>VZTG01007483.1:3322905-3382313 GCA_013397845.1 Melanocharis versteri | reverse complement strand
GGGGGGGGGGGGGGGGAGGGAGTGTATGTGCATTTTAGCACATACATAAAACCAAAAAGAGCTTGGGCTGAGGCATTCAGGAAGTGAACTACCAAAAAATCCCAAGAAATAAGCCCCCTAATAAATAAATGAAGCCAACCTGCAAGTCAAATGCATCACTGGTGTAATTCCTTTCCTTCAGTGCTTTGCGTCCCTTTTCCAGTGTGCTTGTCTACTCAGTGTCAGTTTTTGTCTCCAGACATTAAAAAGCTGGTGTCCTCACCATGTTACTGATGGAAGTGATGGAAGTAATTCACTGATGGTAAAATGAGTGAGCATAAGCACAAAAGTTCATCAAAACCTGCCTTGCTTCACTTTCAAGTTCACCCTCCTGTTCTCACCTACTCTTAACAGAACATTGGCAATCTAGGTGTAATAGTAAGCGCCTAAAATCACTTGCATGGCTATATAAGTGTACAAAGAAACATTTGTTCCAATAGTGTATTGGTGTTGCAATACACAGAGATGAAATATATCTTCTTCAAATAAAAACCATCGTTGTTCCACAGAGAACCTGTGGCTCATCACTCTTCTACATGAGATCATTGCACAGCAGAATGGATTTCACAAAACATAGTGCAGGTAACTCTAAAATGGGATGGATTACTGTCTTGCTTTAACTTTGGTAATGATGACTGGTCCCAGTTCAGTTCCCATATGGATTCAGTTTAGTTCTCACATGGGAAGGTGTATACATCACTAAAACTGGCATAGTTTTTTTCTTGGATTTTTTTTTCTTGATAAATGAAATCATATTCAACAGGATCAGGGAAAGCAAGAATTTGAGTGAGCTGTGAAAAGAAAACATGTTTTTCTACAGCTGGCCTCTCCAGGGCTAGATTTGGGTGGTAGATGGCACAAGGTGGGAAAGCATGCACTGTCTGTGGGCCCCTCAAATATCTGATGCCTTTCCTCAATACCTAAAATAAGACATAATTTTAAATATCTGCTTGTTCTATCATAGGCCTTCTGGATTTTGTTGTATGAGTAGCCAGAGAACGTTTTGCAAGAAATAGAGAAAAACCTTTTCATATAGTTTAGGTTTGTTCAGTTGGGTTTTAATTGCAGATTCAGTGGCATCCTTTGTCCATTTTCATCTGTAAAGTGAAGATTTAAGAGTGACACACAACTGACTTAAGTATTTAAAAAATGTTAACAATCTGTGTATGCTTAAATTTAACTTTAAAGAAACCATCTGAATCTGAAATAAAGTATTTTTGACAATGACTAAGCAGTTTGATCCCAAATACATTTCTGAAGAGCTGCTCAAATATCTTTTCCAAACTGTAATTGGAAAATAACTTGTCTATCTTTTTGCTGGTAATATTAAGTGAAAGTCTAGTTCATTGTTCTTAAAAACAGAATTATTATATATATTTTTTAATCTGAAATACTGATAGGCAAGTTAAAAGGAGATCAGTGCCCACCCCACTCCTGCTGTAGCTGCTTGGGGCCAGGTACTGGCATTGCTAATTGGGTGCATTTTTGCCTAAGGCAGCACAGCAGGATGCTGGACCTGGTGTCCCCTCCTTGTTCCCTAAGTGTGTGCTTGAGTGATGCTTGTGCTTCCTGGTAAAGAACTGTTTGATTTCAGAGAGGAGGAGCAAATGCTCTTTAATATGGATGTCTTTCTTTTCCCAAGATCACCGTTACTTTATCGGCTCATTTATTTGTCAGTCGTGTTTCAAAGTCCAGCTGAGTGTTCAGAGCTTGGTAATTTCCAGTCCTGGATATGGTTGTTAGTCACCTGAGATTTGCACACTGCAGTTCTTTGGTAAACACTTGTTTCAAACTGCATTTATTTAGTAGAGAGATAATAAAGCAGGTATCTGCTGTACTCCTGGTCGCAAGTGTTGTTTACATGTGCTCCTTGGGCCAGTTTTTCTGATTATAACTGGCTAGGTGTGATGCAACAGTTTAATTGGTATGTAAAATAAGCAGCGTGTTCCACTGCTAATGGCTGGACTGTATAGAGCAGTTTCTAATTAGACTAAAGAAGCTCCGAATACTGGCATTGTCACAAACTGGCTTTCCAGCAACTTATTTACATCACAAAATCTGTATCTGATCCCCCCTTCCTTGTAAACACGTGTTTCTCATTCTGTGAGGCAGATGCTTTACAATGAATGTCATCAAGGCAATGTAGTTTGGAGAAAGCATCTTGATAAACAGACCACAAAATTTCTATGGCTAGAAATGAGTTTTTAGAGCTTTCTAAAGAAGCCTATTTTTTAAAATAGACATATTGCAAAGGCTCTGCTATTTCTCTTTACTGGCCTGTATAATATGATAGCTCAGCACAAAGACATCTTTTTCTAAGTCTATAGAGGAAGAGTTTGTAAAGGCAGTTGGGACTGTACCTGTACTCTGCTGGTTTTATAAGCAGCAGCTGCCCCTCACTTCCTAAAATGGAGCTCAGGAGAAAGTGCTGTTCTTGGAAGAGGATGAAGCCCTGAAACTGCCTGAATGACAGGCTGTCTCTGTCCCAGGTTTATCGTATAATTTTGAGTAAATCACAAATTTACCTGATTGTTAAAGGGAGATAATGCTTACAATGAGGGTTGTGATGTTTTATTGGTGGGGTTCTTTTAATAAAATGTGTTGAAATTACTTGAAAAGAATGGTGTCAGAGGTATATGGAATTTATTACAGATCTGGTATAAGTTGTATTTCTGGGAACTAAACAGATTTATAGCAATGAGGATTTTAATGTATTTAGAGTATAAAAAGGTGTCTCTTTTAGTAGTCCTTCTTTACTAAACGGAAAATTAAAGATCACACCAAGTATTTAATTTCTATTTGAAATTGCAACGGTTTTTTAATAGAGATTGTGCTGACAATACCACAGCCTCATTTTAGCATGAGGGATTTCAGAAGAAGATAGCACTAAATACTCAGGCTGAATTCAGTGTTTCTTCCCTCTTCAGGTTTTTGTCTGAGTGTGGAGTTTTAGTGCTCCTTTAATCAGAAGTCACAGAGGCTGGATGCCAGCTGCATCTCCTGTTTGTGGAAGAAGCAGTTCAAAAAGAATATTTTCTTAATAATCTGTTGGACAAGGAGAGTAGGATAGAGCCATATCTGGGTGAAGAGTTTAACACAGAAAAATTTATGACAAGCTGGGGGCTTTGGAGCAAAGCATGTGGCCGGACTAATAAAAATGTCTCACAGTTACTGCTAGAGGGCTTGATCCTGCTTCCCTTCAAGCAAGCGACACAAGTCATGTTGGCTGTGCAAAGGCAGGATAAAGTCTTTCAGCTTGTGGACACCCTCAGCAGGAGGGGACACCTGTCCCAGCCATTGAAAAAGGCATGAAAAGCAATCCGGAGCTGCCATTAACCCCATGCTGCTCCAGTATGGGCTGTTGCAGGGTAGTGGCCTTTACATCCTACAGGGCAGTGACCATTCGGCTCTTCTCTCTAGGAGCCCCAGGCTCCTTCTTACCACCACTGTATGGTTTATTTTAACACTAGGACAACATAAAAGAGAAAAGGAGGTTTGTGAAAAGTCACACAAACCATGTGTGTGTTTAGTATACCTGAAGGCTCGTTACTTCCTTGTGGTAATCCTGCCAGGCCTCCTCCTTCAATCACTTCTGTGTCGGCCTGGCAGTCAGCTTCCTGCAGATATTATACCCCAAACCACTGCTCCATAAGAGACTTCTGTTTTACACCTGCCACCCTTCTTATAATTGTATGATTTCGCACCTTGTTCTAGCCCTGGCACTCCTCCAAGCAGTTCCCAAACGTGCACTAAAAAGTGGTTGGTCTTGAAGCACTTTTCTTCTTTTCCACTTTTTATGCTATGCATACTTCCCTATTATTTTAAACCGCGGTATTAATGGAGGGAAAGCCCAAGTAACCAGTCCAGGGCTTCAAAGTTATGAACAGGGCAGCTCTGGTTTCACCCTAAAATAGGCTTGTGCTTGTTCAAGTGCATTTCAAGAAGCATCAGTGATAAAATTTGAGGGACTCAGTAGCCAATACAATACTTAATTCACATCAACTTTGTGTTTCTTTAATTGCTTCTGTCTGTTGCAACACTCAAACATTCCCACAAGTTATTTACTTCCCAAAGTTGCTAGCTGTCTGTGGCATCCCAGCCACTTTAACGAAGTCTAGTGTCCAGATCACCCAGATAGATACAGCTTGAGCTGACAGTTCAGCTCCAGTCTGAACACATTTAAGCTGATAATTTCTAGTATGTAAGTCTGTTGTTAATGCTGCCTAAATACCAGGTAGGAGAGGTTCTGTTTTTTCTGTACAGTCTCCTGTCAGAAAGCTGAGACAGGATTGGCAGAAGGAGGAAAGGGGCTGGAAAGCCTGTGAGCAGAGAAGGGCTCTGTGCTGGAAGTCTGCTCTGTATCCTGGGTTCAGAGGAAGGCAAAGTGGTGAGGAGATGAGAGGAGGGGAACTGCGGAGGCTGCCTGGGCAATGGGGCAAGGCAGCATCGGAAAATAAATGAGAGCTCACGGCAGATGCCAATTCCTCAGCCAGCTATTCTTGGCAATGAATACAAAGGTTAAAGCAAGGCAAAGTTATATTTATTTATATATGTGTGTGTATGTATATGTATGTATTTTATTTTTAAAAGGTTTCTCTTATTTCCAGGTTTTAAATTATTTCAGACGCTGCCTCTATTGGAGGTGCCACAATAACTCAAAGCTTCACAGAGACAAATCTATTATAGCTTATATCACAGGAATGCCCAGAGGCCTCTTGTAGGGACAAAGCCCCATTGTGTCAGATGTTATGGAAACATCATGTATATCTTTGATTTATAGTGGATTTTGAATCACCCTTAATAATTTAATATTTTTTCCCATCAGTAAGTTTCAGTTTTCATGCTTTGAAAGGGGCTTTGAAAGGGCTTTTCTAGGTTTGGGCAAAAATTTCTATAGATCACTACAGCCACCTCTGCATACAATTTCTGTATACCACTATTGCCAAATACCAACAGTAGGCAGTAAAACTAGATATAAGTGATTCTGAAGATGTATCACAGTGGTAAATTTGAAAACTAACTGTAAAAAGAGTAGGAAAAAGAGAATTTTTCTTTTTTTTTGTGAAGTAATCTTAGAATTGAAATGTCCCTTTGCTAGCAAAGTATTCAGACATTCTGTGACCAAAAATGAGGGAGGCAGAAATGTGATGAAAACACTGAAGGATCTTTTGGAAAAACTCAGTGTAACATTTTCACTTAAGTATTGTCAGTTTTATTTTTTCCCCAGTAACAGTAGGATTTGTCCTAGCTATTGCTAAGCTGCTTTTTTGGATATGATAATCTAACAGACACTAGGTTGACTGAACAGTATAAAGTTATTCTATTGAGCATACCAATAGTGGGATAGTTGCTTGCTTAGTTTAGCAAAAAACTCTGTAAATAATCTTTGGAGGCCACTAGGACTGTTAATTTATTTTAACAAGTGCTTCTGTAAAGCTATAGCTTTGACCAGGAATGGTAATTTTATTCAATATGTAAATACAGGAATTTTGAATTTGTTCAGCTTAATAAAATAGCATCTGCTACGCCCAAATGTTGGAAGACATTTGGACCATGACTGTGAAAAGTGATGGTTTGTGTTAGCCAGAGTTCCAACCTTTTTGTTAATGCCACTCACATCATCAAAGTATATCCAAAGCTACCACCAAGTAGCCAGGCAGCTTTCACTGCAAGTTTCTCACATATTATCCTTCTGCACTCCATTTCTAAAGTCTTATCTCCCTTGTCCATAGCCAAAAGCTACTAACTTGGAACAAAGTTCAATCAAGACCCAAACATAATGAAGAAGGAGAAATCACAAAAGATGGAGTTAATGGCTGCAGCTACCGCTGTGGATCCTTTTGCCACAGGCTCTGAAAGTCTGGAAAATTAATCAAAGTTCAATCAAGGATGTATGATATTGCGGCTGCTGCTGCAGCAGTGTCTGGTGTCACCTGGGAGCTGTCCATTAAAAACAGCTCACTGCAAACCGTCCTGGTATCGATGTGCTATCCCGGGCGGAGGGGGTAGACAGATGCTACTCCAGGACATTGCTATGCCTTCTGCTTTCACTCCTGGGTAAACTTCAGAAGTTTAACACGTATTCTAGACAAAAAAAGAGCAGGCACATGTCTGGAGTAAGTTAGTAAAAGAGGCAGTTTTAAAGAAATCTACTAACGGAGGATGGGTGACCCTTTCAAGGAAGTTTTTGTGGAATGTCACTGTAAAATAGGAGCTGAAATTTTCTTCTAATCAATTAGAAGAGGATGTAGATGGGAAGAGATAACTGAGAATTAAAGCATAAAGCTGTAAGAAAAGGTCTTCAGCAGAGTGGGAGACCCAGTAAATTAGCCTCTATGACAAGCATTGATTGTCATAGAAGTGCCAGTACTTTAAGTGTGGTTGTTAAGCTCAACCATTTGGTCAGAAATTTGTAGCTGATAAGCTTGCAAAAGAATCTTCAGTAGACAAATTAGTAAATTTTTTTGCAGTAATTCTTCATCCAAAAATTTGTTCAAAAAATACAGACTGTTTGCTTTTTATTTCATTGCCTGGGAAAAATGCGTCCTGTAACTTGTTTGATGTTTATGATTAAAACTTGGCAACAGTTGTAGGCAGGGAAAATTCATCTTTCATTTTATCAGTCTGCCACTGAGACATGTCCTAGTCATCTCTCTAATACTCTAACACTCCCATGAAACAAAGCAAAATTGCCACCACTGGTATTACTGCTGTGTTACTCATCAGTTATTATATGCCATGGTTTAAACGGTTGAAAACCACTACCTGGTATTACAGAACAAGAAGGACAGAAAAAAGAGGAGAAAATAAAAAACAAAGCCATAACCAAAAGGAAGGAAGAGGCTGGAGGCTGTGAAAATAAATACAAAGCTCCAAAGAGTAGGTGAAGGGTCCCGTGTATTGGTAGGATTCATCATCTTTGGGGAAAAAAGAACAAAGAACATTAGTGTTTCAGGTGTTATATTGCCAACTCTCCTTTCTTTAACCATGTGAATATGAGTGGCTACCAGTTTTATGGCAGGCATATTATTCTGACTTTGACACACCTCTGGCCCGATGTCACACCCTTTGGCCCCAGGGCACAATCGTGGTTCCTGACTGTTCCTCTTATGACAACACCAAGTCTCTGGAATTCTGTCTCAGCCCTTTCAATCAGATAGCATAAACATGTCTGCCTCCCCATTGTATTTCTGCCTGGTTCATCAGAATGGCTTGACTGAAATTACTGGTATTCTTTTGATAAACCATTAGTGTTAGAAAGGGGTTTGAATTTTTTTGTCAATTACTAAATCTTGGTGACAGGCAGAAAACTGCCTGTTAAAACTTGTGTAGTAATTTGAGGATTAAATGCTGCACCTCTGAAAAACATCAGTATCAAAACTGATTTGCTCTAAGAGACTTAACGTTGTTAGGAGCTGCGGTCTGAGAGGATAGATTCCTTAATAACAGAGTTAGCAATTAAATGTTTTAAACTCCTCACAGGACTTGCAAGATTAGAGGGCAATTGGTAGACTTGTGCAGAAATGGACATGTGTAGCCAATACAGCGCTCACCTTAATCCCTGACAGTGAAAGACTTTGACTCACATTATTGTTTAACACGTTATTAGATAAAATTAGAAAATTGCATTTCACTTGCTAACACCTTTCTCATCTTTGGGAAGTTCTCAAAGAACTCAACTTTGCAAATTATTTTTTGCTAGCACTTTCGTGCAAACCCACCCCAAACTAGACTGATCATGCAAAGAAACATGGACAGAGCTGCCAGGAACCTTTGGGGGTGTTGCTCTTGCTGCAGCATTCCCATCTCTCTCTTTATAGCCCTATCTCAAGATGGGTGGATATCTCATACATGTATATGACATTTGTATATGGAAAATGATGCAGTCTCTTGCCATCCATTTAGACAGAAGCTGCATGCTTCATTGCAGGCAAAAATGTTTAGAAAGGTAGAGAACAGAACCAATAAAGCCAGTTTCCTGTCTCAGCCCAGAGTGGGGGGCAGTGGGAGGAAGGAGCAAAAAGAGTCCTTTAGTGCAAACTCTCCAAAAGGATCTAATAAGCCTAATTTGGAGATTTTATAAATGCTCTCAGGTACTACAATGAAATTGTAAGCATTCAACAGAAAGGCCCAGTTATTACAGGATTGGGTGAACTCACCACTGTGGCGTATGTGAACAGTGAATTAACTCCCTGCTTTCATTAGGAGAGATAAAATGCTGTACTTGTTTGTCATCAAGTATATGCTGAATGTCTTTTGTCTCTTTTGTTCAGTGCAAAGCAGCATTGAAGGGAAGAAACTAAAACACTAGAAAGTGAAAGTGGAATAGAGTAATACTTCAAGGTTAATGCTATCAACAGGTCAAGTGGGGCAGATAGTTCTGGTGATCTTAAGATACCTCCAAAAAGATTTACAGAAGGAATGAAGAATCCAAATTGGAGAATCAAAATACACAACTACAGAAATCATTGGAAGCAGGGGAAGGCTTTGGTAGGAGGATCATCAGCAGGACTATCTCAAGTAGTGAAGAGATTGATAAGATATGACATGAACAAATGTACTGACTAGCTCAGAGGAGTCAAACCAAGTCCTTTGGTTTAAAGCTATATTCTTTAACACCAGTACACTAAAAAGCTTTTGCTGTGCAATGCATAATTATGCCATATTGTATAAATATGCTACTATTCATGCTGAGAGATTTGCCTTGAAAAAGGCTGTAACTTAAAAAAAAAACAAACTTTATTAAATGCAAAAGTATTGCATAATCAAATTTTTTGGAAACAAATACACTGTGACATAAAGCAACTATTAATAAGTGTTAAAAAGAAACTTACTGTCCAGGCCAGTCCCAATTGTTAATTGCAGTTTCTTGATCTTAGTGGCAGCCAGTGGAGAGGCACCATTTCCCAGGGATGGGTCAGTGGTACTGGTGTTGGTGACGTGTTTCTGGGTTTGCCGTATACTCTCTTTTAAATGTTAGCATTTTGTAATGACTTCACTACTGTTTCGAGCTACAGAAGAGTAATGCAATGAACAGTTAGGTGAAAATTAGTGCTGAAGCAGGGGTGCAAATGCAGAGAGTATTCAATAAACTTAATTTTGCTGGGTTGAATTTGTCTAATTACCCTAAAGGGGATATAAGCAGCAAGGCAGGGATAAACATTTAAACTCTGGTTAAACTATTAATAGAAAACAGTTTAGGACACTTTATAGCTTAGGCTACCTTAGAAAATAACCCTATGTGGAAATATTGAACAAGAAATTTGAGTTTCTCTGTTGCGTAGTGAGAACTGGAGTGCCCTAACTGTCTTTCCACAGGTCTTAGGAAACTTTATCAAGTACTCTATGCCTTTAGCAGGCCTGTTTGTAGTTTGACTAGTGCTCAAAACCTGTGCTGCAGCATGCTAAGTTTAAATCTCTTTTCATCTTCATGTGCATGGGTTTGTTAGATTTTTAGAAAAACATTGAACTTGCAAGTTGTTTGAAACCCACAACTGTCTTTATGTCTGGCTGACAGGTTATCAGTTCTCCTCATTTTCAAAGTCCGTTTCTTCTTTCACCTCCTACTTCCCCAAAATCTTGTGTCCCTGCAGTCCTGGACATCAATTCCTATTCCTGTTGGCTTTTCTCCCTAAAAGGTAATCCAGGGCCCAGCGGTACGATCATGGGGCTGACCATTGCTTCACATTTCTTCTGAGAGGTGAAATGTTTAATCCACACATCTCTCCAAGGCAATAAGTGAGCAAAGCATTAAATTAGTGCTAAGATCTTTGCCAGCACTGATTTAAGTAAGAGGGACATAGTGTATTATGTGATTGGAATTTAGGCCAAGCAGGCAGGACATGGAGGTTAACGCCATTGTGCAGCGAACTCTGGGAGAAACAGCGTGAGGCAGCAGCATGTGGTTGGGGAATTTAGAATTTACATGCCCATTTGCCTAGAGAACACAGTGGCAGACCAAACCTACTCCCAGTGTTTAGTCAGTGCTTGGTTATTTTCCTGATACTCTCTGTAGAATGCTTTTTTTTGAATCAAACACCAAAATTCAGGTCATGATTAAAATTTAAGAGTCAGGAGAAATCTTTTCCTGGGGATTGTATTGCATTTTGTGCTGTATGACTCAGTTTTGTTTGTAGCGATTCTCTACCGTTAATACCTGTTTTTAAAGTACCCTAGATAATAAAATCAGTTAAGAGCAGCAGCTTTTTGTTTATAGTCAGTTCCATGTGTTGGAGCTCTTCTCAAAACCATGAATACTCTTGCATTTGGTTAAGAAGTTTTAGCACTTCACAATCTGCCCTACATCCCCCTACATTCACGCTGCTCTGAGCACACAGGCTGAGACACGGAGAAGAAGGAACAGGCTGGGGCAGGTGGGAGGAGAAAGCTGCTTTCCTTGGGCTGCATTGTTCCACTGTGATTTTATGTACTTGTTATGACATACATGGAGTTCAGACCTGCGGACCCTTTTCCTTTGCCCTCAGCACTATCTCTGAGAAAAACATAATGAGCTGCTATCGTTTCCTCAAAGAGCTTACAATTTACGTAGATTTAAAACCAAAAAATAGTAATTCAGAAGCAAGGAAATATAAATCAATTTAAATAACTTGCCTGAGGTCAAATAGCAATTCAGTGGCAGAGCCCCAAGTGGAGTCCAGGACCTCTGTCTCAAGGCTGGTGCCCTGTCCCAATGTCTGTTTCTTTTCACAAGAAGCTGGTTTTCCAGGAAGCTGGAAGAAGATTTAGGGAAGTCACCCTCTTGCTTTCCATTTTGGTCATTCTTAATATACATCTTGGTAACTGCTCTGTACAAGTAAGCTTGAACTATGAATCAGCTGAAATTACTAAAAAAACACTCTTAATGTGCAAATATTCCTTTAGAAGTTCACTTTTAGATACAAACTGTGCCTTGTACATGTCCCATTATTCTAGGGATCATTGGATTTTGCTAAAAGGTGCACAGGTAGTAAAACACTGAAAAATTGCTAATCAGAAATAGCGAACAATTTAAAAAGAGCCTGAATATGCTCCCATTAAATATTCATTGAAAAAGCTTGAATAATGAAAACAATGCTTAAAATAAAAGACTGTTAGTAGATAATTAATTAAGAAAACAGTAAATTGGTCCTAAATTGTTTGCTATGGATAGTTAGCCCATTTAATAAGAATTATCATCTTCCAGGCAAATGGCAGATAGCTAGTAGATAGTTTTTTCCTGGGAACTCGCTAGAGGGGAGAGCAGCTCTCCACACATCTAAGTTTTAGTCACTTATCATTTTGAAGTCAATTCAGAGCTTCTGGCAGTTTATGTAATCTTAAGCCACCCTTTTTACCTTTGTTGCAGAATTCTCAATTATGTTGAGTCCTTTTTAGTTAACATCACTGCTTATTTCATTAAGAAGGAAATACAATTTTAGTAACAAGGTGTGCCTTTGGCTTTGAGTTAACATCTTCAGAGAGCAGCTAGGTTTTGTGCTCATGACAGAGCAGATGCTTTTAAAACACTGCTGTTAAGAATCAGTTCAAATAACATGTTTTTGGCCATGACTTCTTGGGCACCCTTTCCCACAGTTTACAAGACTGGTGGTAATCCACGTGTCCCCCCTTGTGTCCCTCCTTGTGTCCCCAAGAGAGAAGTGCCTGGGGCAGAGGTGGCACTGGAGCCTCCATGTGGTGCTCTGTTGGGAATGGACCACGTCACCACTGGTGGTTGACTCTTGCCACACTTGAGTGCTTTTTGCCAGAAGGATCTGGCAGACCGTTCTAGGAAACTACATCCCGCTCTCCGTGCTTCCATCTTGCTCAGTAGCTTAGTAGGAGAAGTAAGGTATAGAGTGGAGAAACCTAAGGATTTAGGAAAGTGTATGCTTCCTGTCACAGTCTGTAGGACCAGATCCTGGGATTTTGTTGGCCGTATCCTGGTCTGATTCCAATTACTGCTATGCACTTAACATTAACTATACTCCAGTATTTAGCGAAATGTAAATGAGGTTCTCCTTAAGCGTTGTGCATTTATCTAGTGAACAGTAAACAGGATTAGTAGAAGACAACTAATAAACCAACAATAATAATATGTTAGCTGTCTTCTCCCTACAGCCATCTTATTTCCTGCTGCCTTTCCTATGGGATTACAGGTATTCATCTGGTCAAATGTTGTCCTGGTATGTTCCTACAGGGATTCCCTCTGAGTTCAATGCAACTTGCTCGTGCCTCTCTCTGGTTTACTACAGTGTATTCCTGAATTAGGAGAGTGGAAAGAAATTATCTACAGGAGTTAAAAGGAGAGGAGAGGAGAAGTGTTTTGTCCTGGGGGGATGTTTTGGTTTTTTAAATAGGTGAGAAAGGACTATGACAAAAATCCTGCTCTAGCTCATGAATGCAACCCAACACCTGAATAACTAAAACCAGATTTTGGCCCAATTACTAGAAAGTAATTATTCTCCTGTCTTTATGACCTGTACGGCTGTTAATAGGAAGCTTCAACTTCATAAAAAGGAATAAAATTCAGCCCTAACTCAAAAGTAAGTTGATAAGGGGAAATGTTTTAACTTTAAAAAATACACACCCCACTCACTGAACCTTTGAGACCTGCAGATGTTTAAAAAGAAAAAAAAAAACCTGCAGCAGCTGCAATTTCAAAAACAACACTGACGCTAAAAATAAGTAATTTTACTCTTAAGTACCTCATAGCTTATTTGCAGATAGTTGTACACTCTGAGAAGAAGAAAAAAAAAATTGTAATAGGCCCTAGGTCAGCTGCATTGATTTAATGCATTACTTAGGCTGCCAGAGCAGAGGTAGAATCTCCTCGCACTGCATTAGGAGCGCCTCAAGCCTCCGTGACTCCTTTTGATCAAATCTCTGTGAAAGATGAGTGTCATGCCCTCTTCAAGCCAGCTGTGAGGGGACTGCCCTGCGACTGGAGGAGCGCGCTGGAGCACAGCACTCCGGGGCATCGAGGTGAGAGCTGGCTGCAGAGGTGAGAGGCAGACACAACTTCGTACTGTAGGTCTGGAGAACACCAAGGGGGAGGATCTTATTTCACTCCCCTGTGCACAGCCTGAGCATACATCAGACCTTGAGGTGCTCAGAGTCAGACAAGAGTAAAGAGGCGTGTGATGGTTCTGCCTTAGTACTTGTACAGGCAGGAGTGTTTCCAGTACTTCTTTGTACAACTCACTGAGGGAATGGGAAACTGTTTTATAGCTCTGGAAACATAAGCACAGTAAGAATGTCTGAGGTAAGGAAAGTTCTTTGCAGTTCTATATGAATGTATGTTTTTACTGTGCAACTTTTACTTGTGGCTATGCACTGTGGAGATATAAAAAATGTTGCAATGGTGTTGTTTTGGGTAATGAACAATGGAGATGAGAGCTGTAGGGAGCTGTGCTCTCCCTTTCTTAATTATGAAAAGATACTGTAAAAGTAGAAAAGTAGTTTCTGTAAAAAATCTGTTTTTTCTTTCTGCTGTGCACTGTAAACAACTGTATGACTTTCCTGTTCTACAGTAAGTAATGCAGAATTGCAGGCTGATTATAATAAGCAGAGCCATCACTTGTGTAATTGTTTTCCAATTGAAGTAGTAGCATGTAAATCATAAATACTTGACAATGTTTAATTGTACAAGTCCTCAATAATAGCAGTAAAATCTGTGATTTGTGACTCAGATGTGTTTTGAGTCAAGTGCTTTAACCAGATACATTATCATTATCATGACGTATAAATGCACTAGAGAGCAGACAACAATGTAATTTCACTACGAAGTTCTTTAGAAATTACCACTAAAGTGGAGTGTAATGTATGCCCTTTATATACTATTTATTTTTGACTATTTAGCATCCAGAAAATAAGGCCAGCAATTCTTTTCTTAGGNGGCGGGAGGAGGTGGGTGGGTTTGAGTATGAGTGTCTGTGTATGGGGGGGGTCTGGGTTTTTAAATACATTGTGCTAATTAAGTATCTTGTATTGTGATGCCTTTAACTTATTTATTTGGATTTTTTTCATCACATAGAAAAATAAACATGGCTTAATTGTCAGCTCATACATAATGAGGTTTTGTTAGATGTGTTTAAGATACAGCATTTTACTTTTTGGTTTATTAATTGGTCAAATACTTCCAGTCCTCTGTGTAACGAATTCTTGGTTTAAAAATGAGGAGAGGGCAGATCACTAACCCAGGGGAGGACTACTGATATACACAGGCTGTGGTTTATCCTTCTGTAAAATCCTACGGATAAAAAGTGACACTAATTTTTTTCCTCTTTCTTTTTCTTTTCTTTTCTTTTTTTTTCTTTTCTTTTTTCTTTTTTAGATATTTTTAAGTTTGAATAACCTGGGAGCCAGGCAACATTCAGATATTTTGGGGATGTGGGAGAGAGAAAATAAAATAGACTAGTTTTGTTTTAATTTAAAACAAACCATTGTTTGAAAAGCATTTAACAGTCAATTTTCACATCTGATCTGAAGTTGGATTTTATTGTGCTCATTTAGTTGAGATTGTTGTTCAAGCAATTCCATATAAATTTTTGTAATTCATGTAACTACTTGGCTTCTTGAACCTCGGGAGCTGATTGTTTGTCTTATCTTTTGGTGAGCTAACTCTGCGTTATGTTGCAAAACCTTGGGGCATGTTGTGTTTCTTCGTGTTCCTGCAGTCTGCAAGTGAAGTCAGCTTCATTAGTTTCATGATGGCACATCAGTGCATGGCTGGTGTTGCCGCTTCCTTCAAGCTACTCCCGGAGCATGATCTGGGCTGCCTTGGTTTGGATAAGCTTGTAAGGATTTGTCAGCCAGATGTGACAAGATTGTCAAGAGGCAAGTAAAGAAGGAGATCTGATATTAATCAGTGCATAGCTTGGAGCCAGACTTTCTCAAATGCAGTGTAGTAACATGTTCTTCTCATTTACTGCTTCTCTTTGTGGCTATAGAACTGCCACTGTCTGAGTTTGACGGTTAAAAGGGATGCCAGATAATAGTCTTTAATTGTAAGGATACAATTCTAGGTGGGAAAAGATCATATGCTTCTATTTTTAACGTGCTTTTGGAAAATAAGTGCAGTTTGTTGTAAGATATGCAAGCGTTTTGTTAGACAAGAGTCTCTGTTTCTGTCCTTTGGTTTTAAAACAGTGAAATTGTGGCTCAGCTCTCGGTGCTGGAGGAGTGGGAGGTGGGGGAGTCTCACTCCACTCCAGGTCATGGGGCAAAGTGGGTCCACCATTATTTTAACTACTAACAACAGTGCGTGTTGGTTTGCTTTGTTCTAGTGATTAGAACAATACACACTGAAGAATACCTTTCTAATTGCTCCTTTTACAGAACAGGGAAAAATACAGACTTTTGAAGAACATATTGGATATTCAACTAGATTATTTACCATTCTGTATATAGTGCTGATAGGGGTTTTTTTAAATAATCAGTGTAATTGTGCAATTCTGTTTGAATTAAGCGCTAGGATTTTGAGCAGTTTGCAGATTAATCAGACTTTTAACAATAAGTGAACATGTGAAAATAACTAATCTTATGGAAAAGGCATTTTTGTTATCCTTTATATACATATATATATATGGATTTTTGCTTGATTGATTTCTTAAAAGTAGTTATTCTGTTTATTCTTTGAACTACTGAACCATCTACAACCTATTCAGAACCCTAAGAATAATGGAATCTGCAAACATATCCAAATATTCAGGAGAGCTAAATCTTCACAGAAATAGGAAAAATTATTCCAAATAATTGGGTCACTTCACGGGCTTTTACTTGAACTTCTACCTCCTGAGGCTGCGGCAAAGTTTGGCCTTTTGATACCAAATGTCTTGACTTCCAGCTTCCGTGTCTGTTCGTGATACTGTTAAAAGATCTGTTCCTACATATTGAGCATGTCATTCCATTTCCAATCCAACAAGCCAGTGATTTATTTGGTTTGCAGTAATAAAGACTTCATTACAGTGATGCTAAATACACTTCTGATAAAAAAAGAAATATTCTCGCTTTATTTTTGATTACAGCTTTTGTTACATATACGTGTTTTAAAGGCATTTTGGGATGATGTGGCATTTAGTAAACATTTTTCATGCAGATTTGAGCTGAAGTTTAGGTATGGATCTTGAATTCATTATTCCGTAAAATACCCATCAAAAGTAAGGAAGAAACACTGGTTTTGCCCTCTGGGTCATCTTCTGCCCTTTCGGGCTTCAGTGGTGCAGGAACTTTCACAGTTCCTATGTGCTGGAAGCCAGCAGGTTTTGTCCTAGCAGATGCTACAGTTGAAGTTTTACAGCAAGTGCCTGTCTTCTTTGTAGTTTTTATTTCTTACTATTTTGTTGCTAACAGTCATTTAAAAAATCCTAGAAATTGAAATTTCAGTATTCGGACTCAAAAAAAATATTATTGAAGGAATGAGGAAAAGTGGCAGTTTTTAACAGGCTTCAGTCATTTTCATATAAAGAACAGTATTTCATTCCACACTTTAAAACCATCATAGAATTTAAACAAAGAGGAAAAAAAGAAAAAAGCTATTTTTTTTACTTCAAATTTCAAATACAGAAGATCATCAGTGATAATTAGGTATTTATTCATGTGAGAGTAGCTGATGTCTGAAAGCCAGGTGAAAATTTCCTCACCTGTGTTCAATAAAAAAGAATACTGAGTTTTAAATTGTGAAATTACCAATGGAGCTACAGTGTTGCGTAAAATATTGTGTAACTGTAGCACCATAGATAGTATCGTGTGTATGTGTACAAATAGTGTTTGGGTTTAAAATTTATGAAATTGCATTAAATGGAATTGTGTAACACAAAATATTTCAGAGAGCTGTTATTTCACTTTTAGTCTTTAATCCATGTCTTCGTTCCATAACAGGAAAAAGGAAGAGATTTTAAGTATGTATATTTTATGGCTTTGAGATTTAAGCAGCAGTGCAAGGAGCTGAAAAATTTAGGATTGTCTTTGAAACATTAACTCACCCACATTGCACACATGCACCATTTTATTAAGTAGGTAAAGAGTTAAAGACGTATTTTAATGGCCTTGCAATTGATATATTCTAATATTCCTCATTATTCTGATACTTGTGCATTTGTGTTAATAACACGTATTTCTTGCTAGCATAGGGCTTGGAGTTAAATATTTAATTCAACTTCAGTTCATGGCTAGATCTGTAGCTTCAGCGTTTAGCATAGCATGCTTAGCATGGCAGTATGGATAAGTAGTATGTGCACAATTTATCTCTTAGATTAAATAGCATCTAGTGCTTTATCGTATGAAATTTCACACCATTTCTGTCCGGTGACTTATCTTTACCCCTAAAGTCTGAGCAGTTTTTCTCATCAATATGCAGCAATCTGTTACTCATTTTTGAGATGCACTAATAAGAATGATTTTCCCTGCAAACTTATTAAAAAGGGACTTTGCTTTAATATCTTGTGATAGATACACTGCTTAATACCGGCAAAATGTTTCTGACCTATGCAGGCTAGGGCAGGTATGCTGTGGGAACTGTAGCATCGCCGTCTGTTTCAGAATCAAAAGTAAATAACAACTCTAAGATAACGATAACGTGATGTTTTTCCTTCCTCAATTTGTATTTCTTGTTTTCATTTCCAAACGAGACCATAAAAGAGGCTCTGACTATGGTCCTGAGGTGGACCGAGCTGTCTGTCAGCACTTACCTGTTGTTAACAAGTGAGATTAATTGCAGCATAAGCCAGTCTTTCTACAGCCACGCTGCTGAATGGCAAAATGAAGTTTTACTGTCCAGTGCTTCTTGTTTGGAGTAGCACTCGAGTGTGTGTGCTCACACACACACACACACACACACACACACACACACACATTCTTCTCTCTTTATAATTATTTTGACAGTGCCATTAACAAGAGCTGCCCTAAGGGGCCCTGTAGGGTAAGTGACATGCATGAGGAGTGATTTTCATCCCACAAGTTATGCTGTGATTAAAGTTTGGCCTTGTAGCGTGGCTGCCTCTCTCAGAAACAGCTCCTTGTGCTTCCTCGCCCGCTGCAGTGCCCGCGACTGCCCCGAGCTCCTCTCCCTCGGCCGCGAGCGCTGCCACGGGGCCCGAACCGGCTCGGGGTTGTGAGGCTCTGTTTAACTCAGTCTCTTGTCTCAGCTCCTCACTCCTAGAACTCTTGTCACTTAGAAAAACTTTTTAATGAAGTAGTGACATGTGGACTGTCTTTTAAATACGCGAGAAAGGTTGATTTGACGGAGTGGTGCCATCCTGGGAAGGTATTACCTAATTTCAGTTCTATCTTACTGAGCTTATTCACTCCCCTCACCTTTTTGTCTGTTTTTGAGGACATTTTAGTCAAGGACAATTAAACGTTTTCAGCTCAAGGTGCTTGATTGCCCCCACAAGAGAGAGATTTGGTCAAATTCTAGGCCAAAATTTGTTTTGTTCAGCCCCGCTGAGAGAGAGGGTAATGGGGTGATGCAACTTGCTGCAGGATCTGGGCTGTAAATATCCTGATTATGTGTATTCTTAGGCTGTGGATGTTTAAAAGGAGGTCAGGTTTTGGTATCTGACCCCAAATAAACAGTATGGATATATACATAAGGATCTAGATAATTAATGGGTTGTATTCCATGGCCTTATCTAGAAAATGTACTCCGCTTGTGGCCTTTGTGTATTTCTAGAAGAAAAATCATAGCATAATTCTCCTGCAGCACAGGGAGAAGTGGGAGTTGAGTGGTAGCTGCACCAGCCAAAATTTTCAGTAGAATAGATGTTAAGATCAATTTCTAAATCCATGGTTGGCCTCTGAAACAAAAGCTTTTTGTCTGGACTTTTCAAAGGTTCTTGCACTTCCCAAGGTTGGTAAGAATAGATGGTTGGTGTGAATGAAAAGCAGCCAGATTACTGAGGAGCCATCATCAGTTTAGGAACTGAGCTGTGAGTGTAACTTTATGTTTAGTGGCACTGTAAAAAGCAAATTGTGGCCCACCTCCACCTTTCCCATCTGTTTCCTGATCAGTCTCTTAGGCAGGAGACAATAATTTTGCTAAATTATTTTACTAATAAGAAGTTTGTCATATGAATTCTCTCGGGCCAGCATTTTTAATGTGTCTGAATGGAGAAGATTGGAGCTATTTGGTCAACTGTTTACTCTGTCACATTTGTGTACAACTTTACTTAATTAAAAGCTCAAAATACAGAAGATATCAGACTGTTTTCTGGATGCAACAAGCTGCAAAGCTGGTTTGCTTTTTAGGAAAGTTGTTTGTTGTTACTTATGTTTATTAAATAACTATTAACAGCAGCTGTTACTTTGTAAGAAACAGGTTTTTTGATATAAGACTGGAAATAATGTGTGCATTCAGTCCAATATAATTAGAAATCTTATAAGGACATTTTTCTTATTTTAATAATTTTGTGTAATTATTTATTTTATTCTTAAATATTTCTAAACTGCAGTATAGAAATAATAGAACTTGCAGCAACCAAGTGTAGTGGATTAGGTGGAAATGTACTTGAATGGAAATCCCTTTGTTTCCGGGGCTCAGGCTGTGAAAGGCAGGCAGTGTTTCTGTGCTATGGTGGTGGGGAACTTTCCAGGACCTTAAACACAGAAGGAACCACCACAATACTGAGCTGAACACGTGCAAGTTGTAGCGTGGGCCAAGTCTTTGTGCAGAGTAACTCTCAGATGGGCCTTGCTGTCAGACCTGTGCACATCTCAGTGCGCAGCAGTGCACTATTCCTCCCTTTTCCCCATTCCCAGTGTGTCTTCCCAGCTCCACTTACAGGCAGCAAAGGGCTTCCATATTCTGTCCATCCTCCAGGCATCTTGTTTCCTCTTTGAAGTGAGCATGTCAGGATGAAGAAAATGGCCCAGAGCCTTTCCTTGAAGATGCTGCAGGGGCCCTGCTAGTGGTCTCCACAGGCAGATGGAATTCAGAGCCTTACTAAGCTGGGAATACATTGAAACTTTCAAGGAACAATTAGAGGTACAAGGTGCTTAATCTAACAGATTTAATATCAACATGCATTTTATGCCTAATTGTTGGGCTATGTCTTCAACAAGTGCTTACACCATCTAGAGCAGCCCAGCACATTTTGTGATTGTACTTGGAATATGCTGGCGTATATTTTAGTTCAGGTAAACTACAGGGAGCTCAACAGTGTATCAAAAACTGAAGTCTGTCTTCAGGAAGAACAGACACAAGGGCTAAATATGCACGAGAGAGTGGACAGAGGGAATACAAATTCATGTGGGATGGATAAAACCCTAGATATTAGTCTGATATGGGTAAGCTGGATTGTGATACATTGAAAGCAAGGTGAACAAAATGTAAATTGAGAACTTGTTCTAAATCATGACAAAACTGACAGACAGTGTTATTTATCAGCAGAATATATCCCAAGGGAAAGTGGCAAAAGTTGCCTGACAAACAATGGACAAAGCAAAGCTTTGCTCATTGTATCAC
Organism: Melanocharis versteri; assembly: GCA_013397845.1. Lineage (NCBI taxonomy): Eukaryota > Metazoa > Chordata > Aves > Passeriformes > Melanocharitidae > Melanocharis > Melanocharis versteri. Next base: position 3,361,834 of record VZTG01007483.1, on the reverse strand, counting down.
GTGGAAAAGTATGGCACTGAGAGAGATGCTTATGTTAAGGGGTTTTTGATTTGTCTCTGCTTTCAGTGGTTGTGCAAAGGATTCAAACACAAAAGTAATCAAATGTAACTGGGTGAGTCAAAAGGAAGACTTAAACTCTGCAAACACAAAAAACCTGGTGGATTATAATAAAAACAGGAAAGCAAAAAAAAATGGACCAGAAGGGCAACTTCACATTCATTAATAGTTACTGTTCTCTGTGAACAGTGCACAGAGATTTGGATTTGGCTTTCGATTTAGCTGTGGCTGTACTTTTCATTTAAGAGATGATAAAGGTGTCTATCCCTTTACTTCACTTGCAAGTATTTTACAAGGAGCAAGCAAGAAAATACTTCCAAATAACCAGACATGTCCCATGTTTAATTTTCTCTCTTCCCCCACTGTAAATCATGCCTCTTTCTCCACAAGTGTTGTTACTGTGGAGCCACTCTGGGTCTATTCTGCAAATGTGGGATATGTCCTGGTTCTTTCCTATAGGATAGTGCTCACCAGCATGGTGGGTTACATATATTCAGTGGGATTGCCACTGATGATGATGAGATGGCCATAGGAGATACAGCTTGTTGCTAGAAACCCTCAACAAAGGGCATGGAAAGCAGTATCTGCTATAGCTCATCTAATGAAAGTTTCTCTCATGTATTTGTTATGTGTAACTCCTATTTCTTCTTCAAACTTGCATTTTAAACTGATAGAAATTTCTAAGCCTTGCCTCCAAAATACATTCCTGTATCCCGGCATCAGTGACACCATTTTGTCAGTAATGAGCAGAGCAGGGAAGCTCTCAAGCTCTTCCCATGTGATGGCAGTAGCTTGAAAAAAAAACAGCAGTTTTTAAAGTGGGGAGAAACTTTGTGCAAAAAAGGCAAGGGTTTTTCTTAAATGCCAGAAAATACCAGAAATGAGGGTGCAAACCTGTGCATTTCTGTTTTTAAATAGCACCAGTGTAACCTGGGACTTGCTCTTCCGTTTCACTGGTGTCTGCGCTTGCAGCCCGTGCTGTGTGCAGAGACCCTGACCAGCTTTCCAGCAAAAGCAGAGATCTCCAACTCGGTCCTGACAAGGTCTTCAATATTTCCTTGCTTCTTAATTTATTTCCCAAGCCAAAGTGCTGTCAAACCAGAGCCCACTTAACACTGAATGAGATTGCATATGGTTATAGTGCCCCTCTTCCCCTGCTGCGTTTTTTTAAACCTGTTGTATGTTGCAAGTGAGCGTAGGTCCCAGAAGACTTCCTCGAACTTGCTTTGTGAAACGAAGCCCGATTATGTACCCAGGATCAGCATGAGTATGTCCCATTAGCCTGGGCTTTTCTTTAGCTGTGAGGGCTGTGAGTGGGTTGCAAAGCAACATTCAGTAACTTTTGAAGCATAATTGAAGCCACATCAATATCTGGCAAAAAAAGGATGTGAGCAGGCGTGACTTTCGGGCAGCAGATGTTAAGATTCAACAATTAGTAGTTAGATGTTTTTCAGTGACCAGTTCAATGGTTAATGTCTGTCTTGTAATGAGGGACCATTTTTATTTAAAGTTCAGCATTCAGATTCCCACGGTCATGCTGGTAAAACCACAGAAAATTTCGATCAGTCTTTTCAACTCTATTTTTTAAAAGAATTAAGAAAATGTGGCTGATAATGGATTTGGAGAGATCCATTTGTAAAGGAGAGAGTGACTGGAAAGCAATACCAAGATCCTTGATGATAGCATAAGATATAGTTTTTTAGACCATCTGCCTTCTGTTTCTAGAAAATGAAATTAAATAATGATGTGAATGAAATGATTGTACTTTAAAAAATTTCCACTGTAATTTCCTTCTACATTTCCAATCCTTTAATTATAATTTTCAAGCTTTGCATCTATGCAATACAGAAAGTTATTCCTTTGTTCTGCAGAATGAAATTGTGTGTACATTCCACTTGTTGGGAAAATAAAGCTTATTAAAAGACTTGATATAATTACAGTACCTTAGAATAGGCGTATTAAGGAGAGCAGGATTAACGGGCAAAAGACAAGGGTATTATTTTCATGAAGTTTTGCTAAATTCATTTTCATTAAAGTCTGATATGTGTTAATTTGGGAGATAATAAAATTTTTACATCTTTTACAAATACCTTTTAAATTTGAACAGTGACAATTTAAAATTGTGACTCACTGATTATTTCAAAAGTTATTTTTGCTCTGTTAAACACTCTGTGACTATATTATAAATATTGTACTATTCTAAATTTTGCTAGAAAAGTTTTAGGAGACACAGACTGTGTCAAGCACAAATGAAGGGAAATGCTAAAAACCTGAAAAATCAGAGTTGTTTCTTCTTAGGGATTCTTTCAAGTCATTTTTTAAGTCAGCAACAGATCCCTGATTCGAGGGTGCACCTTTGATATATTAGCAGGATGCAAGCTAACTGCTTCTAGTTTCCAGAAGCAATAATGTGACTTGAGAGGGGATCAGTTCAATATTTAGAATAGAGGGGGAACTCTACTCCCTTTGTAACAGCTGCTTTCATATATGTAAAACAAAATGTCCTCCTTTTACTTGTTCCTGTTTTGGCATGTGCTGTCTTCTGCACATACACAGGAAAGCAAAATAAACACATGTATCATATAGAAGAAGGCTCTTACAGAAAGCTCTGAAATGCAAAATTCAGTGTGGTATATCTTTCTTGTCCAAGTACACAAATTAAATAGAAAAAATAGTTTTAAAGGTCAGTGGTTTGTGGAACATGTCCAAAGGAAAAGGAATGAAAAAAAAATTTTGAAAACTCAATTAACTTATCATCGTGACAGCTTTTTTCATTGTGCAGATTTCTGTTACTTCTTGCAGAAAAAGGAAGTACTCTTTTGTAATTTTGTCTGAAGGGAATGTAAAAGATGCATTTATGGAATGCACTGTACCTTACTGAACCTAGCAGGGTTGCCTGTGGAAGGGCTTCAGTCCAGGCAAGTCACAGAACATTATGTATGCACAGAGGCAGAAGACTCAAACTGCATTACTGTTTGATTTCTTGTGGTAGAAATGAATCCGCAGTCAACAACACCTTTTCTTCCCCCAACCTTTCCATAAGAAATTTATGGCTTTTTATTGTTATATGGAAGTATTTTAGCATCTAAGTGAGAATATATCCTCCATTAAAATGAAGCAATTGACACTGCATAGGGTACTGATGTGTATTTTATGACTTGATGGGGAGCACAGAGCTTTTCTCAAGTACACAGGATTTTGCAATGGCTCCTTTAAAAGATTAAACACAAAGTGATTCAGAGATTTCAAGAGCCCTGTTGCCACTTGTTCTGATTCTTCAAATACAGGCAAATCTCAGCATCAAGTCACTGCAGTTTGGAGATGTGCATGTAAGGTATCTCCTGGATAAGCCAGATACTGAGATTTTAAAATCTCGCTCCAAATCCGTTACTGTGAAGCACTAGACATCCAAATGTCATGAGCATGCTTGTTTGTAGTAAGCTTATGTATGCAGTTTCCTCTTCTACCCTGAGTCAGCCAGATTCTTCAAGTCTAAAGAAATGTCCATTGCAAATCTCAGTGAAATTTACTTTCTGCCATGTACTTTTGAGTTTAATTTTTTCTTGCATCTATCTATCTTAGCAAGTTTTTGGACAATCAGGCTTCCTTGTATGTTTTCTGAAGTGCCAGTGTGGTAATGCCACATTTCCTTTTTTCATCAGATCTTGTCTTACTTTCCAGTGGGTATTTTGAGGAGTGGAAGTCCCCATTTTGCATAAAACCTGAGGAGAGGGAACAGTAATTTAAAAGCAGAAAAACGCAGACATTTTACAATTGCATGATCTAACTCTTTTTCTTTATTATTCCAGTGAAGACTTTCTGCACATCAATTTCTTTGCTTTCCCTCCTTCAATAAATATTCTGTTTATGCAGGAACTATTCTCAGTACCAGATCCAAGCAGTGCAGAATCCTGCAAAAGCTTTGCTCTGTAGCAATCTCTCTGGAGCTCTGACTAGGACCTCCAAGTTGTCTGTTTGCCTTCTCCAGCAGATGGGCACATACAGAAGGAATCATACATTCCAGGAAGCAAGTTTGTATCACCCCATTGATTAGGGACATCTGAATACTAATTTGATTTGCATTATAGATGACCTTGGTGAGAGTAAAGTGATGTAAAAATTGAACTGTGCAACTGGTTGCTCTCTATGTGCTCTATTTTGCTTTCAAGCATTTCCCTTACAAAATATAATTGTTTAGTCTTTGAGGAGTTGGAGTACTTTTTGGTGAACTTTGTTACTGAGGAGCATTAGTGAACTCCCATGTCTTTGACAGAATACAGATATTCCATGTGAATTCTGGGTGTGTAGGGCATGGCATCTGTGCAGAGCTAATGCATTGCTCATTAGAACTTCCTATTTTGCAGTATGCAGTTCCAGCAAAACTGCAAGAGAGGAGGTCTTTCATCTGTACATCTTTGTTTTCAAACCTTCCTGAGAGATTGATCATACATGAGGATCATAGCTTAGATGACTTCATAATTTATAACACTTTATAATTGTTATGAAGGTGCTTCAGCCTAAATAAATCCACAGAAATGTTGCTCTGTATATTGTTAAATATTCTGCTTCCATATTACTGTAGTGTTTCTGCTGGTGACCTGACTCTTCCAGGTAGAGGTAGCCTTGTATAACTCAGGCTTTGCCTGGATTACTTATATTGCACGTTGATAGGTCTGTGCTGGTATGTTAACTCTGTCTTCATGTGGATTTTATGGGGGTACTGTAGATGTATAATCTGCACACTCTGAGCAGTGCTTATATATCACCTATCATGCTTTCCATTGATCTCCAGGCTATCCGGTGCACTCTGGTGAACTGTAGTTGTCAGTGTTTCAAACCTGGGAAAATAAATCAGCGACAATGTGACCAATGCCGTCATGGATGGGTAGCACATGGTAATATTTGTTTTTACAATCTATAGAAAACCATTTAGGATCCTCGTAACTATTATATGCTTTTCGCGTCACCCCTCAATCCTCACCCCAATATTAGTTGCATTCAATTTTCTCTTTCTCGGGACTCAAGTTTATTTACATTTTGTGATTTTTATTTTCAGCCCTGAGCAAACTAAGGATTCCAAACCTCTACCCATCAAGCCAAGTAGAAATAGTTCAATCCAATGTTGTCTTTGATATCAGTAGCCTCATGTTGTATGGAACCCAAGCCATTCCTGTCCGCCTTAAAATTCTGCTCGATCGGCTTTTCAGTGTTCTGAAGCAGGAAGAGGTGATCCAGATTCTCCATGCTCTGGATTGGACACTGCAGGACTATATACGTGGATATGTGCTACAGGTATTTAGAGGGGCTTTTAAAATAGAAATATGACAGTTAAGTAGTTTTCTAGCTTAATCTTCTCAGTGGTTCAGTGTGTTAACGGCATGGCGCATCTGAAAGGTAGTAATAGACCTTAATGCCAGAAAAGAAAGGGTGGATTTCTGGTGATTGCTCTCTTTTTTAGTTGGACTTAATTGAAATCTTTCTACTTGCTCAAATCTAACAACAAAGGTAAGCAAAAATACAAATCAAAAGTTATTGGTAATGTATCAAAGTAAAGGCTTTAGAATTCCTTCCAGTATTATTTAAACAGTGAGTTTGCTTTTATACAGCAGAATAATACATCAAGAAATAAACTTACCATTATTTAAAACACTAGGGACAATACCCATCTCTGGTGTAGTGCTACTGACCTTACGGGAGCTGCAGCCAGAGTGTATTTGGCCCCATGTGCTTACATTGATGTTAGTCCTTGCTGCTGTGGAAGTTACCTTTTATGTAAAGTAACATTATGATCTTACATTATGACATGAATCAATATTTAATGGTCTTGATAATCTTGCTTTTTAGTGTTAGGATTAAAAATATGGAATCAATTACCTTGAACCTCTATCACATGAAAAATTTATGATGTTACGTTCTTCATCATCTTAGAAACTCTTACATGCACTGTGAAAAATCTCAGTAGGCCATCAAATACATGTTCTGTGATAAAATATTTATTGTAGTTATTGGGAAAAGTTAGGCATAGCTAGAGTTTGAAAGAACTCCAACACTAGTGTAATTACAGCTGTGCTCTGTGAAAACTGGCAATAGATCAATACAGGTTCATTTGTTCTCTGATCTTAGTTGCTTGGAAGATTATTAAACTTGCAATGAAAGAATACTTGACTTAAATGAGGAGCTAAATCTTGGTCTGATTGCTCCATCTCTGCTGTCTGTGCTCACAGGATACTATCTGGTGTTCAAATAACGTGTCTTAATTTTTGTGGAAAAAATAGTTTATTGGCAAGTATTACTATTAGTTCAGGAAGAAATAATATCACCAATGTGGTAAAATTTGGAAGAAATTATCACAGAATTCGCATTAATCTCATTAAATTGAATGTTTGGGGTTTTTTTGCTAGAGAAGAAATTTTAGTCCCTGAAAAAAATGAGAGATTTGAGGGGAGGTGTTTTTTGTTTGCCTTAACTAATGTCTAACTCATTTAAATATTTTTGGCTTTAGGATGCTTCAGGAAAGGTGCTGGATCACTGGAGCATAATGACCACTGAAGAAGAACTGGCTACTTTGCAGCAGTTTCTTCGCTTTGGAGAAACTAAGTCCATTGTAGAGTTAATGGCAATTCAAGAGAAAGAAGGGCAATCGATCATAATACCACCACCAACTGCCAATTTGGATATCAGGGCATTCATTGAGAGCTGCAATCCACACAGTCCTAATTTTTCTGCTTCCTTGGACAAAATGAGTCCCACCAACATTCATCCTTTTGAGAATATTGTAAATAACATGGCTTTCATGCTGCCGTTTCAGTTTTTCAGTCCAGTGCCTCCACCTTTGATAGGTTCACCACCAGAAAGACATTTGATTGAGCAAGACCATAGCAACGAAACCAAACAAGATCTTCAGATACCATTTTCTGAAAGCAGCTTCTTAACTTCTAGTTCTGCACCATTTCAAGTTGAAAATGAGAGGAGCATAAATGGTCCAGATGTCACTAAAACAGAAGATGATGCCCTTTTAAGTGATTCCAGTTCACATAATACAGCAGCAAAGCTTGAAATGACAGCACTATCTCCAGAAAACAAAATTAAATCTGTTGAAAAAAATGCTGGGCCAAGGAAAGGGCGTGTCTTCTGCACTGCATGTGAAAAAACATTTTATGACAAAGGTACTTTGAAAATACATTACAATGCTGTTCATCTGAAGATAAAGCACAAATGCACCATTGAGGGCTGCAATATGGTGTTTAGCTCATTGCGTAGTCGAAATCGTCATAGTGCAAATCCTAACCCCAGACTCCATATGCCAATGAACAGAAATAACAGGGATAAAGATCTAAGAAATGGTTTGACCATTGCTGCACCTGGAGACAGTAAAAGGACAGAATTTACAATTTTGACTCCAGATAGCAGAACTATCTCCAGCTATGCCAGCTCTTGTACAGATTCAAAAGGCCAGGCTGGATTTTCCAGTATTGGACATAACGGTGTCCTCTTTCCAAACCTGAAGACAGTACAGCCTGTTCTTCCTTTTTACCGTAGTCCAGTCACACCAGCTGAGCTTGCCAATACTCCAGGTACTCTTCCTTCTCTGCCTCTTGTTTCTTCCTCAATACCAGAGCAGCTTGTTTCCAATGAATTGCCATTTGACATGCTCCCCAAGAAGAAATCTCGTAAGTCGAGTATGCCCATTAAGATAGAGAAAGAAGCTGTTGAGACACCCCATGAAAGTAGCGATGTTGCCAGTTCTGAAGATGATTCACGTCTGCAGGTGGTAAGCGATGGAGAGCTTGAGACCTGTGAGCATAAGATAGAGAAGCGGGTGACCGACAGGGTGGAAAAGCACCCCCATTCAGGTAATTCATGGAAATCTCTCTCTGGGGTAGAGGGCCCAAAGTATTTTGAATCTGTCTTTGCACCAAATAACAAATACATCGAGGATATCTCTGAGAATGAATTGCAACACTGTGAGAAAGAGGTTAAACCAGAAGAAAACCAACCATTAAAAATAGTTTCCCATGAGATTATATATGAAGATCCAAAACACCACCACAGTGATGTTATAAAACCAATGACTGAACCCCCCATGTATATTAAAGAGCAGTCAAAGCACAGGATTCCCAAAAATGACTGCCCTGAATTGCAACACCACTTGCTGACCGGGGGCTTTTTCAGCACTTTGTCAAACAGGGGTGCTGCCATTCCTTGTTTTGAAGACTCTAAAGATATGGATCATGTCAGTCAACATGCACTAGGGACTCAGAAGGAAGAAAGCCGCTTTCATTGTGACATCTGTAAGAAGACTTTTAAAAACCCCTACAGTGTAAAAATGCATTTCAAAAATGTACATCTCAAAGAAATGCATATTTGCACAGTTGAGGGCTGTAATGCTGCTTTCCCTTCTCGTAGAAGTCGAGACAGGTAAGAAAATTATAAAAAAATTGTATTTATTTTACCATCACAATGGAGCCTAATTTGAAATTAAAATGAGTGTTTGAGGAATGGAGCCTACAAATATTTTCTGTGTATCCTCGTATAACAGGTATGATAACTTATCAGAACATTCTTGAAATGAAAATCCATTGAAAGAAACATTTCCTTTCCACTAGACTACAAGGTATTAAATAAAGCCATGAAAATTTCATAACTGATAAAGACTGCAGTAGTTGAAAGAATACTTTAGTACATAAAGGGAAAGCCACAAGGGTATGAATTCAGCAATTCTCCAGTAGCTGCATGGTGTGGACTTACATGTTTAATATGTACTTTCATGTGTATTTTAATGTATACAGTGTTTTTTAATGAAAAAGCAATGAGGCCAATTCAGGAAATCTTCACTTGCCCTTGTCCTTCCTTTACTCAAGGATTTGGAACAGACTGGTGAGAAAAAACCCATAAGAAAAGCAAGACTAGTCTTTGTCAGCACAAATTAACATTATGCAGTGGTAGTCACATCAGTAGTGCTTTTCTGTGAGATTAAATACTAATTTCTAAACTATAGCATGAGCTTGAACCAGTTTAATGTTCATTTCAGTACTGTATTGCTGTAATTCATTTTATTTCAGCCTATTATGCACATAAACTGAGAAACAAGAACTGAAGTTTTATTGTTGACCATCAGTGATGTATCTGAATCGGTCAGTGATAGGTAACAAACCTATTCAAGTGCAATGAAGTGTTACAAGTTTTCCAAGTGTGTAACGGTGTTAGAGCAGCTTTTGGCTGCAGGAAGCGTGCCTGGATAGTAGTTCAGAGGGACACAAGGTTTAGATTGTCTGTAATCTGCTAGGAGTGCTGGAGCCAGCTGATGCAATCCAGAGAGAGGATGAGCCGGTCTCTGAGGACTGGCCGCTGCATCTGAGATGTGCAGATTCATCTGCTGCTGGCAGGGCTTCATACCCTGCTGCCTGCATCTTCCCAGATGTGCATTCCTCTCCACTGTAATTGCGATATGGGCCACAGGAAAGAAGGCCAGCAGTAAGATTTGCATTCACATGCCACAAATTCCTTCCCACACCAGTATGTTGAGATAAGTTTTAACATAGGTGCTTTTGAAAGAGGGGTCAAAAAAAAAAAAAAGCAAGCAAGCTCAGAAGACATTTTTCAAGCTTTGTACAAAACAATAGTTATTTGGAACAACTTTGCAGAAGTTGCTAGACTTTAACATAGAGTAGTGTGACTACAAGTGCTAAATATTTCTGTGCCTTTTTGATCAGTTCATGGTTCTGATTAAACCATGATGGCCAGGAGAAAGACAAATGTTTTGCCAGTATAACAATAAACTCAGCCTTCTAGACAGAGCCTGTAAGTTCCCAGTGAACTGATTGATAGTATTCAGCGAGGAGCTGTGATTCTGTATGTTTTGATGGTGGTTTTAAACTGAGCCCAAAGATGCCCATTTGAAAACTGCAAGTTGTGTATAATTCAATATTCCTTTTTCAAGGAAACTCCTGTCAAAAAAAGGCTCTGTACTGATGTGTACAGCTGCATCCTGGACATGGTTACAGTACTTGAGATCATCAACATTTTTTGCAGACTCAGGTGTCGCTCCTTTCTTGCTCTGTCCATTGGGAAAGAATCTTGTTTCGTACCCGCCTCAGTCCAGGCTCTGATCTCAGTTCAGTTTACATAGTTTTTAGTCTGTCCCCCACCTCTTTTAGGCTCAGCACTGTAGAGTTATTTCTGATATATGCCAGTGCAAGCAAGTTCAGAAACCCACTCGTGTAAATTGTCCGTGTGCACTCCCAGAGTGGCAGTTGGTCAAATCTGAAGTATACAATTCATGCATGCTACTAAATATTGATTTTCCTTTTCTTTGTTTATGATCATTATGAAACAGCTGTTAAGTGAGGCAAAACACTTTCTTGCTAAGCTTGTCTTTGTTCTTCTAGACATAGTTCAAACCTAAATCTTCATCATAAGCTTCTGACTAAAGATACACTGGAATTCAACAACCATTTCAATGCAACATACCTCTTGAAAGACATGGCTAAGGAGTTTTGCCACGATGTCTCTTTAAAACAACACGTTGGACATACTTCTGTAATCTTCAAAGGAATGAACAGAACAGGCAGCTATGTTTTTCCAATGAGCAAAATTACAGAACCCTGTTCTGAGAGTTATGGATACGATCCATTAAATGATGGAGCTGTTCTGGATCTAAGCACTACTTCCAGCATTAAATCTGAGAGCAGTGCTCATTCTTCTTGGGATTCTGACGGAGGAAGTGAAATATGCACCATGCCCTTGGATGATAGTGATGAAAGCTGTGAAGGACCCAGCCTAATGCCCAATGATGAACTCTACCAAGACTGTACTTTAATTGAGAAAGCTAATGAAAACTTTGCAAATTTACCTTCCAGTTTGCCAATAACTTGTCATATATGTCAAAAAACGTACAGTAATAAAGGAACTTTCAGGGCTCATTACAAAACTGTGCATCTCCGCCAGCTCCACAAATGCAAAGTCCCAGGCTGCAACACAATGTTTTCATCTGTTCGCAGTCGGAACAGGCACAGTCAAAACCCCAATCTGCACAAAAGTCTGGCTGGGTCACCAACTAGCTTACAGTAAGATCAGACTGGTCTTAATTTATTTCTGCTAAGAATTAATCATTTCAATTAAGGAATGTGTTAACATTAGTTTTATTTAAGCTCATTTGACTTCTAGCTCACTCAACAACCGCAGTCAAATTCTTTTCTCCTGTGTGTGCTCTCCAGCAATTTCAGTTAGCAAAGCTTGGTGCTGTAGTTTTTGTGCAATTATTTGGTTTGATGTTGAACAGCTAAAACTCCTGTAAGGAAAAGAAAACACGTTAAAAATGGGGGAAACATGGAGACATTAACTAAAGTGTTTCTGATACCTGTGAAGTATTACTTGCTTCAATAGGAGCTTCAAATGAGAACCATCACTGCTTGTGTTTGCATGTTAAATGAGTTGTTGTGTTGTGTAAGAAATGAATAATGATTGGGGTGAGTTTCCTCTGGTTGGGTTGAGAATTTTGAGGCTACCATTTCGTTCCTGAGACCTTAGTCTGAAGCTGACTTGCAGTATTAGTAGAACAGAATATATGTACTTGACTCTGTCCCAAAGGAGAAAATACAAATTTGGGAAAAATGCATACAGTCCAAATCTTCTGAAAATCCTGCAGTCCTTACTCTTTAAGTTTGCATTTCACTTCAGTAAAGATTACAGTATTTTGGATTTCTTAGAATTTAATACCATTTGCTTTACAGGAAAAGGGGCTACTTAAATTGTTGGCAGAACAGCCTGAATAAATCTGAGACATTCTGATGAATTGTAGTGGTAGAAAGAATGAATAGGTTAAGCTAAAATTTCTAAACTACAGTAAATGCATCCATAAAATAGGGGGGAAAGTAAGCCCTTTAATTTAAAATGCACTTTTTGAGATTTTCTTTCAGGAAGAGAAAGTTTTTTTTTTTTTAATAGGAGAAAAAAAAGAAAAAAAAAGGGAGGAAAGAACCCCAACCAAATATCCAAACTGTTTAAGAGTTGGAGGGTGCAATTCTAAGCCTCTGAGAAAAAGAGATAAAATGGATGCAGTAGACAGATACATCTTTCATGATGCAGCAGTTAGTTTTTCTTACCAGTGGGGGATAAAATGTGTTGATCTTTGTAACAATAGAAGAATGCTTATTCTCATTCACACCTTTTTTTTATAAGAACGTTGTTCAATATCTGTTAAAATGTTTCATACCTTTGTACTTGCCCCTGTAATTAACAGTATTCTGCATTACGTTCTATGCACTTAAGAAGACTGGCCTTGCATTGTATTTAAAAACACTTTAATATTTAATTTGTAGTCACATCATACAAATGCTGTGTGTGTACTTGTGGTGTGTCCTCTTCAAATCATTTGCAAAGAGGAAAAGAAATAAGAAAGCAAGTCTTACAATACCTTTTTTTCTTTATTCCACCAGTGGAAATCTGTTGATCAATTCTAGTATGCAAGCATGACATTGACAGCACAATCTGTACATATATACCAAAGTGCTTACAGTATTTGTGGTTTCTAGAACTAGTCTAGTTTTCCAGTATAACTGGATCTTAGTCTTTATTCATCTTTGTGATCGAATAAAAACAGACTGAAATTCAGGATTTCATATGTATGTAGAAAGAATAGTACAATGCTATTGCCATATGTCTTGATGTTTAACTTATTCTAAAAAATACTATGGTATTGTAACCATTTCGTATTGTATAGAAGAAACAAATGTGGACTGAATATTTCACCAATTCCTTTGAAAACTGGTTTGTGTGTGAGTATGGGTTATGCAAGGAAAAAACATGACACAGTTGTAAATGTTTGTGCTCACTAGAAATGGTTTCCATGCGTTGTGTAAAGTAATCTTCTATTTTTTTAATTTACTGTAGGTTTATGTGATATTTAAAATAATCCATTTGTGCTTGAAGCCGTCAGGAAAAAATATTAGCCTGCGGAAAGTTGTGCCATTGCTTTGAGGTTTTGTGTTCTGGGGGGAGTTGGTGTTTTGGTTTTTTGGGGGGAGCAGGGTGGTGTTTGTTTTGTTGAGGTTTTTTTATTGTTGTTTTCTTTGGATTTTTAATAGAAACTCCTATAAGTGGGGGTCATAGTTTGAAAGCTAAGGGCACAATCACAGGAGACACAATTGCTCCAAGCCTTTTGATAGTATAAATCAATTATTTGTTATCCAGCTATTTCAAGCTCTTTTTTTTATACATATATATATATAAACCTCTTTGTTTAATCATTAACTGGTTTTTTGAAACAAAATGTGATGTAAACAAATGTTGTAATGCCCATTTATTTAGTTTTCACTGTGTCAAAAAAAAAAGAAACACATTTGTATACCCTAATAATTTTGTATGTGTTAATAAAAACCAATAATAATGCCTCTGGTTGATTCAGAAAAGTAGGCTTTTTTTGCTTGAAAATACTGCTATTCTTAATTTTTATTAAAAAAAAAATTCTGAAAACACATTCTGTCTGTAGAGAGCACTGGTTTGATGATGGTACTAACTTATTTCGTAATAAGGAAGTGTCATTATTTTAATGAGCCATTAGAAGTAATGTAATAAATGTTGTCAGATATTTTATTGATTTTTTTTTCTTTGTACAGTAGGCAAGGGTAGAGATTCATTTAAAAGCTGTCAGCTAAACAGAAGGTAAATATCTCATAATTGAGAACTATGCTGAAATACATTTTGTGCCCTCTTTATTCTTTATACTTTGGAAGGGTTTGGTGGGTTTTTTGTTATTTCTCAAAAATCTGGACGGGATGGGAGATTTCTCAGAATAGGCTAACCCTTAGTACCCCTAGAGCAGCATATGTATCTCATGAAGCATTTGTGTAGCTCCCTCCTCCTAATGACCACAATGTGGCTGGACCAAGCCTTGACATCTCCTGTTAGTTTTAAATATGTGTGATGCTTATAGCAGCCCGTATCACATATTCACCACAGATGTTGAAGGAAGTAGCCTCACTTCAGAATAGTAGTACCATTATTTTTGGAGCTTTTCAGAGTCGGTCTGAAAAGCTGAAGCAGCTTCCCCTGGCTGAGGCTCAGTTCCAGGGATGTTCACATCTGCAATCTGTGAGTATGTGCAGTTGGGGGCTCAAATCTTTCCCTGAGATTTGAACTGGGTCTGGACATGCCCACCCTTGCTACTCAAGTATGTTGCTCCTTTTTTATTTGTATCTTTTTTTTTCTTCCTTAGAAAACAAGAGCCTCAAAAATTAGATGCTGTCATCTTTCTGTGACTCCAGAGGAGAAGGCACAGATTCACACTGCGGGGTAGCCACTCCAAACATCCAGTTTCAGAACACAGGTATTTTGAATAGTTTGTGGTAGCAAATCTATGTCCCTCTGGAACAATGAGTGTCCTGGTGCTTACAAGAGTATTTGCAGAAATCTATTTTGAATGGAGTGTAAGGGATCTGTTTTTATAGCCCCAGTTTTCTAAGTACTTTGAAAAGAGCTGTGACAAAACCAGAGGCTGTTGTTTCTAGTGCATCTTTACTGAAGTTATACACTGCAAAACCCAGCAAAGTGGAGAAACAAGTTCTGAAAATACCTGTCTGATGCCCTGCATTGAATAGGGAAGCCTAAAAAACAGCTAAACTACTTGGACTTAATCCAGGGATTTTTAAGTAGAGTGCCAGGTCCTCCTTGAAAAGAGTTCACAAGCAATTTCTGATTAATCAGCAAGCATGGATTTAAGAAAAGCGGCTAAACTAAAAACACCTTTAGAGTTTGAGATACAGCCCATAAGGATTCCATTCAGCCTGCTAGTGAGCATTCGTTCCCAAGCTGAAATGAGAGTTTGAACTGGGAAGGAGACAACAGTGCAATAAGAGAAGGAGGGTTGGATCAAAGGTTTTGTTCAGAGCAGCATTTACTGTCGGTTCCCCCGATTTGAGGGGAGGGCAAGACAAGGTTTGAAGTAGAATTAGGCATGCATAGCATGATAGAGTCAGCTTTGAATGACTTGGAAAACTCTTGAACAGATTGCTGGCTAGAGAGATTTCCACATAACCTCAGCAAGCATGTTTCTGAAGGTAGACTGGCTTTTAATTTCCCCTTGCCTTCACCCCTCACCCCCTGGCTCCCCTTGCCTTTTGGCAGTCCTTGGATTATGCGAGGTTGCTAACTTGGAAATGTACTGTTGAAACGTCACCCTGTTAAACTGTAGCCGTCAGCTCCGTTCCCTGTGAGCACCCTCCAGCTTTTCGTGTGGTCTGCAAAGAGGCAAAGGAAAGGTAATGCTGTGAAGTGACAGTCCCTCTCTGGTGAGCACTTCATCTAATTCTGCGCTGGTTTAAAGCTTCGTGGAAACATTTGTAGCCTTTTATACTGTGTCTCTGTAGCTCCTACCCTAAACTGGTAAAACTGACTGTGAATTACTATCCATTATTGCCTGCAGATGCTTGTGCTTAATAAGCAGAGAAGTTGCTTTGACTGCTGAGTGCAGCACTGAAAGAGTTTGTCAAACTTGTGCTTGCCAAAGTCTCTAGCAAAACTCTCATTAGTTTGGACTTTGAGAAGTACTGTATATCAGCATCATTCTACAATTTTTTGAATTTTTTTTTCTTTTCAATAAATTAAGGCCAATCCAAACGTGTCTTAAATGTGAGCAGACTCTCTGCTTCAGTCTTTTAAATCTTTGGTCACTAGCCTTTTTGTTTTGTAGTTTCTGCTCATTCAGTGTAGGGATTTCTAAAATGTGTTATTTTCATAATATTGCAGCTGTCATTAACTCCTGCATCTGCCACTCTTTAGCCGCTTGCAAATTTAGGTAGAGGCAGTCATTGAAGTCTGTATACTCTGCAGGTAGTTTCAAGTCTGAGAAACTGTCAGGGTTGGACTGTGGAATTAGTTACCACTTTTTGGAAAAGCATGTTGATGGCTGCTTGAAAAAAGGTCCTAGATGGACACACCATCTACTAGAAAAAGCTCAAGCCTTCCCTGTCATGATATGAGAGAGAGACCTCTACTTTTGAAGCTTCCCTGCCCTTTTTCAGTCTTTGAGTCAGACTGTAAGTTCTTAAGATGTGTGATACATGTCTTATTCACTCCCTGTCTGTACATCTCCTACCACAGACCAGTGTTTCTCAAGACCAGCAGCCCAGTCTGCCCTTCTCACTGAAGCCTAAAGCCAGTGAGGTGACTGTCAAGGATGAACTGAATTATCCTGGATTGTTCTCACCTCCTCTTTGTATCCATTCAAATTCAGAAACAGCTAGTCCTAACGTTTGTTCAGTCACAACAATAAATTGCAATGGCTTCCTGATTTTTTAAAAAAGAGGATCCTAGAGTTGCAAGTCATATATTACTGTTAAGGTCTGTACTGAGAAACTTGCATGGCAGTAAAACTGAGCAGACAAAAAAATTACAATCTGAGTTCTCATTTTAATTCCAGAATTATTATTTTTAACGAAAGTCATTATACAAGCTGTTTTCTAGGAAAATATCTTATTTGAATCTGCTGATTTATAAGTACAACAACATATATATGTACTCCATGCATAGGTGATTTATGCACACATATATATCAATACATAGTAAAATTGCATATGCATAGGGCTGCATATTCATGTTAAACCTAATTCTGTTCTCATTTATGGTAATGTAAGTTGGGAGCAATTTCAATGAATTCAGTAGAACAGGGCATATAATACTGGAATCATGTCTCAACAAGGATCGTTAGTTACATGTGTGAGTACGTAGGCCCATGTTGGCTCCTTACAGTGCTTTGTAACTGCTAACTTACTAAAACAGGTCAAAATATAATACTATTAAAGAAAAAATAAGTTTTTACTCATTACTATGCCCCCGTCTCCACTATAAATTATTAGTTTGCAGGCAATATTTCTACATGACCAATGTAACAACTGTGCTAGTGTTATCTTTGCTGGTGAGAGAGCATGAAACAGATCCTGCGCAGATAAAAAACACTAACTCTGAGTGAGCTTGGCCAGTTTAGGCAAGTTCAAAATCTGGACAGATATGCCTTATGACATTCCGACAGTCTCCAGCCAAAAATTCTCAAAGAGAACAAAATGTGTGAGTGTATGGCGTGTAGAGATGTGGAAGAACCAGGAGCAGCCAGTGTGACTTCAGAGGAGACGCTAGGAAAACAACATAACTTACTGGAGAGGAGACACGTTATTGCTGCTCTGGGAAGCCAACATCTGCACCTCTGTGTGGGATGATATAAACCTTACGTTGGATTCCTGAGCACAGAGAGGCCATGTGCAAGCGAGAGGTACATGCAGGCTTCTCAGGCTGCGAGCAGCTCCAAGGGAGTGTGCCCCAAGCCAGCAACTTGCCTAATGCTGTGCTATGCAAAGTAATGCAGGGCTTGGTAATGGTATCTACAAAAATAGGGGCTTCTTTCTCTTCAGAAAGTCAGTGTGCAGAGCTTCCATCTTTTGCTAATGGCCTGTAGATTGTGAGCCCCTTTGCCTTCCTCAGCACATCCAGGAAAAACTCCTTTGAGTGAAACTTTAGCTTTCCCAGCACTCTGCCTCCCCCTGCTTTAGCACAAAATGCCTTCACCCTCTCAATACAAAGGACAGTGTAGCTAGAGCTTCTGCTGTGCCCGACCTTATCCTTCAGCTGTTTCATCTCCTCCCTTTCCAAGGGAGGTGGGGGGTTGGTGGTGCACCTAGGTTTTCCTCACTTTTGTGGAGTTTGACTCTCCAAGCAGGAGAGTCAAAATCTCCAGGCTCTGTGTTTCTTTTTCTCCATTTTACTTTGCACAAACAAGAATGAAGAGCAGTAGCTGAGAATGAATGTGGGGGACTGTAATTTGGGGAGCAGCCACAGGGTGGTTCCAAAGGGCAAAGGAGTGCATGGCACACAGTTACTAAGGTAGGTGGCATTTGTGTACTTTTCTGTGTTACCACCATCCACAGAGGGAGAATCTTTGATGAAGAGTTCCTTCTTGGATATTGTTTATGGCAGAAAGGGAGAAGGCCTTTCTTTGTTGAAGAAAACAGTAGGAACTGAATGGAGAAGAACCCATTTTGGAAGCTATGCAGGCATGAACAGCTACTGCCAGTGAGTGGATGATGCCAGTGCCAGTGTGTGGGAGATGAAGCAGGAATGGAGGAATATCTGCATGTTGAAATGAACAGGGAAATTTCTGTTTTCTCTGTTCCTACTCTTTTCCCTGTTGCGTTTGGGAATGCTACTCTCCCTTCTTTATCCTGTATTCTGCTGATTGTATGAAGAAACCTCTTCAAGGAAAGCTGGAAAGCAGTCTCAATTTCTCACCTGTATCTTTTGTTACACCTTTTATTATAAAGGGATGGAGGTTTCCCCCTTATTCACACCATGCAGTTCAGCTGGAAACAAAACCCCCCAAAAAACAGAGCCTGTTCTCACATGGAGCTGCCAACACTGCATTGCGCACACTCTGCTCTCTTGCTAGTGCCCTTGAGCAGATAGAAGATGAGTCTGGTGTGTGCTCTTCATGCATAAGTGGGGAAGGCTGTCTATAGGTAACTGAGCTGGTTTGCATGAAAACTCCAGCCGTAACTCTTAACTTTCTGTTTAAAGTTAAGCAAAGATCTGCAGATGCATTTAATTGCACGCTCAGAGCAGTAGTTTCTGACCTCGTAAGAAAATTGTGAGAGTAACACAAAGGCTTGGGTGTATGCTGTGATATTGCAGAACATATAAGAATCTGGTTCCATACAACCCTTTTTGTGTCCCTAGGGAAGATTATTGCAAATGTAGTTTTTGCATGGCATTATATTACCCCAGTCTTTAATTTGTTAATTAAAAAAATTCTTCAGTGTTCACAATCAATCACTTCCTCCATCACTAGTCTTTTGTTTACAGCAATGTAAATTACTGGGTTTAGAGCTAAGGAGCAATAGCCACTGTTTGGTCAACTATCCTCTCCTTTCTATTGCCCTTCTCTGTGACTGAAATAAATGCCAGTTAAAAACAAATTGATTTATTTTGTTTTACATGGCAAGCTATTATTGTAGGGAGTGGGTGATTTTTAAAAATTTTTTGTCCATTTTCTAGGTTTGCCCTGTGAGGACATGTTCAGCACAGGTATAGCCTGCTGCACTCTTCTGGCTGGAATTAGAACTGGCCAGACCAGCCTTTTCATTGCTAACAGCGGAAGGTGATGCTGGTTCTGCCACATGGTAGATGCCTGTGTAAAATCTAACAGAGCCATGCTTTAGAGAACTAAAATCTGAATTTTCTTTCCTTTTGTTTCAAGTGGTTCATAGCAATAATATCCCAGGCAATGCCTCATTGACACGGATTCCTTACAGCACCCTGCATTTTGTCCTGTGAGGCCTGTTGGTCATTGTGCCAGACCAAGATCATGGAGTGTGCAGCACAAACCAACTGTTACCACTTCAAACATCGGGATAATAAATACACGTGATCGTGTTAAGTAATGGAAATATATCCAGTGTTGCACATCTGGTTTCAGGGATGCATTAACCCAGACAAAAACAATAGTCAAATAGGGAAAGTAGAATAATTTCCAGGTCAGTAATAATAACTGTTCACACAGCACTCAGGGGAAATCAAACACACATATTTGCATTCAGATATGTACTACAAACTCAAGAAGTCTGCATATCCTTCTAGAAAAGCATGCCAAAATTTCTTTGAAAAGTTGTGGTTTTAATCACATTAATTACATGTTGGATTTGGGCAGAAGACCACCACCATGACATTACATCAACAAATTTTGCACTAATATAAATACCACAAAGAATCCTGCAAACTAAAGTGAGCAGACTCTATCCCAGAAATCTCTGCAGAACATGGTTTAGCAGAGCAGACCAGCAATGGCACCCTGCTTCTGAAATTTGGAGTACTTTATGAAGTAGTGATCCTCTTCTAAAAGGGAAGATTTCTGATTTCCAGTTTCTCGTTTTGTATTTATAGTTTCTATCTTCATATTAAATCACAGTTCTTTCTTGGATGTATTTCTCTCTTGTGTGGATGTAAGTAGAAAGTCCCAAAATTGCACAAATTCTGTGCAAACAGCACAGAGTGAACAGCAAAGAGTGCACCTTTTTCCTAACTTAACATCAAAGGAGAGTCTCAGGGCATTTCAAATGAAGATAAAAATGTTTAATTCTGCATACAGAAAATGCTTTCAAGTGAAACATACATTGCAAAGAGAATGCTCCCTCCCCAGAGTTTTGGCCTTGCAAGCTCTCTGAAGGCCCAGGACTGAGTCACAAGTACACCCTGAATGCTGTTTTGTTGCTGTTCTTGTTAAAATAATTATATTCTGCCATGTTAGCAGGAGGAGGTTACCGTATGGAAGAAGCAGCTAGGGGTAGGGGGATATTCAAGACAGTTTAAGCTTTATAGGAGCTGTGTTTGACCTGGAGGATAGTCCAGGTTTTTGGATCCAGGTGTGTGACCCTGTGTCCGTCCTGGTGCAAGTTTCAACTTACAGCCTTGTTTGTGTCCTAAGGACTAGTGCCTCAATGCATACAAGGGCATGCACCCAAGGTTATTTTCATGGCAAATTTTAGGGCTTAAAATGCACCCACAGTATGGTTGGGTTGGGTCTACTTTGAGGTTTCTTCTATGGGATACAATGACTTTTTCATCCCCCTTTTCCAACCTAGCATCCCAGCACAAAGTGCTGTACTCTTCTTAGCAGCTGTGTTGCTTCTTTGCACTGATGCAAAACTTCAGAAACATATTTTGATGAAATGAAGAAAAAGGGGTTTTATTTTTAGTCTGGAGAATTCTTACAGAATCTAAAGCTAAGTGGGAATTGGAAACGTGAGAAAAAGGACCCAAGCATGGAGAAATTAGTGCCAGCAGCACGTTACAGTAAATGTGGTTTGGGAAAGCTCAGATATTCATTGTTGTACTCCTCCAACCAGCCAGCCCAAAACATAATACATTATAATTCCAAATGTTGTTAGTATTCCATTTTTATCTGTTGTTTACAGTGTGAAAACCAAGCCCAGTGTTGTATCCTTACTCAAGGACCATGTTGCAACATGTTTCTCATGTGGACTGTGACACAAGGAAAGATTATTCATGTAATCAAATCATGGTCTTCCTATTTCCTCAGGCCTTTTGCCCTGAAAAGGTGACTCTCAGTTTTAAAGTGCTAACTTGGAGTAGCAGCTCACAGCAAAAGTACATTATTTTTTAATTTTTAAAAATGAATACTGTCTGTGCAACATCATCATGCATGAATTGACAGGGACTGTTGGAATTAGTGTCTCATCAGTCAAAAGCCTTGAGTTCACACCAGCAGGTGACTGAATTAATGGAACTCAGTTTTGTAGAGCAGTTAAATAATGGCAGCATTATGCCCAGTGTCTGACAGGTGGAATAAATAGGAGCTCTCTTCTTCTGAAAGTATTGAAATATTTGCTGGTGTCTTAATGTCTGTGGCTCCAAAAACTGAGAGTAAATAATTTTAATCTCATTGCTCACACATTTTTCCGAATTGTTTGACAATGTTTTTTCTATTGTTGAGCTTTTTTTTCCTCTTGTTTGCTTGTAATTTGTTAAAAGCTGGACCACATTCCAAGTTTAGAAGTGAAGATCTTGAATAATTTGTGCACTTCTCCTTCTGTCTTCTGTTACTCTCAGATTCTGCTCTCACATTATAAATGCATATTTCTGCTGAAGTCAATATCTAGGGGGGAAAAGTCTTTTTTTCCAGGCCAGTAGCAATCTCTCTAAATAGAAGGACACTTTAAAATGTTTTGCTATAGCAGATGTAAAGCAAAAGGATAGATGTTGGGGGAAGATATGTGGTAAGATGAGTCTGAATCTCACTGATATGATAGAATTTTCCTAAAAAGACCAGGAAAAAATCACAAACCCTTTTTACTGGCTGAATTATGCCTCATTTTCTGCTGGGTCCCTGGTCCATTCTTGCCCTATTTTATTTTCTTGAAGGTAGCTGTAGGCTACTGAAAGGCCATAAATTTTAGAGCAGCAAGAAAGGAGGGACCTAACTTTTATTTAGAGACTAAACAAGGACAGAAAGTTCCTCCATCTCTCTGCTTCTTTCACATGAAATGAACATAAGAGTCCCTTTTGGACACAAAACACAACCAAAGCATCTTTTAGCTCACACATTTCTTTATTCTGGTCCATCATATGGATCAAAATTCAGTTAATAGTTGAGCTCAAGGCAGACCTGTAATCTGTGATCAGACCGACTCGCTTTAATGTTGTTCAGGTATGAAACGTGACAAATGTGCCTTTGATCCTGTAGCATGAGTTCGTTTTCCTTGCCATTTATTTCATTTCTTCCAAATGTAAGGTTTTTGCATGGTCTTGGTCAGAAGATCTTGGCTCAGGGTAGCATTTTGGGACAAAATAGAATGTTCCTGGAAAACTAAGAAAAAAGCAATAAGAAGGAGGGATATGATCAATTGCATTTACTGTTCCAGGCCACAGGGATACTTGTGTGGCAGCTGCAGAGCTTCCGAGCTATTATGAAACAGTCTTTGTCATTTTTGACCTAAAGGAGAATATTGCTGTCCTTGGCTTTAGAGAAGGGAAGGACAGTCTCCTCAGATGGAGTCTCCGATACCGTTGTGACTTTTAGATAATTTTCAGAGATTCTTAACATCCATAGCTTCAAATTAAATCTCTGTGTTGTTCCCAGACAATCCTCTCTCCCACTGTAGCTTCTTCCAGGGTTTTTCAGTTATACCATGATCTGGCAGAGTAGAAAG
Source organism: Melanocharis versteri (assembly GCA_013397845.1). Lineage (NCBI taxonomy): Eukaryota > Metazoa > Chordata > Aves > Passeriformes > Melanocharitidae > Melanocharis > Melanocharis versteri. The sequence goes on along the minus strand of VZTG01007483.1, from coordinate 3,339,068 downwards.
AGGAGGGAGTTGTATCTTCAATGTCATCCAGGCCTGCAACAGCTGTTAGGAGGAAAGCATCAAACTGCAAAGTATCAGAACTGGAACTGAACTCTGATAGCCAGGTCTGCCTGTCATGTTCCATTATCATAATCACAATACATTTCTTCAGCTAAATGCAAGGTAGAAGGAGAGGTTAGATTATGGTGCATTCCCAAAAAAATGGACATGCCATCTTAAGTCAGAGACAATACTAACAAAACAAGGATCAGCTTTAGCTGGAATGTGGGTATTTGCTGGAAAAGAGGGAGCGAAACATGAATCAAATTCTACCCAGAGTTTGCAAATCAAAGAACTACTGAATTACAAGTGATTTTTTCAAAGGACTGCAAGAATTTCTACCAGATTACCAAGGGACTTCTGTCTCATGGTGAATTATAAGCAGAAGACAGGTGCAGGCATTGATTTGACTAAAATATTCAGTTTGAGACACAGTGGAACTTTCTGCTGTTTGGTTAAAATTCCTTGTCCTAAATCACAAGCAGTTCCTCCTCTTTCACTTAATCCCAAAGGGACTGTTACAGCAGTGGACACTGAGTAAGGGAGCTTCATTCAATAAATACCCCTTCTGCTATCTGTGCATGAACAGAAGGGAGTGAGTCAAAGCTGAACAAAGAATTACAGTGCTCTTGGAATTCAGCCTGCAATCACATCCATATAATGCCACCTTAACTCCAGTATGATGATGTTGTAGGTTGGAGTAAATTTTGCTCCTCAGCTTAAGGTAAGTTGTAGGCCTTGTGCCAGGTGCTGCTAAGAGCATTAATACCTTTTCTTGCCTTTCAGCTGTTGTTTATTGTGTTCTAAGGCTGAATTTGTTTTTTTCTCAGTGCAATATTTACAGCTTCCAGTACTGCCTCAGTGCCCCAGCTTGTAATAGTTTGTGGAAATGAAGGGGCTGAGAGCATGTATATATGTATATAGAGTTAGCATATAATAATGCTAGATTTTATGACAAGAGTGCAAGCTACTAAGAAATTGGCTTGTAATTCTTCCAAAAACTACTGCTGTGAGTCACCCCACTGAGATGGGTGGGATCAGACCTTGCACAGGCTCCCATGGTATTTGTTCAGTAGTCTTCTCGTTAGAGAAGCTGCTGGTGGTGACACCGATGTGCTGGACTGGCCTTGTTTCAATTTCAGATATGGAACTGTGGCTTTTGAACAGCTGGAGATGAAAGGAATGTGCACCTTTCACATCTCAGTTGAGAGACTACACCAGGATATGTTTACTGAGATGATTTCAGGGGGAGCAGCCATTAGCAGCATTTTGTTGTTGCACCGCAGTCACTGCAATGTGCCACACAAGCAGGTGGTGTGGTTGTAGTGTGAGCTGGGGAAATCGTGGTGGTTCTGCTGCAAGATTCTCATGTCACACCATCCTCTGCCATAACAAAACACCAGCAAATGGCTTGGCACGGAGGAGGTTCTTTCCTGAGGTGAGGGAAGGGAACTTGCCCCACCCTGATGATATTGTTTGAGCTTCAAAAGAGCCTCTCTTTGAGACTTCTTAATGTTTCTTGGTAAATTGAGGTGCTGCACAGAGCAATTAGAGACCAGACCTCAAGGTAGAAATGTTTAATCCTCATTTTCAGCACCTTGCATTTTTTGAGTGCATCCCATACAGTGAAGTAGATCAGTAAATAAAATAAAGACAGGGGAATGTAGGCATAAAAATAAATAATTTTGTCATAAGCAGATGGTACACTTGTATTAAAGCCAGATGAGATGCAAAGAGATTGTAGCCTGAAAGCTAAGTATTTCTTGGAGCAGTTCCCCCTGAGTGTAGTTAGATCTCAAGTTAGGGATCACAGTCCACTTTGAGAAGACAGAAGAAGTTTCTTTTCCTTGCTTCAAGTGAACTTACCTGTTTTGCATGCAAAAGCATGATATTTACAGTTTAATAATTCTCTGATGAAGGGCTCTTAATTCTTAAATTCATTGAAATGTTGGTTTTGATAGATAGGCTACGCATGCTGTGCAAATCTCAAGAGACTTATTTAAATAACTTATATAAGGAAACCTTTCTTGAGAATCTCTGTGTATGTAACAGCTGGGTATTACTGCCCTGTAAAGTAGATGATGATTTCCCAGGCACTCACATTTGGGAAACCTTTCTTTCTCCTGTGAAGAGACAAAGCCTAACACTGACTTTTGAACCCTGCAGTGCATAAGCAATCCTACCAGACCGGAATTATTAGTAGGCAGAGACCTCTGGTGGAAATTGTTCAGTACTTCAGGGAAATACAGATCTCTGTTTTGGAACAAAGCTTTGAAAACCCTCCTGGTGAGAAAGGTCAGAGGCCTGGGAAGGACTACATTAACAGCACCACAGATACTTTTTATGTGGCTTTTCTCTCTGTCCTTTCTAGGAGAGCTGAATGACTCTCTCTAAAGGAAATAAACAAATTAACTTGGATCTGTAGACAAGTACAGCAATGGCAACCCTTCAAGCTGTCTCTGGGAAGCAGCAGTCCATTTGACCCAGCAGTGTCTTGGCAGACTGCAGTGTGTCCACGGTGGTGCAAACAGCCGTGCTGGAGGTGCACCTTTGGCTAACGCAGAGGACCCCAGGGAGAAGAGAAAGTCCAGGTGCACAAGTCCTCGTGGCATCTACAGCATGGTAGTAGCACCAGCTTGTGCTAAGGAGCTTCAGAGAGAGCCATTACCTGGATCAACACATGCTCAGCGAGATGCTGAAGCCACAATCCCTGTGCTAGTCTGTCCTGCAGAAGCTTCCTCATGGATATTTTCTTTTATTAATAGTTGTGCTTTTGGACACAATGGACAGCTTGCAGTCCACTGCCAGTGCCTCAGCTCACGGCAGGTCGAATAAAGCTAAAGCAGGCCTTGACCCCAATAGTTATTCCCAGTAGGTTGCAAAATTTGGTAGCTGTCAAAAGTATCGGCTTCCCAAGTCTGAAGAGGAAGCTGGTTTTGCTCTGGGACAGCAGCAGAGCAAAAAAACCAGCAAAGCCCCCAAGGTTCAACAATTGTCCACCACACACAATTCTGAAGAGTCCCAAGTTCATCTCCTGACAAAAGGATTCAAGCTTAAAAATAAAAGCCTGAATAAAAGCAAAATAAGCTTTTATTTTCTCCCCAAATCCATAACAATTCACAACAAAATGTCTAGAAGTATAAACTGATCGGTCTGTCCATTGGTGTGGTATGGTACAGAGCTACAAGCAGTATAATCAATGCCGTTTGGGGTGAATTATGTTATAGAATGGCCCTTGTGCAAAGTTTAGAGGTTAATGGAAAGGTTTCTACTGCCTTCAAGTTTTTGATTGTGCTCAAAGAGAGCATCTCCACCAGCTGCATAGTACACATCCATTGTAGATGCATTTCAGCAGTTTCCCTGGACATTTACAACTGCAGTTTTCTCTGCTTTAAGCTCAGCACAGTGTAGCTGGTGGCCACATGTACAAGGAATGATAGTGAACTTTTCTGTGTGAGTGACAATTTGACAGACATCTTGTACGGCTTGGGATATTAGTTTCTAAACTTAAGCTTCCCAGTGGAATTCCCATTTTTCTTCAAAAATAAATCTGTGAAAACTTTCTTGTCTTATCCTCAGACCAAAACCCAGTTTAGAAATCCCAACTCTGTAGTATTTTATAGTTCTCTTGGTTAAAGTTTCTATCAGTTAATTTTCATGCAAAAACATTCTTGCTCCTGCTGACACAAGTAGTCAATACTGAATACTTGTGAACTAGTTCAGTTCACACACATCTCTTCATTTAAAAGAATATCCAGAGTCATAGATTTTCTGTTTAAAGGAAAAATCAGATAATCGTGGCCTAAAGCTCTCTCATCCAGCAGCCAACCCCAGAGTCCATCCTCTATATGTAACTGCTTGTTCAAAATTCCTTCTCAGTCAGTTTTCAGACTTCAGTTCTGCCTTTGACAAACCACTTCTCACACCAATCCTAGATATATCTTCAGAACTCCTGGGCTGCTTGGTTCTTGATTTTCAGAAAAAACCATGGGTCTTATAACTTTTGTCTTATACAAAGAGCCCATTGACCCAGTCACTGATGTTTAATTATATCCGCTACTATGTCCTTCCTAAAATGTTGTTTGACTCTTCTCGGATCTACACTAACACCAGTTTTCTGTGGTAGATAGAATATGCAGCCTGGAATATTTAAAATAAAAAGAATGTATTCCCTAAAATACAGAGTTGCATTCATACAGATTAGTTTCCCTATCATGCCAGAATAAATCACTCAAAACTATTTTACATTATTTCCCACTAGTCATAAATAAAATTCACACTGTGATAATCCTTGCTGTGATATTGAGCCTGAATGTTGTTCATTTCTCCAGATGCCATCAGTTTTTATAACCTGTCTGTACTTAGATTTTGTGACAAACATTTGTCAAAGACATAGGCTCTACTGTGCTGTTTGGCATGTGCAGAATAAACAAAGTTTCTGAATTTTTTGTACACTCCACCATAACATTTTCAAAACCGCGTCTTTACTGAGTTTTGTACTGCTTATTCCTGTGAGCATTCAGATCTGCATTGACATTTTAGGTAACTTAAGTACTCTGGTGGCCATTTTAGTGTCAAAGGAGAAAAATTAATATATATAAGATATTCTGAGTGTTTGGTTTCCATGTCATCCTCAAAAATATTTTGAAAGGTCGAGTAATTCAAACTGAAAATAATTTGAACATTTTTTGGCATTACAATCAGTGTTCATAAAGAAACACGTGGCCAGCTTAGGACAGTCAGTACAAAGCTGCAAACTGACTCCATTATTTTACAGAGGATCAAACACTAGACAAAAGTTTACTTACATTATTGTGCTCAACTCTGATGAAATAATTGAGATCGCAGATGGAAGGAACATGTAGCCTATCAAATCCTTAAAAATACCCATTTTTTAATTAGTATTTTTACCTGTTTTGCACATCATTAGCATTGTAAGGAAAGCAAGAGTCATAGTACATATATTCTTGAAAGTAAGCCAGCTTTAGAGAAAGCCAACATTATCTTCCTTTCACCCTACAAACAGGAGGATTAGAAGGCCAACGAAAAGCAAGAATGTTTAGAAAGTCTGTTTTGGAGGCCACTTTAAAAGCATTTGTATGTTACAAATGATCACAGAAGTGAATATGAAAAGATACATAGCTGAATTTTGAAATTGTAGAGGTTTTGGCAAGCAAGCAAGAAGCCCTTTTCACATAGTGTCATCTGTTTTTACTTTTACATTAAAACGGCCCTGCAGTATCCTTTTAAATAGTGCAAGAGCCCTCAGCTGGGCCTCCCTGACTTGTAGTGCAAAACCCACCAAAATGTAGAAAAACTTTTCCTTCTAAATAGCAAGAGCCATGGGTCAAGAGTGCACGTGCTTATGCCATAATATAGGGCAGAGTTGTGTGATTTGTATAGATGTTGCAGATTAGAAATTAAGCCAGTATTGATACCTTCTCCTAGATGAAGAATTCAGACCAGCCCGAAAACAAAAGCCCAGCACTGGGACTAATCAGCCTTTAAAATGGAATACATAAACACTTTCAAAGCAAACCCATCCCCAGTTTTGTAGCCAGGAAAGGGAAGACTCCACTGAATCCAATAGAGATTCAGCTGTTGACACTGCCCAGGCATATCCCAATGCACGGTGACACGAAGTCAAGAGATGACATCTTCAGTGTTTTGAAGTAAGAATGTCTAGTTTGCCTTCATGGGCTGCTTCCCATGGAGATGTCTCTACTACAACATTTGTTCTACTCAGTTGTGTATTCCTGGAGTTTCCTGCAGGACATCTGAGTGATCCAGTCAGGACATGGATACAGTAACAATACAGCTCCAGGCTGTAGGTGCGTCACAACATAACCCAGATTCTCATCAATTGCAGTAATAATTGTACATGTTCTGCCTTGCCTGCTGCTTATTTCTGCAGCAGCATCTCCAAATGCCTCTGCCCATTCCATGGAAGACTGGAGCTGACCATGCCATGTGGTAGGGCAGCAGCCTTTGACATGCCTAGCAATGAGCATGCCATGAATCTGAAGGCAAACATTTAGTGGCTCAAAGCCCTAGTTTTTAAGTGTTTGAAGCACAAGCTTCAAACAAAGGATCTTGCAGGAGCGCTTCGCTAAAAAAATGAGGGAAATGGAGCATTTGTCCTTAATCCAAACCAGAGTGGTTACTGACAGAAGAAGGACACTTGTAAAGGATCAAAGCTATTGCCAAAGAAAAAAAGGGGGTAGTTAAAAGAGAGGGTACAGCAGTATCCTCATTCCTACAGATACTTCCCTGTCTGCAAAACACTGAGAGAGACTTGCCATAAACATTTTTATTGTCATGTCACATGATGGTGCTGCACTGACGGTGATAGATTTCCTGGCAAATGTTTGTGTGGAAAGGCGAACATATGGCAGAGTGATCTACTATGAGACAGCTCTTTGGACCTCACCCCCCAAGGAATGCTCGGGATCAGTGAGAATCAGTAGGTTCCTTACTGTGTGTGTTTGAGTGTGTGAGTGTGTGTAAGAACGTGTGTGACAGAGAAAATGAGTTCATATCCAGTGAAATAAAGGAATGTCTGATGTCTGAGGGTTTACATTTGTGTGTATACTTTGCTGCATACCATTTTACATGATACATGAATACAGTTTAAGCAACATGTAGTATAAATTTCATCTATCAGTTTTTCATTAGTAGTCTATAAATGTGCAGAACTACATAGTGTTTTTAAGACTGAAATTCTGTCCAGACAACTCAAAACCAGGATCTTGCTGGTCGTGCAAGAGTGAGTGAGCATTAATGGGAGCTTTACACCCAGCAAGCTTGTGTGATTGTGCTTCCTTTCATTGCCTTGTGCAGCAGAGAACTGGGTACACCAGATACACAGTGGCCAAATTATTTTTTTGTCTTGCCATCAGCAAAGTTGCGCCAAGACAGGGCCATTTGGTCTACTCAACTTTGTTACAGCTACAATTATTGTAAACTACATATTTGCTGAGAAATTAATTCCTTGCTTTAATTTGACACTTTATTAACCTGGGGAAATGAACACAAAATAGAACCATCTTTTGCCTGTTCATTTAAAGTCCCATTGCTGAAACAAACAGACAAACAAATTGCACAAAGTTTATAGAATGGCCAGTACTAGATGTAAAACAACTTACGGCTTGTGGTTATAGAACAGCCTGATGTTACTTGTTTATATTACTACCCTGAATCTCGATTCTTCTTATCCCCTGTTAACAATGTTAATTTTATGTTATGTATGTGGACATTACTGACATCCATGTAAATAGTTTATATTGGTTTGAATCCTTCTATATTGGATGCTGAAGTCTACATCCTATGAGTTCCCTAAGCTACCATTGTAAGGTGAAAACCGTCCTGGAAGACATGGAGTGAGCAGAGGACACTGCATGGGAAAGCAAACTGCAGCTCATTTCAGTTTCATACTATATTTCTGCCTGAGATTTGTCCTTCACACAAAAGTATGGAAAAGTAGATCTTTTCCTGTGGCAGGTCCAAAATAACATGTAGGTCCAGAGCTCTGCTTAAGCTGAGGCTTGTGGGACAGCACAATTTAACTAAAGGTCTGTGGTGCCTAACCAGTTGTACCAATTCTTGCCTTTCTACTGATCTTCTGCTAGCCATGCTCCAGAAGTTCACTGTTGATCACTGGATGGCAAAAAGCAGCTGTGAATGTTCAAACTATTTCTCCTCTTCAGGCACCATGGCCCACTTGGCAACGAACACTGACTTTTATCTTCAGAGGGCCAGCACCTGCCCAGTGCAGCAAGCTGCCAGGCCCTCCAGCTGCCAGGCCCCATGAAGTTGCAGAGGGAGGATGCAGTACAAGCAATTAACAGAGGCATTACATGAATGGACAGAACATTTGGGTTTCGCTTTTGGTCCCAAAGTTCCTGCTCAGCTCTAGACTGGCATTATGCCCTTTGAAAGTTTTAGTGGGAGATTTGCCTGAGTACGACAGGAGCATCATGTCCAGTGGGAGTAGCAGTCTATTAATACCTCTCCCTTATAAGACTATCCTTGCCAATTCTCTTTGGCTGCTTCATCTCATGATATTCTCTTTGACTTTCTTAATACTAACCAGCCTAAATATTTAATGCTTGTCTTCCAGCAATATACTAAGTCCTTTGCTGCTACTACTCAGTGAATATAGTTATAATTTTTCTTCTGAAAATATTTTTCTTCTGAAACATTGTAGTTCTCTGAACTGCAGTGGGAAGGTTTGAACGGGTGTTCACGTTCAGTAAGATAGCAGGAAGAAACTTAAATGTGACAGCTAAAGAAGAAAATAAACAGGTGGACAGAAACAAGCCATTTCCTTATGAAGCCTCTTTTTTCTAATTACATAGTAATGCTGTCACTTCTCTGGAAATATGTATGTTTCCTGGCTTATAATGATGTCTCTGCAAATAATATCTGCTAGGATGGGTATTATTTTGTAATATTTATGTTGGTTTTGTATCTTATTGCAATTTTACATTTTAGCAACTCAGTTTTTCAATGATACGAATCGGAGCAACTTCACTGCATTGAAGTAGATAAAGTGGCACAAATAGCAGCAGAAACAGACCTCTGACTTCTAAGAGACCTAGTGCATATTGGCTGTTTGCTAGCAAGTGCAGTAGCCCTGACTTTTTATTGTAATATTTATTATTTATAAACATGTAACTTTCCAAACTCAGAAGAAAACCATGCCTTCTTTGAAGAGGGAAGTGTTGAGAAAAACAAAGTCAGACTGTGGGGAAAAAGATACATTATACAACAAAGGATCACTGAAACACTGGGCAAGGTAATATTAATTATACATTTTAATCTTAATTGTTATTAAGCATGCTAACTTCCTTTCCTCCTCCACATCCTACTCATGACCTTTTCTTTTCAACCTCTATACCACTTAATTCCAGGCTCCTATGCTAAACCTCACTCATTAGAGGTGTGGTAGACCTAATCAGCTGTCCTGGGTTTTCTGGGAGGGATGGAGTCTTGAGAAAGGAATTCAAAAGAAATGAGGTTACAATTCTTAGAAGAACATGTCATGAGCAGGAGAACAAGCTGCATATCTCTGAGAGACAAATAGGTGAGCAGGATATTAGGTTTGGTTAATGGAGAAACAATCAACATGTGGCTGCCACATGCCAAGATGTAAGTAGGAAGGGGCAGACTTGCAGGCCATCACAAGAAACATGATCTGGAGGTAGAGGGTATGTGGAATGTGTGAAGAAATGTGCTTTTAAGAAGTTCTCATGGGAGGCAGCTGGAACCAGTTCTTGCATTGTGCAGGGTGGTGTGCTGATCTTTCGGAGTACACCGCAAGGTTTAAGCGATAGCATGTCAGACCAAGTGTGGTGGTGGTGGATTCCACCACTTTGGTCCCTCCATCCCGGCTTCCTGTCATGCCCTGGAGAGGAAAGGAATGGCTGCCCAGAGAGCTGAGTCCTTTTTGTTGGGAATGATGGAGGGAGAGAAGGTAACTTGCCCTGTTTTCTGCCTGATGAGCGATGACTTACTTCCCTGCAACCCGTCAGGTGTAATATCATCCATATCCACTTCCCCAAGCACTTCTTCATGCCTGTTTTCATCCTGGCACCCAACAGGCTCATCATCCTCAGCATCACCACAACCACAGAGCCTAAGGACTCTCCTCAATGCTTCAAACCCAGAAGTATCTCAGTCCTTACCCCCAAGTCCCTTTGAGGACTCATCATCCAGGAGCCAGGGGAATGATGTAGTAAGTCTGGGCAGGATGGGATTGCTAAGGTGAGAAGAAAGTTCTGGTTTCAGCTGGGATATAGTTAATTTTCTTTACAGTAGCTCATATGGTGCTGTGTTTTGGATTTGTGACCGAAGTGGTGCTGACAACATAGGGATATGTGGGACTTGGCTGCCTACTGGAGTTAACCCACAACAAAGAAGCAGTGGGACGCTGGGTCCTGTGACGCCAAGGTGTAGAACACAGGTATGACAGGAAGAGGATGTTTCCAAGTGACTCTTGAGCAAAGCAGAGTGCTTATGGCCATATCCTCAAAGACACTGCTTCACATGAACTGGAGGAAGAGGGCATGTGGATAGGAGAGGTCAAGAAAGATCTACAGAGGTTGTATTTGGAGAAAAGTGCCTTCACAGAGACGAAAAATGCTCATGGAAAAAGGAAGACAGATTTGGATGTGGCCTAGGTAAAAGACATGGACGGAGATGGGCGTAAGACCCAGTTCAGTGATTTGAGTCACTGAGAGTTTGGGGATGTTGCTGCTGGAATAGAGAAAGATGATCTGAAGAAAGTGTCAGAGGTGACATGCTGAGAGTTTTTCTGCTGATTTCAACACAGTTGGGATAACTTTCTTCTCATTTAGTTTGCATTCTATTAAACTCTTGCTGATGCCAACCTATCCAGGAAGAAACTCCCGACAGAATTATTTTTTTTTTCCTGTGATAACACTTACACATTACACTGCAGTACAACAGATGAGATTCAGGGCTTGGGTTCTGGAAGTGTGAATTCTTGAGCTACAGGTACATCCCGTCATCAAACTGCTGCTCTTGAGAGGGGTTTTATGGTACAAAGCAGCAGCAATCTTCAGAAATTGTGTGCTAGCTGCATAATTTCTTTTTGTTTCCTGCCTTTTGACACTGTCATTCAGGTGATACAAAAGGGAAGTTACAAATCTCCTTAAATAAATATGTTCTGTTGTCCATGTTGGGATGTAATTATTCATTAAGTCACATTTCAAAAGGTATTTTGATGAATGTACCAGAGGGCATGTGAGAGAAATCCTTTTCTCCAGTATTTATGAGGGGAAACTACAATGGGGTAAGTGTCACGAATCTGGCACTAAATTTATTGTTCTTGTCAACTCTCGACATACTTCTCACCCAATAAATCTCTGAGACTTTAGATGACACATCTAAAATATTTCTCCAGAGGAGAAATATCTGTTGCAGGTTTTCTTTCTTAGGTATTATGGCTTCATAGCTTTAGAGGTGGAGTTTCTCACCTGGCCATTTGAAGAAGCATTTTACAGATTAGCATATCAAACGGAAATGAGAGTCACTAGTTTCATTGTAATGAATGATGTCTATAACAAACACATAAAGTTATGGGAACAGCAAAGTAAACTGTGCAACTTCTGTCTGTCAAGATAATCTTCATATCATGTGTAATGTTTATGGAAGTACTAGATTTTGATGAGTGTTTCTCAAAAAATGGCTGCTAAAACTTCACATGCCACGAGATAAAATTCAAACAGTGAAGTTGCAAAGTCAGGTAGTTAATGCTGTGAAATAATCAGGTTGCTGGAAAGGTTTGTGATACAACCCTTAAAAATTTCCTTCTGATTTGTTTTTTTTTTCCTCCCATAGAAAATCTCAGGCTGATTACCACTTAAGAGACTGGTAGGTCATAGAATCCAATACGTTTGACTGCAGTGTGGGTTTCCACATAAGCTGATGAGCTAACTGACAGCACAGTGACAGGTCATTAGTCTTTGTATGGAGAACTTGCCAGCAGAGAATGAGATGTACTGGGCTACAGAATTTTGTTAGATAATGTGCAGGTTTTCTTGATTTACACTAAGGTACTCTGAAATCTTTGTCTTCTTATACACGTCTGCTTTTACTTCTCTTTCTTAATCCCTTTCTGCTTTTCTCATGTCCTTTCCAGCCTTTAGCTCCTGCTTCCCTTCCAGCTTTCCCCATTCTCTCACAGGGAGCCATTTTTTCCTCTCACAAGCTTTGCTTCCACAGTCATCTCCAGTCATGAGCTGAATCACATTCACTTTAGCCTAGAGCATGTTTAGTCCAGACAGAACATGAGGCTTGTTTATTAATCCATGTTGAGTGTGTACAAATGATTTTCAGACACTTGCAACTCAGCTACATTTATATGGTACCTGGAAACTTGGTAGTTTTACAATTATTTCTTTTACTGTCATTGTCAGAAGAGTTTCGATTCATTGGAAATTTCAGTTCTAATGGTTCAATTATGGAAGATATGCAAGAAACTAAAAACAGAGGTTAGAGTTTGAGCATGTTAAGCAGCACTGACTGTAGGCATCTTTTGCTTGCTGTTGCTTTAGCTGAAATGCCTGTAGAGAACAAGGAACAGCAGCAATGCATACTTGCTAATAACATCTCTATCCTGTACAAACCTTTCCAGCTTAGAGTGGAAAGCTCCCAAGCAGAGAGAAAGTTAATTTTAACTGAAGTGCTTCTATTTCTTCTGCCTCTAGGATACATGTTCACACCTCTGCAACATGTAAAGCAATCACCTTAAAGATTGTCTAATTTAATATGATTAGGAGTGTATAACATAAGAAGATTCATGAAACTGAGTATAGATAACTTGCTCCAGCTATGATACACACCCTTCTCCCTTCTAAGCTTATTAAAGAGAAAGCTTGAGATCCCCTGGTGAGCTTCTTATCTCCAGTAATTAAGAATATCCTAATGGGCATGGTAAGTGCCTTTCTATGCATGTTGGGATGGACATAAACCATCATGGTCTCTTTCTGCCTGACATGAAGTAGCTCTGTGATTTCAGACAGTGCTCTCAGACATGTCTTGCACAAGGGAATGGCTCAGTTGTGATCCAGAACAATTTCCTATTAAAATATTTAACAGAGAAGCACTACCTTACTGTGGTCATAGGCAAAATACTAATCATGGTAATCATTACTGACACATTTTTACATACAGGAACAGGAAATGCAGAAGGAAAGAAAATTTTATCAGCCATAGGTAAGTAAGTAAAAATAAATACTTTTATTTTGGTATCTAGCAGTAAAGTTGATTGTACAGGTGGGCTTGCTGCAGAGCATTTGCAGTCTGATCTCAGAAGAGATTTCAGAAGGGAAAGCAAATATTGTAAGGTGGCCAGGGACAGAATGTCAGAGGCAAATGTAATAATCCATGTGCCTTCAACAGACACAATATAGGCAGCTTCTCACAAAATGGCAAGTGCAAGATACCAGCATGAATAGGATTCACATACCAGACTGTCTGCGTGCAAATAGGTGTGTGCAAAACCACGATCATGGAGTATTTAATGCAAAACTTAGGTATGTTTAAAAATTTATTCATGACTTTGGAAGGTTCTTTTGAAATTAGGCCTTTTTTGTCCACATGCTCTCTTCTTAAAGATTGATCTACACTTTCAAATCAATGAAATCCTTTCACTATGAAAGTTTTCAACCAGGAATGTGTAGCTATTTTTTTCCTCGTATGAACTGGGGAGAAATGAGCAGAACTAGCTGAAAGCTTCTCAATAGCTAAAGAACACTGTTTCATGGGAATTATTGGGAAAGCAAAATTCAGTAGTGTGGTAATGACTTCAGAGCAGTTACCTCAGACTCCATCTGACCTGGGTGACTCAGGGTTTCACTACTGACCATGCTGCTGGCCCTGCCACCTCCCTGACGGTCCTGCTGGGCCTCTGTCCTTACCATGTCCCCTGCTCATACTTGTGTATACCACCCTGCTCTGGAAATAGAGCACCTGTCTGGCAGGGGGAGAAGTGAGAGAGAACTTGGTGTTATCATTCTGGGGAGTTTAGGGAGAAGGAGACACCCATCCCTGCTGCAGGTCTCCCTTGCTCCGTAAGGACATGGCTGTTGCTGCCTCTGTGACCTGCTGATCTTTGTGCCCAAAGCAGACACAGCTCTTGGCTTCTGTAGACTTAGGACCTGGCCTATGTACTTGCATATATAAGCAAGCCTCAGCAACCCCTCCACTCACTGTTACGATCTGAAACTGCTCTCGAAGTGTTGGGAAGAAACTCTCTTCACTCCTCTTTTCCACTTCTGTATGGAAGGAGTAGATGAACTCTCCTTTGTAAGAGAAGAGAAAGGAACAGAATACAGGTGACCTAGCAGGAGATCTCAGGCTTTGTATGCTGTGATGAGTGGCTGAGGGGGTTATGCACACTACCAAACTCCTTTGCGTTTTGTGCCAAGGTTCTTTACTTTCCTGTTAAGGTGTGAAACATTTGATTTGGTTTTTCATTTGTCAGCAAGGAAATTTGCTTTTTCTTCTCCATCTTTTCCCAGCATTTTAACCATAGCTTGACGGAGGAACTACCTGCAGAGTGTTTTAAGAGTTTTCAGCTGGCCAAACCTGAACAGAGTTCTTACCTTAGCAACTCATTTATCCTTTGCAGCCTATTCACAAGGAAAAGAGAGCTGCATCCTTGCATGTCCATGGGATGAGTTTTCTTTGGAGCTCTAGTATATGATTATCTTCACTGCAGACTAGAAACATTATTCATTGACTGCATTCTTTGCTGACACCAGTGTTGGGACAAAAGGAAATAAAAATGTGCGCCTTGCAATGAGATGTTTCAGTTCTGTATCTAGTCACTTCGAATGTTGCTATTTTGACATTACAAATGCATTGTTGTTTGGGTGTGTACGTAAAGTGCAGAGTTTCCTTTTGCAAGAAACTGGCACACATCCTGCTCCTTTCTGATTTAAGGTCACTAAATAAGTTACTAGAAAGACCTATTCATATCTGAGATGAAAAGCAAACAATGCATTAAAAAAAAAAGGCAGCTCAACCTCTCTAGTAAGTATTCTGGAGAGAAGGCTGGTTTGAGGACGTAATAGAGGTGTGGAAGGTAAGACAGCACATAGGATTATTCTGGACAGTCAGATCACAGTCCCCAGCTCCTATACTCAGAGATTTTATATTACATTTTTCTGAAGGGAGTTTAAACTGAAATTAGGTATCAATTTAAAAAGGATACAGAACCCTATTTGATGTGAAAGTGAGCTGTTTGGCCAGATGTATATACTGCAGGTGGCTGCATTGGCAACCCTGTCACTGATCAGTACTTCAGAACAGGTAACAGCACTGGGCACCATGCAGGCTGATCATCTAAATGTTTATCCAGCTTTTTGGAATTCTTTTTCCATTATTAGTCTGCTACTGATACCTGAGCTAATGATTTTACAACAGTGCTTCCACCAGCAGGGAAGTGCTTATCCTTTTTTATGACCCAGAGTGAAAACTTTCTTGACTTACGCACTAGCAACAGCAGCATTTGGGCTCCAGAGCCACATCTGGGGGCATCATAAACAGCAAATCTTCTTGGTCCTGTGCCAGCCCAGGAACAGGTGCTAGAAAAAGCATTTCTTTATCTTATTTTTCTGCCATTACCAGCCCTTGCAGGCTGGAAGTGCTCTCTATGGTCCATCTAATCCCTTCCCGAAATGTGACCCTACAGTCTTCAGCCATCTATTTCCTTCTTCATCAGCAGGAACTGCCTGTGGCCAGGTGCTTTCCTTGGGAGTCAGGGAAGTACCAGCCAGAGCTGTCTCCCTAAACCCAAAGAGGACAGTTGCCATCTTAAATGTGGGAGTGGTTGGGGAACCTATTGCTAGAGTTCCCGCCAGACCTGCAGAAAAACCTTTCCTAAACTTTGCTGCTTGTGACCCACCTTGCAGGTGCCTTTCTAGTTTTGCTCCACTAGATAAGGTACTTGAGTATAATAAATGTCAATAATAATTGATGTTTGAATATTACGGCTGAACTGATGACATTATGGTAAAAGCAGCAATATCTGGGATTTGTGAGTTACCAGTGCTTCCCTTCCACGGGGAAAAACTGGCATCACCTGGCAAGCAACTGATCCCCAACACCCTGTGAGGGGAAATGCCCATTGTGCAGCTCCGCGGTCCATGGCTTGGTGGATGTGGGTTTTAGTTTTAAGCTGAGAAGGCAGGTGGAGGGTCTGGCGATGGAGAAGAGGCTGGGTACAGAAATTCGGACAACCTCGTGCTTAGGAGCCAGGCCGTTGCCTAGGGTCTGCTCAGGCTGCTTGGCACGGAGAGGGCTCAGGAGGGGTGTGCAGGCAGCCGGAGGAGCCGGTCCGTGCTGGGCCTGGCCTCCGTGCCAGCGGGGCCGGGGCACTCCCAGGCCCAAGGGCCGGCCGCCTTTGGCCGGGGGAAGCGGGCGCCCTGCGGCCAACACGGGCCGGCTTCTCCTCGCCGCCCAGCCTCCATGTCGGGCGCGCATAAAGAACCATGTCATGCTTCAGCGGGGAAGGGAGGGCCGGGCGGGACTGGAGCGCTCTCTGCTCTCCTATTTTCATAGAAACCGATCTGTGTACCTAGAAAATAACAGGA
>VZTG01007483.1:3262410-3322038 GCA_013397845.1 Melanocharis versteri | reverse complement strand
GGAGGTTGGGTGAGGTGAAGCGGGCTCTGGCGCTGTGGCAGGCCCCCAGCCTTGGTGCCACCCCACTGCACCCAGGCTTTTTAGGTCTCCCGCAGCTCCCGCCGCACCTTGCCCTTTGCTGGGTTGACTTTCTTTCACAGGCCTTTGTCATTTTTTGTTTTACGCTGCCGTGATATAACTGAGGTGCAAAGGCATCGTGGTCATTTGGCGGTCGGATAAGCTCTGATCGTACTTGAACATCCATTTCTGGTGCTGCTACAATAACGCAGGGCAGAGCTTTCCCTGGGGGGTCTGGTACTGGCACACTTACATGGCCTGTCCCTTCCCTCCTCTTTGGTCACTGTTGTGTAAACTCACTAAGTAACACGTGTTGTGGGAACTCTTGGCAGGCATCAACCAGCGAGTCTGTATTTACTTGTCTTCCCCGGCCTTGCTGGGATGATTGGGTAGTGCCTCATGCCATCATTCGCTAGTCAGGGAAAGTTGCTGTTCTTTATATAAAGAGCATGAAGGTAGTGAAGAGTTGCATGCAACCTGCAAGGAAACATAGATGAGCAGGGTATTGGTGGACTGACATTTAGCACTACCCTTGGCAAGACAGCCCTGGAAAAGGATGAGTCTAAGTGCTGGAAAGGTGTCCTGAGCAGAACTGGGAAGCAGAAGAAGTGTTGTTGAACAGCAGACGCTGTACAAGGAGGGAAGGCCAACACAGCAGCCTTCAGCGAAGGTTGGTGAAAAAAGAATAGCGACAGGGTTCTAAATATCCAGAAGCCTGGTAATGAGGTGGTGCATGCAATTATTTTGGCAGAGCAGACTAAAATTAGCATGCAAAAGGCCGAACATAATCAACAACGGGTTGTGGTTTTATAATTCTATCATTATACAGGTTAGTGGATATACTACCTAAAAAATGGCAATTTTTGTCATCAGAACAGCATGAGCCACTGAAATTGACTTCTTTCCTACCTCTGTCATGGTTTAATTTACTGTGAAAATTTTAATGTGAACAGTTGAGACCATTACCACGTTGAAGCATGTTAATCCCTTTCCTTTTTGAGCCTTTGTAAAACTCCCATTTGTTTACTCAGAAGCAGAACAGGGCCTTTTGTTTTAATGGCATTTTCTTTCCTTTCAAAAAATCATTATATGCTATGCAGCTGGTCATAGCTTTTGACTGGGTTACTGAATAGGTACCCAAATGGCAATAATGTCCAACAGAGTACATCTTGACTAGGGAAAAATAGGTGTGCTGTTCACATAACTCACTTCCTTTGTGCAGACTAACAGGATGTAAAGTTCAGGTGAAGACAAAGCAGTCTCTAGTTTTAACGCGATTTAGCAAGTAGAGGCAGAACCTGTAGAGAGCCCAGAGTCTACCATCAGGTGGAAAGAGAGCTGTCAGGAGAGGGGAGCATTAGTACTGGGCGTCAGTTCAGCCGAGTGTCAAGAGGCACAGAATGTGCTCCTGTAACTTGTGATGCCCTTACATACAACTTCATGGTAGATCAGGCTGATGTCTGCCTGAACCTTGTTAAAATTATAGTTCATGCCATCTTCGCTAGGACTTTTCTTCATCTTTCTTAGTTGCCCAGTTTTGCCTGATGCACACTTTCTTCAATGAAGGGAAAACCTAGTGAGGACATTAGTTTTTATTTTGCTTCCCAGAAAGCATTATTGCATACAAATAAGGAGAAAATAAACATTTGAGTTGAGAATGCAACTCAGATACTTCTGATTAACTGCCTTTTATCCAGGGGATTCGCTTGTTTCCAGACCCTTGAGTGGTTGCTAGCTACTTCTCTATTCATTATGCAATTAGCGTGTTTGATCTTTGTGTTCTCATAAAAAACTTACATATTTCATGCTAATACAGTAGTGTTAATAATATGTGTAACAATACATTTAAATGGCAGTGTTATTGCCTCTACCAAGTGGTGTTTGGCATCAGTGAGACCTTTGGCATGAATTTCCTGTCTAGGGACAAACTTCTTAAACTGTGTTTAATAAACCTGCGAAGTGTTAGAGCGGGGCAGAAGTGATCTGCCTGCCCTTTAATGAAGCACACCGACGTAGCTGACCTGGCTCAGAATGAGCCGTGTATTTTTGTGCACATGGGTAGTGTCATGCAGAGGAGGTGCCTCAGATCGCAGAGGCTCCAGCAGCAGGCTGCAGACCTGCCCCCAGCTCGGTGACTCCTGTCTCTCACAGGGACGGCGCTTGTGGGCTCAGCCAGCTCCACGTGCCACAGCACCGCAGACAGACCCAGCACAGGCAGCACTCTCAGTTCCTGCATTAGCTTCCCACCCCCTCTCTTTGGAGCTGTGTTGATCCAGTGATCAGTAAGAGCAAGCCTGACAAACCTGACTTCCATCTCTCTGAGTAAAGAGAGAAAAAACATGCAGAAAGTGGTGAAATAGTGATGATACGCCAGGGCACCATTGGAAAATTGTGTCTTATAACTGATGGAGCGCTCTAGTAGTCAGACTGCACTTAACGTTTCTTTGTCGATTGGTCTTAAATTCATTTGAGAAGGATGGAATTTGCCATACTTCGCCAAAACAATAATGGCCAGATACCTGATGACTGAAAGAGGTCACTTATGTCTTGTTACCTGGAAGGGCTGCTTTACATTTTGGTATCGCATTTTCTTGTGCAAAGCCAGAATTTCCTTTAGCTTGACTGGAGGACAGCAAATAGGTTTAGAATTGTATTGAAGTTTAATGATAATGGTAAAGGAAATACAGTTTAGTTTAACATGGTTTTTATGTTTGTCTGTGATGTCTGTTGTCTTCAGATGCTCATCAGAAATGCAGAATAAATACGAACTGGCCAGGTCATCAGTTGCTATAATCCAACAAATAAGCAATTGTGTATCCAGAGGGCATGCAAAAAAAGAGGGAAGATGCCCTTGGGGTTAAAATGTAGAAAATAAGAATTTAATTCATTGTACATTTTATGAGGGGTCTTTGCCTTTGAAGCACTAAATCCCCCTGTGTCTTACTTCCTTGTTTGTAAGATCATTAACAACTCTTGTCCCTTTAAAAAGGTGTTGTGGAGACAAAATCGCTAATATTTATGAGTTTCTTTGATACTGCTGTGATAGGAGGTGTATTAGCACACACAGACAGAAAAATCTCTTTCTTCAGATACCCTAGTTTATCTAGGATAAATGTCCTGGTTTATTGAGAAATTGCCCCTTGAATAGTCACTCAGATGAGATAAAAGGGAAAAACTGGTGGTAGATTCAGAAAGATCAATAATGGTGTTTGTTTTATGAGTGACCCTGAAGAAACAATAGGCACTTAGTTGCTGAAATTAGCTTCTGATTTAAAAATAGGAAGGAAGCTGTTAATGCAACTGTAGAGAGCAGAGAAAAATTCTGGAATGACCTCAATAAAATAAGAACATGCCCAAATAAATGGCTGATGCCATTATTGAACAGAAGTCTAGGATTGTGCAGCTGGAGAGACAAGAATTCTATTTGGATAAGCACCAGGAGTTTGTGTAGGGATGGCAAAGTTTATTTGGGATGATACAAGAGACCCAAGGAGGCAAGACAAGGTATTTTAGTGTAAAACGCACGGATGTTTAAAGCTGTTTAGAACACATTGTGCTGGGAGGAGAACACAGCCTTTAAAGTGTTGGTGTCACACCATTATGAAGGTGTATTTACTACCTTGTCAGGGTGAAGCTCCTGTTTCCTGGACTCCTGTTTGTCTTGTCCAGCTCCTTTATTACTACTCTGAATTAACACATACTTTAACTCCAAAGTTGCTGCTTAGCTAACAATCCTCCTATGAATGCCACTGTTAAAAAGCATCAGCCAATAGCAATGGCAGAATGGGATTTGGGGCACTTCGATGTATTAGACTTGCGAATGAATATGAAATTTTCAGTATATTGCTTAGAGTAATACATAGTAAATGCTGTCATTTTAATGGGAACTAGTGTCAGTGGCAGGCTGAGCATCATAATGTAGTGATTACATGGTAGTTTTTAGCCCAGTATATATTTTCAGTATTGTTGACCGTGTCCCCCCTCCAAAAAGGCATGAAAGTAAGGCATCTGAAAGTATGAACTGAAATAATTTAAGGGAAGGGTTTAAAGGTAAGCTTATGCTTAAAGACTGTGTTGGATGACAGCCTAGAAAGGCTCATAACACTATAGTATTGTAATGTAATGTGATGTTAGACACTATTAAAAGAGATGACTACTACACAGTGACAGAAGACTTTCAGTATCAGTGAAAAAATTTCAGAAATATATTCTGGACTCGCCTGTGCAGACATTTTAGTAGATAAGCCTCTGTCATCCAGTCCAGTGAAGTATAGATGTAGCCAGTGGGTTGATTGTGGTGCAGCTGTAGGTGTAGGACCAAGGCCTATGTTCTGACATCATTTGATAAAGTACAAGGTACAGAAACAACTTTGGTCTGTTATAATGGCCACTATGACAGCTTGCAAATATCGAACTCTCCAACACATCATAGAAGAAAGGTTCTGCATTTTAAGTGTTTGATATTTAAAACAGACCATTTGTTTTTGTATTAATAAAAGAATAAGGGAAGGTGGGTTTTTCCCTGGCAGGGTTTATCTTTTTTGGCAAAGAATGACAGACAAAAATCAGATTAGATCCAGAAAACTTCAAAGGGTCCATCGAAATAGACAACAGATCTTTCTGTGTGTTTTTCTGCCAAAACTTGGTCTGCAGTCTTTTGAGCTTTTTTCCTTGGCCATTTGGGACCTCTCCAGTCCTTCACCATGTGCTTTTCTCCTTTCCCCCTTTTGGTTGCTCTGGTTTATGACCTCACTTTTGCCATGTTACTAAATATGAGTCCCCTGTGACTTCTCCTTTACCAACGCAGAGCTTCTTCAGTCTCTCTCCCTCTTTAATTATGTACCTCACTCGTACATCAGTCCGTGGAGATCTGCAAGCAATTTTTCCTGGCAGGTCTCTGTTTGTTCCTTCTGAGATGAGACGTGATTTGCTGATCACTGCGAAGGTCTGGCTTATCCTAGGAACTGATGGTGAGGTCGTGGCTTCTTCAGGCAGCACGTCCATGAGTTTTGCTGTGGTGCATCGGAAAAGAGCACATTTGAGGCAACAAGTCCTTTATGGAATTGTTTGTACTTTCTAATTCTTCTGCACCACGCTGACACATGTTGCTTAGACAATATTTAAACTTACTTGCAAATACCTGGTCATATCCTAGAGTAGGGGTGAATGCATTTTTGCTGAATTAATCAGTTCATTGAGTACCATTTCGGTCATTTCCTAAAACAAAAATAACAAGGAGTGAAGTATAAATTCTCCTAGTGTTTGGAAAGTAGGGAACTTCAGTAGCTAATGGTCTTTCTCTGTCCTCCTGCAATCAGTTTTAAGTGTGAATTAAAATTGGTTTCATCTGAGGATTGTAGGATAAAATGTCATCATTTTTATACATGAGGTTGAACCATAGCTTATAGTAAAACCTTTGCTCTTGTTTGGCAAGCAAATAATTTTGGGGCCAAGATGTTCCATGTTTGTTGTTAGCACAGCAGGGGTATATGGGGAAACATCTTTAAAATTCAGTTCTTTAAATCTCACTATTGGTTTTTCTTCCTCTTTAATTAGTTTAAATAATTAGCCCCAAATGTGCAAGTCTGATCTTTTTGTGTAAATGACAATAGATGAATACATTTTCTCCTGCAGTGTCACAATTCTAAGTCCAAATGAAGCTAACAGAGAATAAAGACAGTTGTCTCAGAAGTTTTGAGGCAACAAGCAACTATAGTTTTTCATACCCATACTCTACAGACTTTTTGTTAAATGCTTTTCCTTGTTACTTTGAAGCCACTGAATAATTTTCATCGACTGAATCTCATGATCTCATGATGGATCTCATCAACTGATCTCATGAAGATTGTTTGATATATATTTTGGATGAAGGAATAGTGCCCCTTTCAGTGAAATCTATAGCCTGTCAAGTCAATCTGTATGTTGCTACTACAAAAAGATAGGAGAAATATTAGTTTCCCCTCATTAATTGACAGATCCCTGTTTTTATTGGGTAGAGAACCTTTTAGGACCCCCGACTGGAATGAACTTTTTGTAGACAGCAAAATGAAGACAGACTTTTCAGGCTTAACTCTTCATTTCCTGATTTTCTTGTCATAATAACACATTAACAAGTCTTCCTGCATTTAGGGTAATAAAAATCTTGTAAGCAAGTGATTGCTGACAGTAAATATATGCAATTGTCATTTGAGGAGAGATGAAAGGACTTCCTGATAATGCTGGAGAAGTGATAACAATGGGGAGAGGTTGGACATTTTAACTGTTCCAAATGGTGGTGTCTGAGCAGTAAAAACCTTTCCACTGTGTACTCGAGAGGCATAAGGGAGAATGAGGCTGCCTGAGGCCTCTCAGTAATACTGTAATTTGAGTGATAAATATAGCAACAAACCCTGGGAAGTAGTCTGTGTGGAGCAGGCAGGAAGGGGTTGTGAAGATGGCTTTTTAAAGGTGTTAGGAGTTAGCTGAACATCAATACTTTGCTGTTTCTTTAGGTACCTTGGTACTTTTCAAGGCTGCTCCTGTGCCATCCACCTCTGATCCCTACCTCCCATGGGCGTGTTTGTGTGTGTGCAGACACACCTGTCCTGTGCACACGTACACATGCTGCCCTGGGAAAGAGGAGATGTTAAAACACAGGTGTAGCACAAGGGCAGGACATCAGCTGACTCTGGACTCCAACAGAGGCAGCGTCAGCAGCCAGGAGTTTGGCTGAAGCACAATGGAGCAATGAGAATGAACCATTATTTGAAAGATTCCAAGAAATATTTGGCAAACAAGACAGTATCATGAGGTAAAGCTTTTAAAATGTAAAGAAGGAAACAGATCCTTGCTTCCTCCTCTTGGGAAGGTCTCTGCAGTACTGGCTTTGCACATCTGAGATTGGTTCATTCATTTGTGTAGCAGCCAGTTCTAAACCTGATACTGAAATTGGGTATAAACTGCAGGTTCCTTTCCAGTTTTCCTTTCTTCTGCTCAGACTGTTTGACATGACAGGCTTGATAATACTTTTGCCTGAAGGGTGTGTGAGACCTGGCTTTGGGATTTTGTTTGGGGGATTTTTTGTTCTAGAAAACAAAAGGAAGGTAAGAAATTTGAGAAAATACTGCAGCATCTTAGCAAAACAATCAACTTCCCATGTTATGAAGTAGTTCCTATTGCCCCAGTCTGAAGTTCCCCATCCTTCAAGTGGTCTCAGGTCAACCCAAATATTATCCTTGGCATCAGTGCTTCTCCAAAAAGACACATAATGTCCTTGAATTTCAGAAGGATTTTATCTCTGCCTCCTGGCCTTTTGTAAAGCTCTGCTGAAATCTGAAAATGCCTTCAGAGTCAACATAAAGGGAGGAGATGACGTACTCTGCTCTGGGCCACACAGAGCCCAACATTAGAAAGGACAGGTGTCCATAGACTTTGGTCTCTGCCTTAGAAAAGTACATTTAAATCTCTTTCAGCTTTCCATCAGCAGATTGAAAGGTTAATTAGCATACATCTGCAGCCCCGACAATGCAAACTGGAAGCAACTGTTTATTTTGCCTTGCAGCAATGTGTAAAAAACCTAGAGAGAGGCTGTTTGCCAGTTCTGGTTTGGCTGCTTGAATAGAAGACATCATATAACAAAAGAGGAAAAACAGGGCAAGGAATATCATACACCAAAGAATTTCTTTAAGACCATCAGTTAACAAAACATCCTACGTGCAGCAGAGTAAGTAGAGCCAGGGAGGAAGGAAAAAATTCCGGGCTGTAGGGACCTTACAGAAATCACTGTGGTGTCACTGATGTCAACCAGAAAACAGGGTGTCAGCCTTTAGAGTCAGGAACTCTGTCCTCCTTGGGCTGGGAAGGCACCTACCTGTGAAGCCACTTAAAATATAGAGAGTAAAACTACACTGGAGGCAATGAGTAGAAGAAACTTCAAGTCTGGGAGAGCTCAAGATACAATTGCACAATAATGAAAACCATTTCTGGGAATCAATCCTGTATCAGACTGGATTACTAAATGTACTAAATATAAGTACATATTGAAATTTAATAATAACACAGGGAGTGACCTTACAGAGATGTGTAGCATCAGTCTGGAGATGCAATCCAGGTGGGAGAAGCAGGAAAGTGCAAAGAGAGGAGCAAATGCTATAGTTGCAAAGGACAATTCTGGAGCTGCTGCTATTTCCTTGGTGTGCTGATGTGTTTTGCATACAAAGTCATTGGAATCAAGCAGCTCTTTTTTGCTAGTTTTTCTTCAGCTTCACAAATCTTACATTTTACAGCATTCACACCTCCATGAAGTGTTACTGTCAACCCTTTCTTTTAATTCTTGGGGGACAGTGTATCTTCTTCATTTGGACTCTCGTCCAAGTCTCCGTTCCTCACTGGTACCCTAGTCTCTAACCTTTTGTTTGGTAACTAGGAGGCAGTTCCTGCAGATCCTCTTCCACTTAATCCTCTGGGAAAAGTTTGGATGTAGGCTCTTAGAGTTCACCTTTTCTATGGCACTGTGGGTATCTGCCCTTGCAGCAGCTGTGGGGTGGGAGCAAGGGAGGGAGGTGCCCATGGAGCAGTGTTCGGACTCGCGTGTGCCATGGGTTGGCACCTGACAAAGCAGCATAAGGTGGTGCCAGAAAGCAGAGCACTGGGCCTCGGAAGGAGATTTGTATCCTTCCTTCTCTTGAGTTTTGCCTTTCTCTTTCCTGCTGCTTGTGCAGAGACCCAGGCACGATGGGTGACGGGGGCTCCAAAGCCAGCAGACATGGAGGGCTGTGTTTTGCACCCCATAGCAAAAGTAAAGCTGTCCATGTATGGCCTCCTTCCTTCCTTCCTTGGGACAGAATTTGTTGCTGAACACTGTGTATAAATGAATGCCACCAGCCCCACTGATTGCTTTCGGTGTGTGCATTGCCCTAAGTACCTGTGTATTTTTCCTTAGCTTCATTTCACATGTTCCCAGTCTGTCCATCCATGTCCTGCACAAGGGCTGGATCATTCTCCCGGGTGCAGTTGCCCCCTGTGGGGCTTTCTGCCCACGCTGGCAGGATGTGTGTTTGTATATGGGATTGCTGCAGAGTGCCATGACCTTTGCAGCACACTGGTTATTCAAATGTAACTTGTGGTCCACTATTGGCTTCCTGTAGTATTGCTGCTTCCAGCTTTCTCTCTCTTACATTGCCAATCCTTTTCCCAGCTGTGTTAGGTTTTTCCTTTTACAGACTGAATTTCAGTTTACGTGCAGCTCGTATTTCTCACAGACCCAGGACTGTGAGTCAGTTGTCACTGGGTTTACAATCACTGGGTGTAGGGAACTGACTGCACGTTTCTGCGTGTACACCTACTAGCATGAGACTATCTTTGAATATCTGCAAAGGCTCCCACTTTGCTGTTCCAAGTGCCACTTCCAGAACGTGGAAAAAGGTGCTAAGGGAGGCAAGAAATACACCTAAGCAAGGCATCTCATGCCAGGCACTTGTGTCCTGCTGTAGTGGCATGTTTTTGTCATCTTTTTCTTAAACTAATTAGTTGCTAGTTGGTTTTCAGCCCAGATGTCATAGTTTCCATCTGAGCCAGTGTAAATTTGTATTTCTGTAAAGATTTCCTCAGACTCTATTATCTGGAATCCAATTAAGTAGCGTTCATTCAGGATTAATCACATGTGGAAGTGTTTGCAGAATTGAGGTTCCTGTGTTCTTAGCAGCATACTATTACTGCTGTATTTCATTATCCCCCAGTAGGAAAGGGCTTGGGAATTCCATGTGTTAGTTGCCCTGCACAGATCCACTGCATGGCTGTCCTGGGTGTTATGGAATAGCAGAAGGAAGATGATACCTATCCCAGTAGTTTGCTCTCTAAAGACCATGTCCCAAAGGCAGAGAATGAGTTTGACTGCATAAAGATTCCTTGATTTCAATAAAACTGCTTACATGTGTGCTGCCATGCCTGTAGAAACAAAGTAGGACCACAGCCTAAGGGAGAAGGCAGACATTTGTCTTAAAAAAGAAAAAAATAAAATCTGACATTCCTTACTGCAGTGCCTCTCCAGATACCAGGACTTTTGAAAGATATTAGTGGTGCAGCAAACTCAAAAGATAATTCTTTTCGTATGGTGTCTGGATCAGGTGACTTGCATATGTGCACATTTTCAGGTACCCCTTTTGCTGCTTTTTATCAGAAGTTCTTTTTCAAAATCTTCCTCTTGTGCAAATTTTATTGTCCTTTGTCACAGTCAGTATTTCTATCACAGCTTGTAGAAGAAGGTAGCGTAAAGCTATTAAGCCTCATGGTTAGAATTTTAATGTCTGCAAAGTAGTAAGTTTATTCTATCTGATAATATTTGTTTTCTTTGCATTTATTTGTGCGACTCTGCTTTGGAGCTTTTTAATGTTTGCAAGGTAGTGGGTCAGTTTTGTGAACAGATTTTTTGAATTGGTACTTCTGGTAAAATGACAAGAACTCCTTGTTAAAAGATGAAAACAGATTAGAGAAGACACATTTGTCAGATGGGGCTCTTCAGCATTAAAATGCTGTGAATGTTTGCTCCTTATCTTTTAGAAGATGCTTTATGCCATCTCCTGCCTTACAAATGAATGGATTCACCTGTGTGTATAATTGCCATGTTATTGTGCTGGATGGGATCTGATCATACAAAGACAATGGCTTTGTTTGTGCTGCCAAACTGTATGCCCAGCTGTGCTTGCAGGATCAAGCCTCTAGCTGTTAACTTTCTAGAAGGCCATAATAATAAAGATTTTAGTGGCAATATGTTCAGAAGAAATGCCAGCTTCTTTAGCAGATGTAGGAGCAAGTGGAACAATTTTTTAATGGGAAGCTTATACTTTTTCTGAAACATTTGCGGCTAGATGATGGTGTTAGTTTGCTTGTTTGTCAAATGTCAGCTAGGCAGTGACCTGGTGTAATGACAGGGGTGTCAGGGTTGGAACCAAGGCAGATTTGTTGAAAATGATGCCATCCTGAATGCTGCATGTGAGGCTGAACTGGGGATCTTGACAGGTAAAAGCAGTGTGAGCTAAAATGCTGTGTTTGTGGAGCATGGTTTGGACACACCATGTGTCATCACCACTGCATTAGAAAGTAAAGGCAAGTGACAGAATTAAAATTTTCAGTACTGACAGAAAGGCTTTTGGTTGGGTTTTGTTGATTTGTATGAGGTCGGTATAAACACCCTGCCTGGATCCCAGTATAAATTTGTATGTGCAGTGTTCCCTGATGTCCTTCCTGGTTCCAGATATGTGTATCACTTACCAAGTCCTCTTCCATCTGTAATTGCCTTTTCCCATTTTTTTGCACAACATGAGTTAGAATAATGCACTGTTTCTTAATAGCTGGGTTTTTTTTAATAAAATAGTAACCTGATTTAAAACATGCTTAGTATGGATGCCATCCCTGATACATTGGTTTTTAGAATTTAATATTAATGTATCTGGGAAATAGTTAGTACAGTTCCACACGTGTAATTTGTGCCTTGACAGCCTGTATCCTTAAAATTAATCTTCTGGTTACCTCTCCAAGTCTGGGATAGAAATGAGAAACAGTGATGGCCAGAAGGTATAGAGATGAGATGGAAAGTTAGAGAAAATCAGAGGAAGAAAGCAGATTCTGGAGTAAACTTTGTGACATAACTGCAGCTGAGTTACTGGGTTTTGTAGGTAACTTGTGTTCGTGGCAACACCATATTCTGAGAGGTTCTTTGAGAATAACACAAAATACTTACTCGTACCTCATACATGTATTCAGCTTAACATATTGGATAGAAACAACAGATATTAAAAAGTACCTCTTCATCCTACATGTATATAAACATATAGGCAGCTTTAAGCCCATGATTAATCCATGTGAATTAAAAG
Organism: Melanocharis versteri; assembly: GCA_013397845.1. Taxonomy (NCBI): domain Eukaryota; kingdom Metazoa; phylum Chordata; class Aves; order Passeriformes; family Melanocharitidae; genus Melanocharis; species Melanocharis versteri. The sequence continues at coordinate 3,310,132 of VZTG01007483.1, read as the reverse complement.
AGAGTACTCATGTGCTTAAAACACGTATTTAGTGGTTTTGATGTAAAATATATTCTTTGTAATGATGGGCTGCCACCCTAGCAAATCTGGTCACTACCATATTGATGTATTCATCTTGTCTCTGACATTAATGCCACTTATATTTCTAAAAATACATATTTTTGTCTTTCAGGTTTTCATTATTTCATTCGAGTTTTTTTTTTTCTAACATGGTTTAGTAATTAGGATTTAAGTTCATAGGTTTACAGTACATAATGGACTGCTTTGTGTATTTTAGTATAGTTTTATTCCTGTAAGCTGCTGCTTGAGTTTGGGGGGTTGGGTTTGAGGAAAATGTTCATTTTAATAAATAAGGTTTTTATTCTTTTAGGGACTATCTAAGTAGATTTCAGCAACATTATATTTTGAGTGAAAACTAAATGGAAACTCTCATTCTGAGGTTTTGGAAGCAGAAAAATGGGCAGGTGGGAAGAGGTATGACTTGACTTGGAAAAACTTGTTCCTGGGTCTCTTTAGGTGGGAGGATTAAAATTCCTAAGAGTTTAACCTAGACTGAGGGACTTTGCAGAGAAGGCATTTGACACCCTAATGGCAGCTCCTGAAAATCCAAGCAGAGATTGAAAGCAAACCCAGTAAAAATACCAGAGCTGAGTCCAAGTGCTGCACAGAGACCACTATGATTCCATGAAACTTTTTTCATTCCATGGTTTCAGCAACCCAGTCGACACAAGCAAAAGTTCCATCTTAGCAAAATAGTCTGGGGGTTTAATGGGCTGTTTTGTGCTCTAGAGGGTGGCTGAGGCTGGGGGAGTAATGGAAACAATTATTTACTGACAGTTGTTAGGTTTAGAGCAACCAGGGGCTTTCAGAGACCCTGAGCCCTCCTGCAGATACGAGTTTGCAGTTTGGAAGCAAAGTAAACAGAAAAACCTGCCTTTGCGAAATTATTGCAAATCACTCCATTTCATTGCCTTTGCAATTAGATTTCATTGCTTCTCATTCCCCCCAGCTTGCGTACATGTTGTTGTTTTTTACGTGTTACTTGCATCACAGCAAAACAGCTGGCCTGTGTGCCAGTGATGCTCGGTGATTAGACTTATCCATAGCCCCGAAATACAGACTGAGGCCTCTCCCAGTCCACCATCTCCCCATGAGCACCGTAGGTGCTGAGATTGGTGCTGTGAGCGTGGCTGTGCTGCTGCAGTCAGCAGCGGGCTGTAGAGTCACCTCCACAGCCCGGTGCCTGCAGAAGATGTGTCTGTGTGGCTGCGGCGCTGCGTGCGCAGCTCAGCCGGTGCAGGCTGCCTGTGCCTGCAGAGGGCTGGGCAGGTAGCAGGGCACATCGGCTCGTGATCCCGGGAAACACAACCTGATGGTTTGAAGGAGTTGCTTAAATCCTGCAAATAGATGTTCTGATGTGAACACATTAAGACCAGGAGTCTTTATGTTCTGTGGGTCCACAGAGAGCAGCATAATGAAGACAAATACATGCTTGGCTGTGTCTCCATTCCCTCTAGAGGACTGGTAGGACACTCGTAGTCTCATCTCTGCTGCTGCACCTGAACCTCAGAGCGTTGCAGGATACTAAAAATGCTCTGTGTTTTCAAGGGACAAAGATTTTCTGTTCTTTTCCCAGGTAACAGTAGGCATTTTTTGTATGCAGGCACTGGTTCAGTGGCAAGAAGTGTTTCAGGCCCCTGGTGTTATATCCCTTAGCTGCAACTGATGGTAAGGAAACAGGTCACAGACAAGACAAGCAGGAGGGTTTTCTGTACCCAAAAGCCCAGAAAATAGTGGAATCTCCAGAGTCTCAAGCTTGAATCCTCACTAGCAGGAGCCGGGGGGTGCAGTAAGTGAAGCAGACTGTTCCTTTCTTTGTCTCTGGTATGTGTGTGCCCATCCTGTCACAAACTGGAGGTTGTGTTCTCCATCCATCACATTTCCTTAGCCGAAACAATCTTAGCCACAAGTTGTAGTGTCATTAAGGTTTTGTGGGTTCTTTGGGAAGCTGGACCAAATACTGCACAGGGATGTTCTGTATTCTCCAGCCTGGAAATATTGTGTAAATCCGATTTTTTCAGTTGACTTTTTGAGGTAGAAAATGATACTGGAAAAGAAATGGTAAATTAAGCCAGCCAAGTGTAGGAGACCGCAGTCTTCTGGAAATTTGCTTACCTTTTGGCTTTGAGTGTGCTGATAGGAGTATAAGGACTAGCAACACTTCTTTTAATAAAAGCTTGGACAGTGGAATATGGAGCTTTGGGTGGAACAAATGAGCCTCAAGTATAAATTCAGTTATGTGTATTTGACCAAATGTCAACGCTCTAGGCTGGCTGCATCTAATTGAAAGTGTTTTGATCAAGTTAACTGGCAAAAAAAATCCTGCCTCATGGATATAACATTCTTCCTTAAATCCAAACAAAATCAATGAAACAGTAACATTCTAGTGTAAATATTGGGAGGCGAAAAAATAATCCTCAATCTAAAGAGTTCTTATACCATCCATGCGCTCCTTCGAGCAGATGAGATACAGAAGGTGGCAGGGTTTATCTGAACACTCTAGGGAGGAAGATTGTATGACTTTTCATGTCCCTTTGGCTTTTAAGAAGAGAGTGGGAGGACAGAAATACAATTTTTGTGAATGTCCCAGTCCCTAAAATTTCTCACTTATTGATGTCTTGATTGATTAATTAATTTTTATTTGCTGTATGTCTTCTAAACACATTTTTATAGGTGCATTTCTTGCACACTTGTATATTTCAAGACAAAAATATTTGTGGTAAGATGGTAAAGTAGGATAACCAAAAATTGTCATTAGAAACTGCTTTCATTTGGTGTTAGTGGGCTCACTCTGATTTGCTTTGGTGGATGTACATTGCAAACAATATTTTGATATCTGAGGAATAATTCAGATGAAGGAGAACCAAGCCTTCACTGTGTTTAAAGGGAAGAAAAGTAAATGCTAGATGCCTCAGAGCTGGCAATATTTGTTTAAAATAAACAAGCCTTCCCCACCCATACACAAATAAAAAGTAATTTTGTGAGCTATGAAACTTAAGAAGTTTATTTTTCTCTGGCTTGCTTTTGTGTGGATTTCCTAGTGTCTCATGTTTTGATTCAGCCTGCGTTGCAAGCTGTCTCTCAGCATATGGACTACTTGTCTGCCCATCTTCTGTTGGACAGCCTACTTATCACAAAACATGGGGAAACTTAATATCTCTCTGGCCTTTCTCCTTTTGTCTGGTTTGGCAAAATTGTCTGATGTGGCCCTGAGTTATTGCAGGTAAGAGTCAGACTGAAGACAGTGGGATCACATCCTTTTCTTTCCTTAGGGAACAGACTGGGAAAAAAAGAATCTTAGTGGTAGCACCATTGCTTCATTCACAGTAGCAAGGAAACACTTCATTTGAAGAAAACAGAGCATTTCTGGGGCAGCCTGACTCTGGGGGGTGCTCACTGGGAGGATTACAGTTTGGTAACCTGAAATCCAGCTCTGACAGAGCTGGAAGTATACGTTACTAGGAGTTACTCTCCTTTTAGCAGTGGACCTCAAGTGCTTTATAAGAACAGTCCCATAGTCCCCATTCATAAACGTGAGACTGAAGGAGATGCAGGGATTCATGTGGCCAAGGTCATCCCAGGGGCCAGTGGCAGAGAGAGGACTTGTCTTTGTATCCCCCAAGGCTCCTCCTCTGACAGTCTTCTGTCCACCAGCCCCAAAAGTGCAGAGAGGACTTGAATCACATGGATAGATCAGTTATCTACAAAGTCATGCATATAGATACCAGTCATGCAGAACTAAGCTCTGGCCCCATTTTCATACTGGAGATTAAAGCAGCTCTGCAGAAAGTGTATTTCAACTTTCTGTCTTAAAAATATGCTGCTAATTAGGGATGTAAAGGGGCTGAACTCAGCTGCAAGACTGCTGATCTTTCCTAGTGAGACATTGCTGCCAGCATTGTTTGGACTCCAACTAACCCTTCATTGTCTTCCATCTCGTTGAGGTCCTGAGCATGCACAGAAAAAAAAAGGAGGATTGATGTCTTTATATTGTCATTTCTGGCTGTCTGCAGGATACCCTTCAGCCATTTTCAGCAGTGCTCAAAAGTATGCTCTGCTGGTTTTAATCTTGTTTTGCTTTTTGTTTTTGCTGGTGGCACTCTTCCATGCCCAGAGACTTTTTTAATTTTTACTTTTGTAGCTGTGCAATTCCACCTTATTAAGTTGGATTCTGCTTCTAGTCTCACCCTTCACAGGGTTATCTTTTTTAATGGGTGAAAAAGTGCATATGCCAGCATTCCACACTAGGAGTTCAGGTATGTGATGTACATTGGGGAGTAGTGTTCTGCTTCAAATATCAGTCCTGATACATGAGAGAAAAAGTCAGCAGTCTCCAATCAGCTTTAGCTGGATTGCTCTTCAATTTAAGCACTATGGAATTTGAGTCACAGTTTTTAGCTTGAAGCAGGTTGGATTTTTTAAATTTTTTTTTTACATTTTAGGATCCTCAGGGAAAAAAAAAATTAATATTTTACATCTTACAGAACAGTATTTTAAATAATGGTTTAGAAAAGATACTGCTATACTGCTGACTCCCAGTAGCATTAGCTATTAAAAAGCATAATAAATCCATTGGAATAAAAATGTTGTAGTAAAGCAAAATATCCTATTTTAATAATGGATTTTGAAGAGTATTGCTTTTATCCATCTAGAGTTCTGCTAATAAGCTAACTGCAAAAGATCAAGCTGTTTGCATGTGTTGGGCAATAATAAGCAACTTGAACCACTTTCCAGCAAATACTATGGGCCTTTGCTCGACTGCTGTGCAGTGACTCCAGGGATTTCAGTGGGAGATACGGATCTCGGCGATGGTTCTATGTGCTTTTGCCTATCAAAGGCATTTACGCTATGTCAAAACAATCAGTGATTACTGCTCTGCAGTTTTGATTCCCTCTTTTGCAAAATAAAAGGACTTGTTCTTGTGGTTTCAGTGCCCACATAAGCATCCCTGCATGCTGATGTAGAGTTTTCTTTTGTGTACATGACAACCTGATAGGTATTTTTGCATAATATCTTTTTTATTTCGGTGTAAAATTCTGTTGGAACACAATAGGACAGGGTCTGGTCGAAAGCCACCCTGGCAGCCTGGAATTCCTGCTTCTGAACAGCGGCTTATCCACAGCACAGAGGTTTTGTGATGCCATAAAACATGACACCTGCTGCCCCTCCAGCTGGAAGGAGATGCCTCTGGGATGCCCTTCCACCGTGGTGGGCAGAGCTGCCCCTTCCTCGGCCGCTGCAGTAACATCAGCCTCCCCAGAGCGACTGCAAGCCCAGCAGAGACAAAGCGTGCCGGTCTCTCCGTGCCTCGCAGAGGCATGGTTCCCATTTTGCAGGGAATGTAGAGCTCTGCAGAGCACAACACCCGGGAGGGGGTGCAGCTTCCTCTGTTTCTGCACCAGCCCTCCCAGCGAGCTCCTCCGCCTGTCAGGAATATGCCACGTTATCCCACAGGCAGGCACGGGGATGATTTGTGCTTGTGGGAGCCACTGTTGTTGTCCTTCTCGCTGGGCTCTGGCTCTGCAGCGCCGCTCCAGCCCACCCAGCCAGCGCCTCGCTCCCCAGGGTCCCCAGCCTCATGGGCTGGGAAGGGAGCACTGCAGTGTGAGCGCTGCCAAACCCCCCCTGTGACAGCCACTGGGAAACACTCCCTGAGAAGTCAGCAATTGCTCAGCACCACCGAGAGCAGAGTGCTCGGGCTGCATACACATCCTAGCCTGTAAACTACAGCGTAAGGATCCTGACAGAGTCCTTGCCTCCACATTGGTAGTCACTAGCAACCCCGTTTGATAAAGCCCCACTCTGGTTTGAGAGGGTCAAGCTGAATTTTCTGTTCTGTGTTCTTGACCCTAGAAGCCTGGCATTTGTTTACTGGAAAAAACCTCACAGTTACATCTTTAGAGCTCTGCTGCTTGGTTGGCAAACAAACGCTGGGCAGTGCAGCTCTGCTGAGGTTGTGCAAAAAGAAAGCAATTGTTATTCATTAAGCAGATGACAGCAACGGGAGCTAAGGGGATAAAACTCGAAATCTGAAACCACCTGCTTTAATTTTAGCCATAATTGAAGCGGCTGCCCATGGTGTTGCTGATGCACGTATCAGATTTGCACGCCATGCGCGGCTCGCACTGATTTCTGTGGCAGCAAGCTCCAGCCCGCTGTCTGCTCTGGTTCAGGCAGGGATGGAGCTCCTGTTTGATTGCAGGTTATAGCGGGTACTTTAGAATCTGTTTGTTTCCCTCCAGGAGCAAAATGCAGTCACAGTCTGGCTCTCTGATAGACAGATGCTTTAGTCATTAGTGAGGTTTCTGTGACTACAACACTGTGTTCTAGTATGGGTGCTCTTCCCTCTTTTGTTCCTGGTTCAAGGCAGCGATGCTTTTTTCGCTCTTGTGCTCATGCGCTCACTCTTCCTCTCCCTCCCTCCCTCTCTCTCTCTGTCTTTGATCTTGCTGATATGGGGAAAAATATCGGATCCAAATCTGCAGCATATTTAACCAAAACATCCTGTAGAATGGGAATAAATTGTGACTGAGTGCAGCAGCAGGAGATTGCAGTATGGTTGCTTGTACTGCTTGCTTTCTGCTACAACAAAACAGCAGCAATCGTCATGGAGTGCCGGGCTTGTTCTGCAGCTAGATAAGCACGTAGGGACTCCACATTCGCAGAGGGCTGAGGTGGCATTACTGGCAATAGGGAGACTGGGCAAAGCTCTCCTCTCACAGTCTCTAATGCAGGGATTTGTGTGAAAGAGGTAAAACGGGAAGAGATCTTTCCTAATGGCAGAGAGGGTCTCATCCTTCACTAAATTCCCTGGAGTTTTTGCCGCGGAGTTCCGTGGCCCTAAGATAACACTGTCGCTTTATATCCAACCTTGTTACAGTACTAGCAACATAAGCCCCAGAGCTGGGGAACTCGCAGCAACATCAGCAAAGGCAGGAAAGTCTTGACCTCAGCTGCAGAGTGAAATGTTAGAGTGGGAGCATTAGCAGTCTCTCCTTGAGCTGTTTGGTGCAGATTTATACTGCATGTGTTTGTATGTGTATGCCAACTCCCAAAAGCTATGAAAAGCTTTTTTATGGTTTCCTGTGATGATACATAGTCAGAAGGGATGCTTGGATGAATAAAGAAATACGCCACAAAATGGGGAGCAGGTGAGCTGCGTGACAGATGTGTGTTCTGTCCTTTGTTGATTTGGTGCTGCTCCTTAGCTAGCAGTATTAAGTGCTGGGAATAAGACAGAAGGCTTAACTCCACTTGGGATATTGCTTAGGAGATCCTCACTGCTTTAGAGCATAGCACATTGTGTGATGTGAGATCTCCAGTCCCTTCTGATCAGCATTCCCTACTAAGCATGTCTTCATTCCCCTCCTTTACTGATCATTTACAGCTGTTTACTTTATTTCATGAGAGATTCTGAGAGGGCTGAGGCAGTAACTGGGCTGTGCTGCTCAGTAATGCAGCCCAGAGCTGGCGCCGTGTTTCAAGTGGCCAAATGAGATTTGCACTCAAGTCCCAGCAGACGCTGTTTGTCTCAGTCAAAGGAGTCCACATTTTTCTGGGGTCTGGTATCTGGACATCTTCCTCGTCGCAATAAAGAGGAGGATGGCTATGGCATCCAGACATTCGAGGTGTGTTACCCCTCCCTGTACTTGGTAAATTGCCAGCACAGCCTTTTTCTCTCTGACATGTAGATACTTCCATCTTTAAGGAGGCATAAAATGTTTTGCAGACATGCGATATCTCCCTGACTTGCTATCAGTTTGGAAAGGGAGTTGCAGTGTTTTTTCCCTGCAGTCTTTTTATCACTCTTATAATAAGTCTAATACCTGTATTTAAATAATGAATTGTGAGCAAATAGCAGCATTATGGGTGCTTTCTTAAAAAAACAACTAGTTAGTGTCAGAAAATGGTGAACTCTAAAGTAATATTTCCTCTATGTACTCCTGATGATAAAGAGGCAGCCTTTCCTCTGTGTACTCCTGATGATAAAGAGGACACCAAAAAGCCTGTCATGTTGTTTCAGTTCCTCCTTACACACAACTGAGCTAAAAGTGAGTGCACGTGTTCGTCTTCCACCACTGTGTATCTTCCTTCTATGTGCATTTAAATAATAGATTCTCCTTTTATTTATCCAATTAGTAGCTTTGTTGAATACAAAAAGTGGGTAATTGCTGTGCCCACAAGGCATGTGACACCTCTGACAGTCCTGGATTGTCTCCTGCAGACTGCTGGGCAGTGGGTGCATGGTGACACATGACCCAGCGTGGCAGAGCCCCACCATCCACACCCCTGAGTCGTGCTGCAGGACAGACACAGGGAGTGGTTTGGAAGTGCTCTCAGATCTCCAGATTTTGGTGCAGCTTCAGAGAATGTTCCACTTAGACCTAAAAGATAGGCATCCATTTCTTTTACAGAAAGGAGTCCTGTGATGTTACAGTTCCACATGTGGCTCTCGTTTCTCCATCCCCAAGGGGTGTCCTTGCAGAAAGACCGAAAGGGTTTGAATTCTTACAAAAGCTCTTACTCCTTTGAGAGCTACGTAGCTAAGCAGATGCTTTACCGTGAAAGAGAACATCCTTTGAAAACAATCTGGTGCTTATTAATCAATAAGAATTCAGTGTTAGGGGTCCTTCAGCAAGAAAAGAGAAGGAAAGCACATGTGGGTCTGGCCTCCTGAGTGAAAACATGCAGGTTCCATCCCTGTGCTCTGCTGAGGAGCAGATTTTGTGTGGCACTGTTATGTCAGCACTTTGCTCTCAGTTGCAGTGACATTTGGCAGGATTTGATATGCTTATGTTGAGACTGAGTTGCTTTAGAGCAGGCACCGAGCCATTCACCTGCTCACTGGTGCTGCCCCGTAGGTATCTAGATTCATTAGGCTCTCTCCTAGCCGGAGAGTTCTCTGGACACTTAATTTCACACACCCACATATGCTCAGATGTGCCATTTCTGGGAAGGCAGGCTCTTAGATCTTATTTAGAGCTGTGCTGTGTTTCTGGTTTATGTGGGTAGGCACCTGGACTCTCTTATTTATTTCTGTTGCAGAGGACTACAAAATTAGACATAGGCCAGATTAAGTCCTGGGCCCCACCTCCTGCCTCACGACCAATGCTCTCACTCAGACTTTGGGAGAAGGGGTCTGGGCACTGCTCGGCCTGAGGGGTTTGTTCAATACCAGCTCTGTCTCAGGAGAACGCCCTCAGCATCCCTCCTTCCACTGCTCTGCAGCTGTATCCTGACAAATACGAGGCCAGGGGTAAAATGTGAAAGAAGAGAGAGGGTAGAGAGGGGAGTGGTAGCCAAAGCCGGTTACCAGGGTGTTGCAGGGGCAGGAGAGTCCCTGGCCCTACTCCCTGGCATGCAGCACACATTTTGCACTGTGTACCACCGTCACCACAGGAAGCACCGCTGGGAGATTGTCCGGTTTTCCAGCTGCAGAGTCTCAGAGATGCCATCTGTTCCCCATTTGTAGCAGAAGTTATTGAGGTGGCAGTGTGGGACAGGCGGGATTACCCTCTGGGCTTCCATGCCTTTGATGAGGCGGCATCTGAAGTTAACACTTAAATTAAGCAGACTTGATTTTATTGCCTTTGTGTATTATAATGCCCATGAAATCATTAAAACTCTGTGTGTGCTCCTGGGTCTTCTGGTGTCTCTCTGCAGTGTTTCGGTCATATTCTGACTTTGTATGACCTGCTTGCCTGAAAAACCAGCAGCTGTCTTCCCTTCCCCAGCCCAGCACACAGTGGGACCTCCCAGGGCTGCGAGATACCAGTGCTGGCACCTCCATGGCTTGGTAGGGATTCTTGGATGAGGGACACAACTTTTGGGAATAATCTTTTTTCCACTGCTTTCTGTCTTACAGATTGATGAACTTCCTGAAGGAGCCGTGAAGCCTCCAGCAAATAAATACCCCATCTTCTTTTTTGGGACTCATGAAACGTAAGTGAATGAACGTGACCTGTTCATTTGAAAATGTCTTTTTCCACTGCAGCTAATATCATCTCCTATGATTTTGTTGGAACAAATCCTGACTGAAGCCATTGGGAGCCTAGAGATAGGTCCTACAAGCCCAACTCATTTGTATTAACAGATGGGAGTGAAAGCTGAAAGTAGTTGGGAATGCTGCTGCCTTCATAGTCTACCATGAGCTGAACATAAAAGTCTGTGTTTCCTGAAAAGAAACGTGTTGGCATGAATTTATTAAAGGGCCTGAAAAAGCCCTGAACTCAGAGGCTGGGGCAAACAATTTTTGCTTGGATGTCCATGATAGCAGAGATAAGACTCTCGTGTTTGGACACGTTTGAGCTCGTGTCCTGTGCGAGAACTCACTTGGTAGTTTGTGATATGAAAGGAAGCAGACCCCAGAGTCTCAGGCAGTCCTCACAGAGCTTTCAAATGTGTGCATTCCTGGGAGATTTGTGCTGGGGATACTGTAGGATGGAGCTCACAGAAGTGATAGAAGAACTGAGCTGGCTGAGCTGATAGGGAAAGAAAGGAATCAGAGCACAAGAGGTAAGTTAGGTCTCATCATAATTGCTATAAAGTACAGAGTTTCAAGATTATAATGTACACGTCCCTAGTTTAAACTCTCTCTGAGGTAGGTAAAAAGTCACATTACATTTTGCATGAAATATTTTAATTTTAAAACTTTTCCTTCCACATTTGCAGGTAACATGTTTTCTAGAATTCCTTTAAAACTGGAAAAAATGAAATTCTGATGATATTTTAAATTCCATGTTAGAGGCTTCAAGCACTATTAAAAATTTATTATTTATTTTTGAATTTTAATATTATTCCAGAATATTATAAGCTCCATAGTTCATATGTCACATTTTATTTTAAAAAAATCTTTAAGGGGAGTTTCTGCTTTATAAAGTTCATATTAGCCTCTCTTTAGTCAAAATATTTCTTCCCATTGCTGGAATGAAACAACCTGATATTTTGATATATTGTGGTCTACTACTACTGCCATAAAATAATCTGAAAAGAATAAAGTTCAAATAAACTTAGGATGCTTTCAAATCAGAAACTAAAATGTAATTATTTTTTGAATGGAAACATCATTTTTGAGAAACATTTAAGAAAAAAACTAATGACTTTTATTCCAAAATGAATTAATCCCAAACTGATAATCTCTTTTGTTTTGGATTTTGTGAGCTCGTGATCTCACTGTAACATCTGAAACAGGAAAACAGTTTGTAGTTCTTACCTTATAAATGGGAAAGCCTAACTCTTAAAAATGGGCTGTAGATTGCAGCTCCTTAGTTTTGTAGCAGAGCAGTAGAAACTTATACTCTCCCAGTGGCAATGAACGTATTTCAAACAAAGATGTAGACAGTTTTTCAGTGTTTACTGTACAAAAAAGGTTGTAGAAACATTTCCATACATTACTGTTGAGCTAAGTTAAGGTAGCTCATAGTAAGTTTCATACAGTTTTCCTTTGTTGTGTTAGAATTGTTTGTTTATATTTTTGACAACAAGGAGACATCTCCTAGTATTAGCAAAAGCATAGATAACATAATTTATTCAGTTCCCCTGCTCTACTGTAGCATTTAATATTAACATGACATCTGTTAGTTTGGAAATCACGGTTTGGCTTTCAGGTAGAAATGCATTCTTGGCTTTGTAATTATATAATTAATATATTTCTCAGTATCCAGCTGAGTGTGGATCCCATGCTGTCTCACGTGGAGTTAGAAGGAAGCTCCTTCCTCAGGGACTTGTCACCTCATGCCCTCAGCAACCAGTTGGCTCTGCAGTGGCAAACTTCTTGGCCAGTGGGATGATTTAAGTGAATGGAACTTTACACATTCATAAATGCTGGGCATAAATCAGGCATTAATCTGAAATAATGATTGCAGAAAGGAAGAAATATGATCCTGTGATTAAGGTATTAGACTGAGGCTGAAGAGAGCTGGTTTTTCCTCTGTACTCTGCTATCAGTTTGACTTTGACCTTGGACAAATCTTTGTGCCTCAGAAGCCCATCTGCAAAAAAGGGCAGATTCCCAGTGTCGTGGTGAGGTTACAGCAATAGATGTGTTGGACATGGTGGAGCTCCACAATCCCACAGTAATGGAGACCAGAGAGTTAACATGAATTGCAAAGATCATCAGGAAAGTAGGACAGTGATTACAGTGAAGGACACTGGGACTTGCTCAGCTCTGGTCATTGATGACACAGAATCTTTACATGTGGGAATGAAGGGGTCTTTTTGCCTTCATTGTTTTAATTTAACTTGTGATTACAATCTCAATGTCACGCTGCAGAATACAGTAGATATAGATACCCAATGAAAAGAAAGTTATGCATTCTTCAGTTTAAGAGTTAAGAAGTTGGAGTTTTACTGTAATGTGTGTAGAAAAAGCAGGACAAATCATCGCTTTTTTTTTTATAGTTATTTTTCCCTGCATTGTGGTGCCTGTGCCTGAAATTAGTTGGCCCAGTGCGTAGCTGACTTAGGCAGCAGCAGAGCACAAAATCCCTCCTTTGCTGTGCTGTCTAAAAAACTATTTGGCCACAAGCACCCTGTGTGTCTCATTGTTTCCTTGTATTACTCATCTGCCTATATTCATCCATTGTTTTCTTGTCTTATATGAAATTATAAGATTTTTGGGAAAGAGCATTTTTATTGTGTTTGTACGGAATTTAGTATGCGGGGGGCTAATTCCAAGAAAGCAGCTCCCGGGCTTACTGGCAGTATAGATAATAATAAATGCCACTGCTTTTTTCTATCCCATAGCACAAGGGATAAATTTTGGCTCATGGGTGCCAGGCACTCCTTACATGCTTAACTTTTCATGTGGCATTTTTAGGCCTTTCTGGATTTGTAACAGTAGGATTGGAAGTTTGGTCCCTTGCTATCGCAAGCAATGGCATCATGAACTGTTTCATAAACTTCCATAAACTGTTCAAGTGCAAGTTCCCAGCAGTAGTTAATAGAATAGAGATGTTTTGATTGTTTCTAGAGATACCCAGCATGATTTTACTACATCAAACGTCAGGATGGTGAGCCAGTCCATTAAATCAGACTCACAGCAGCAACTCAAAGCCAGTGTGACAAATAAATAAATAAATAAAACTAGAAGAGAAATTATGGATGAGCAGAAGAATAGGGAAAACATTTGCACTGTTAATGTTTTGATTTTTTTTGAAGAGGAGAGTTGTAAGTGCTTTTTTGAATGTTACCTTTGTTAAAATGCAGTGCGTTCCTGGGGCCCAAAGACCTTTTCCCATATAAAGAATATAAAGATAAGTTTGGGAAATCGAACAAGCGAAAAGGATTTAATGAAGGCCTGTGGGAAATAGAAAACAACCCTGGAGTAAAGTTTACTGGATATCAGGTAAATGACTTTCACACCTATTCCTCCTTATCTTTCTTGTTTTCTTCTTTGACTTCTGGTCAAAGTGGACATTTTAAGAGTGATGTGGAAAGTTCTGGTTTTGATGGAGCAAGAAAGTTTCACAGCTTTGGTAATTGTGTAATGTAAAGACAACTGTGGTCTCACAGCCTGTGACAAATGGAACTTTAATCATACTGCGGAGCCTTTTGCTTTCTATGATATTCTGGGGTGGTGAAGTGGAAAATTCTGCAACACATTTAGTTGAATTAAAAATGGATGGTTTTATTTACTCCTGTACAGACATGAATAATTTCTGACTTCTTCTTTCTGTTATTTATTTTAATATCAGGCTCTGTGTATTTTATGCAGACCTTAAGGTCACTGCACTTTTGATTTTTACGTGGGTAATGTATAACACACAGTGCCAAAGCTAAGAAGAGTGAGGAGGTGGAGGGTTAAGCTGCTGTTAGGAGACAGTTGCTGCTGTACAACAGCTCTCCCTGTTGGGTGTCCAGAGCAGAAAGTCAGTGAAGCTGGAGGGGGAGAAGAGTAGTTGGTGGGCTGTATAAAACAGAGAACTTTTCTCATTAAAAAAATGTGGTCCTTTGAAGGCAGGAATCACCTCCAAAAGAAGGCAAACACCTATTACATTATTATCACAAAACCCTACAAGCCAGAGATACAGACCACCTGCAGAAAAGCTGCTGCCTCTCTCAGTTCCTGTTTCATATTTTCAGCCCTACACATGTTTTGCATACACTTGGGGATTTTAAAAAAATCCAGTGAATAGTCTGTGGGAGACAGGCTGTCAAAGAGTGCTCAGCCTGCTGGTTAGGGTTTGCTTTTCCGAAACACAGAGATCCTGCCCCTTGAGGGGAGTGTAACAGCCATCTTCTCTCACAAAAAAGTCTCTCCTATTGCAGCCAAAGTCGAAAAGTTTCAGTAGTTTTTTCCCAAAGTAGAGCATGCCAGGTCTCTCCACTGAGCAGCCCTTAGTTCTCCTCCAGCAAACACATTTTTGTTATCGGATCTTCTGTTTCTGTGTAAACCCTTCAGAACATGCTATCCCAGAATCTGCATCTGATAACTGACTTCAAGTGGTGACTGAGAAAATTGCCTTTGCAGTCCTTTTTCCTGATAATTGCAAGAATAACCTGAGCTCTTCCTGACTATAGCAATTATAGTGTAAGCTGTCCATTTCCACTATTTCTATTTTCAATGCAGAACAAAAATCAAGTAATAGGTGTTAGTGATGTTTTTATTGTTTATCTTATTATTGTTGTTGTTATTTTAAAGGCAATTCAGCAACAGAGCTCATCAGAAACTGAAGGAGAAGGAGGAAATACAGCAGATGCCAGCAGTGAGGAGGAAGGTGATCGGGTAGAAGAGGATGGAAAAGGAAAAAGAAAGAATGAAAAAGCCGGCTCAAAACGGAAAAAATCCTACACTTCAAAGGTTATCTTCTGACTTTTCCTGTTGTTACCCATGTGCATTTATAATTGGAATACTGTTCAGCTCATGGAAATTTGTTCTTCCTCCTTTAGCATTTTGATTGAGGTACCATAACAGTGGTGTTCAGATAGGCTGAGGGAGTGCTCTTGCTTTGTGGACAGCCTTGGTGAGACAGCAGTGGAAATACTCTGCCCTGTTCCAGTGCCACACACTGAGAAGAAGGTGGAACTGTGGGAAGGAGATCAGAAGGGCTGGAAAGAAAGCTCATGCAAAGATGGATTGATAGGTTTGATCATCTTAGATAGGTCTCTCACCATGAAGAACAAAAAAAGCCTTAGGAGTGTGCCTCCTGAGAGTCACGAGTTCAGGTTTGGTTCCTGTCCAGGAGAACTCAGGCTTCCCTCTCTCATCTCCCAGAATACCCCGGATGCTGAAAGATCTGGTCGGGTCAGGTGTACTCAGCTGCTCCTCTTGTAGCTGAGTGAAAAACACTTCAGTCCAGGATACAGAATGGGAAGGAGAAAGAACTAATTCATTAAGCAGGGAGTAGGGTGCTCAATTTGCAGATAAAAGACCTGCACTGTAGTACCTACCAGCCCTGTTAATATCTAAGTAACAGTGTAGATCAGGAAGCTAAGAGTAATGTGGCTGTCTCACAGTGGTTGGTGGACATAATCCCCTGAGAAGTGACATCTTTGGGTTCAGACAGACTTCTCACTTGTCACCTGGGTGAAGAGGAGCAACATTATAGTCACTTTCTCTGGTTCCGTGTGTGCCTCCAGGACTGTACTTCGCCTGAAAATTTGTGGGAAGTGTGGCAGAGTCAATTTATTGACATTCATGTTATTCTCTGAATGTGAAAACTAATTGAAATGAGAAGAAGCAAGCAAACAATCTGATCCAGGCACAGCTTGGGGGAGAGTGTGAATTTTTGTGGTTGATCCACCGAACAAAATATATTAAGTAATTTCACCCCCTTTGTGTGTTTTACATTAGAAATTCAGGTCTGGTCTACCATCTTCTTTCCAGAAGACTCTGGGCAAACAGAGGATTAGGAAAATAGTGGCTTAATGCCACAATTTATCCTTTTGTACTGTAGAATTGCATAACATAAAGGGAACAGAAAAGATGTATTGGTTCCACATGGCTCTGATGTTAATATATTAAAGCTGACAGCACTAAAAAAAAGTATGGAAAGCTGCTCTGCTAATGTTATTCTCATTTTACATCTCTGTGTTTAATCAAAACTTTTGTCAAGCTAGCACCATCTGTTTCATTAACTAACAAAACCTACAGGTGACCCAACACTAATACCCAGCTCCTATTACTGTGTCTGTCTTTCAGTCAATTGAGCTGCCAACCTCTGCTGAACACAGAATTTCACAGGAATTTCCTTCATTGGTGGCAGTAACTCTAGCTACTTCACCTGAAAAATGCTTTTCACCCCACAGATCCTCCCTAATATTCACCTTGAATAAGGAACTGCATGATCAGACAGCATTCAACATACATTTCAGAAGTGTCTTTCTATGGCTGAAGCTCAGGTTTTAATTTTACCTTTTTGTTGATCATTTTAGAAATCCTCCAAGCAGTCACGGAAATCTCCTGGAGATGAAGATGATAAGGACTGCAAAGAGGAAGAAAATAAGAGCAGCTCTGATGCTGGGGACGCAGGCAATGACACAAGAAACACTTCTTCAGATTTGCAGAAAACCAGTGAAGGGGTAATCTTCTGTTCCTGTCATTCATTTCCCATGCAGTTTGCTCCCGGGGGGCTTTGGAGCCAGGGGTGACCTGTGTGTACCACGTGCCACCTTCTTGGGTTACATTTCAGTGCTCAGAATGTGTCTAGAACAGAAACATGGGCTTGGTGCCTGCACTGGTACAAATTTTGCTCTAGAGAAATGACTGAAAAAGAGCATTATTTTTGTTCCAACACTTGCATAGATGTCAGCTGAGAGGAGCTACTGAAAACCATGAGCTGGAATGATGCAAAATTGATGTGAGAGCAGAATCAGACTGTTTGCATAATGCATGTTGGCTCACTAACAGGGGGAGCCTGCTTACCCTTTCACACTTGTTTAATTTGTGTGGTCCCACTGTCTTCTTTGGAGTTCGTGAGGGCTCATGTGCACATTACAGACTGTGCCTACTGCAGGTTCCAGGGCAGATGCTGCCCTGGGCTGTGACCTTCCAAGGGCAGGATATACAGTCTGCTCCACAGCAGCTTCATACAATCTCCTTGTGTGTTTGTGTCAGTTGTGAGTTCATATCAATATTACTTTGTTGTGACCACAACAACGAAACGGGAAGGCTGCTGAGCAGGGGGATTAGCATGGCAGCTGGTCACTCAGCCACCCTTAACAACCCCTGCTATTTCTGCGCCTTTGGAGCAGCACAAGCCTCTCTGCTGCAGCACTTACAGCTCCAACTCAGAACCAGTCCTTGTGCAGTTCCTATGCCAAGGCTCTGCCACGTGGGCAGCAGCCGGGCTGGGCTGTCACAGGAGCTGAGTGACACGAATCCCCAGGTGTGAGAGGAGGCCAGCCAGCACAGGCTCTCATCTGACACTGCTGAGGTGCCTCAGCACCCAGCTGCGTGCTCAGCCTCAGCCCTTTCTCACAAAACACAATCTCTGGGGAGCTGCTGTTGTCTCCTGCTGAAAGACTCCTCCCAGAGCTTCCTTTCCCCGTGTCTCTCTGCAGTGCAGTGTAGTTGTTTTGTGACTCTGCTTTATAAAGAGTTTGATAGGTGGCTCATGGGGTCACGAGGAAGATGTGCCCTGAGTGTCTCCCATTCATTCACTCTGAACAAGCTGCTGGCTTGAGCCAGAGACTGATGCAAGGAGACACTGCCCAGCTGTGCCCTCCCAGCCCCTCACCCACAGAGTGTCAGGGGCTGGGGAATGTGGCCCGCGTTCTGGCTAGAGAACCCTGTGACACTTCCGTGTCTTCAGATAGGAATTTGAGCGTGAAAACTGTTTGCAAGATGCATTTGAGGTAGCAAGAGGTTCAGGATGGCCTGCTGTGTTTCCCATGTTTGTGGCAGTAACGGGATTTGTCTGTGAACTTCAGGCACATTTTCCATGTAAGGACAGAATGCTTACTGAGTTAGGTCAGTCACAGACTAAGTGGTTAAAACGTCACACAGGATGTTGGCTTTGTGACTGCTGACATTCATATGGCTCTTTCTTCTGTGTGACATGCTTGTGACATGCTTGAGAGGTAGAGTCCAGCATGCTACAACATCTTGGTGCTTCTCAGCATTTTTAGGATTACAGATATTTTAGCCTCTGTACTGAAATACTGTCGACAGTCTTGTCCTTCCTGCCAGCACCTGCTTGAAGAAATACTCACAGTCAATGCTGTCATACCCGTGTGGGGAGGTGGCTCTGCTCTGATTTCTGCAGCCCCAGCACTCAGCCTTGAACTCATGCTTGAGCAACCAGTCTGTTACTCGGTCTTGGATGCTTTTAACGTCATGGAAAAGGTGGAGTTTTAGTAATATGGATTAAAGAGACAAGGAGAATATGGTTTTAAGGGCAGGTTGAGATGAAAGCACTGATAAGTTTGGAGAAGTTCACATCCTGATCCACATATTTCGCCTTGGGCATTTCTGCTGCAAAATCATCGTTTCACATGTGAATCTGTTCAGCATTTCATTGGTTTTGTCAGTTGTGCAATTCTCTTTGAGGACCAGGAGGGGACACTCCATCTCCTGCTGCTCCTCAGAGCCAGACCAAGTGTCTTTTCAGAAGGTCTGCCTTCAGGAGCCGCAGGGCGCTTGGGGAAAGAGCAGCAGGTTCTTTTTCAGCGTTGTTAAAAGCCAGTCCGGCAGCGTGTCCGGGCTGGCGAGCTGGGGCACGGGGCCAGCTGTCCGGCTGGACGCTGCAGCCACATCCTGCTGGACACCCAGGCTGGGGCTCTGCTGCAGGGCATTGAGCTCCTCCAGCCCACTCTCTAGGGCTTCTCTGCTGTACAAAGGAAGGTTGAAAAAGACTGACACGTACCTGCAGAGTTGGGATGTGATCCTTCCGTTCACACTCATGAATTCAGAAGAATGTCTCGATCTGCTAAAAGACGCCACCATAGATGAGGTAATGGCGTCTTTAGAATCACTCAGCTCGTGAGAAGAGCGCTGGGCAGGCAGCACGCAGTGTGACGAGGATGGGCTTCCTGGCCTGCGGTGTGCAGAGCCCCTGCTCCGCTGTCCCCAATCGGCCACGCCAGGACATTGGCGTGGCCATGAGATGGCGCCAGGAGCCTCCGCAGCGGGCACGGCGTGCAAACCAGCGCTCCTCGGGATGAGGTGTGGAAGGATACCCTGGAGGCAGAGACAGGCAAAACGAGGGTTCAGGGCCCTGATCCCAGGGGCAGGCGTGTTTCACTCCCATGATTTTGCCACTGGGACCGGGTGCTTAAGAGCTGCCTGCTCGTGGAGGCTGGGCCGCCTCTGGAGGGCGCGTGTGGCTTGGGCACCCTGCCCGAGGTGCTCGCCATGGGCTGTGTGCCCTTGGCCCCTGCTCTGCACCTCCCGGGCCTCAGACCACGCAAGAGTTACCTCGAGGAGACAAGCAGCTTTTCTCTTAATAATACTACTAGTAATGAGGTAGTAATTACCTTTTATAATGCCTGGACTGCAGGCTGAAGACACATCTCCCCTCCTCAGATCGGATGGAATCTTGCCTTTTAATCACACTCTTACCCTCAGCGTTATAGGGATCTTCTTGAAGGGCTAACGGCCAAAGTCAAATGATTGCAGGAGCACCTTCACCTATATTTTTTAATGAAAATTCTAACCTCCAGGTGGTAGAGGTAAGCTTGAAAATGTGAAGCGATGGCTTCCTGAAGACTCAAACCCAGAGCAAATAAAAGTACTTTCAGAGCTATTGTATTTTTTTCAGCCAATTTCATACTGTTCAAGGGCTCAACTTGTGATTTTCTTTTTATCCCTTGGGTAGACAAAGGTGCTTTCTTATTTTATCTCTATCCCTTAGTTTCTCAGCTATTCTTGAGTACTACAGGCACTCTTAAGAAAGAGACATTTCCTCACTCCCAACCATAGTTGGTAATTGTGTCCTGTCACTACCTGTTTCTCAAGCTCTTTCCCTAACTGCTGTTCTTTGGCTGATTCCTTCCCCAGAAAGACACAGAGCCTGAACCTCAGGGGTTAATCATGCAATATTAATTAACTAATAGTATATTAGCTAAGACAGCCCACCCCAGAGTTTGCTCAAATCTTGAGTCACAGAATCTCCCCAGGACTATTCTCTGCTGTTAAATACTAAATTGTTTTGGCTTTCTCAGAAAACCACTTAAAGAGAATTTTCTGGTGGAAAGGTATTCACGGCTCTATGCTGTTTACTTTCATGGTATTAAATTAGCTCATAAATCAGTGAATTCATGGCAGCAGATTTACATTCCACATTTAAATCTCTGGTGACTTGTGTCTTTAGTTCTTGGCTGGCATAACTCTGAATCTTTATGATTGAACACCTAAACTGCTTTTTACTTTTACTCTCTGGATGGCCACATACTGATATTCAAAAGCTGGCTGTGGTTCTGGCCTTATTAGAGAGTGTTTGAATGCCAGGGTCAGCACACAGGGTATGTGGCAAGTTTTTCTTTTGGTATTCACTGTTTTCATGACAGTCTGGGCAGTGTGTTGGTAAAGGAAGCATTCGCTTGGTGTACAGGTGCAGGAGGCAAGTGGTTTTACTGTCTTCAGAGAAGAAAAAATGTGCTCGAAATGAACCTTTTCTTGCTGCTGGTACAGCCTGAATATTAAATTGGAGTAAAGGACTGTGATCCTTTTACTCACACTGACAATCAGTTACCAACTGAGTCAGTGGATCTATTTGTGGAGGCAACTGCCAGCATGAATAAGGGGATCAAAATCTGGTCCAAAATTATTGCCATCTGACACCATTGCATGTGAGAGAACATATTTAAAACAGCCTGTGTCCAGGCTTTTTTGTTGTGACGTTCTTGTGGGGTAGCAGCAATCCCAGTTACTGCTGTGAAGTAGATGTGTAAAGGGCAAACTGGCCAGAGAAACCCAGGTTGACTGTGTCCTTCTGATGTGGTTTTGAGATGTTTGCTCTTCTTTACCTAGCAGGAATAGCATTGGTCAGGCTGCATAACAGGTTTGGAGGGTTATCAGCATTGAAAGCACAGCATTTAGGGCTCGGTTCAATGTAAAAGCATTTTGTACAAAAAATGAAACAGAGTATGTTTTTCTGTCTGATTTTTTTTTTCCTGCAATTTGAGGCATGTTAAAATCTACCCTTCAAAGCAAAAGATAACATTTGTGAGAATTTCTGTATAAAAATCAAATAGTGGCATAGTATGTGGTGTAAAGAGCTTTGTTGTCTGCTGCCTTCCAGTAGCTCAGGATAACAGCACTTCTGGCTAAGGACATGGGACATAACTCAGGAGAAACATAAATGTCTGAATGCAAGTTGAGATTAAAGCAGCCATTATAGATGAAATATTTGCAGCTCTGTCTGCATCAAATCCTGTAACCACTTTGACCTCAAACCAACATGGAATAACAACTATTGTACAGAGCAAATAAACAATTATCCTTCTACCCATGCAGTTTTAAAGTACAGGATGGCTGAATTAGTTGCTAGACACCATTAAGGAAGAAATTTTCAGTGCCAGAAAAGCAGACGGCAGTTTGTGGATTTAGTTTTGTTCCCTGCTCTGTTTTCTCTGTGCTGTCATTGATAACAGAAACTTTTCACTCGAATCAGTCAGATCCTGTGCTCTCCTTTGTGTGCAGCAGCGCTGGGCAGCATGGCACACGTTGTACCATAGCTTACAGTGAAGCTGTGAGACTTGTTCGAGCAAAGATGATGAGAGTTGATCTGTTTCTGAAGAGACGTGAAACCATGGAGACCACGGGATGTGCTCAGCTCTGCCGCATCCGTGAGCAGATCAGCGGCTGCGGCGGAGCCGGGAGCTGCAGGGCAGGGCCAGGAGCGAGGCCTGAGCAGCCACGCTGCCCCTGGGGCTCTCTGCTTCTGGGGACGAGGCACCTGCTGCCTTCTGGGGCACCTGGCAGTGCACCCAGGAGACAAATTGTGTGCTGTGATGGAAGATGGCACTGGAAACTGTGAAAAACCTAGAGAATTATTTGCTTTATCTCTCTTTGTTGTCCCTCCCATGCCACACCGTGGCACGACAGCTGAATCTGTGAGACAGTGTGGAGGGGAAGTACTAATGTTCCCAGCACCTCACGTAAGAATGATGCCTTTCCTATCATCTGGACATAGCCCAGAAGGGAATTGTGGTTAATAATTGCACAGGTTTCATATTCCAAAAGGACAGCTTTCTCTACTGGATCTGAGAGTTACAGCATAGGGACCAGCTGTGTTACCCCCAACCTACCTGTCAGTGCTGGGCAGCAGCTGCCAGTGAGAGCCTTAGCAGAAGGCAGGGTTTGATTTACTGATCACGTGTATTTGTTTTAATGGGGTCTGAGTCTGAAGGGAAAGGAACAGCAGTAAACCTCTCCAAAGCATCTCTAAGTATGATCTCACTGACTCTGAGACAGGAAAGAGGTCTCTGGAGTGCAGTGTGCGGGATGAGCAGCACATAGTTACACCTTTTGGGGGAGTCAGGGCTCAGGCAGTTCCTGTAAACCATTGCTGCGTGCCTGAGCACTTGATAATAGCCCCTGATAATGTGTTCTTAGTCAGGATGTTCCAGGGCCTCCCACACGGAAAGCACAGGTTTCCATTTTTACTGTTCACAAGCCACTTGTCATAGGAGAGAACTGCACTGACCAAACACAGGGAAGATATTGTAGCGTGGTAGGAGAAGGGATGCCTTGGCCAGGGGTGGGTGGTCATGGTGCACTGCATGCTGTCATGTTGCTGGCTAAAGTAACGTGTCCCAGAGCCATCAGGTGAGTTTTGCCACCTCTGTTCAGTTTGAGGAAACTGAGACTTGTAGATGCTTGCTGTGATCATGCGAGGACAGTCTGATCCTGATCCCACTAATATTAGGGAAAGCAAGAGCTGACCTTGACTCAGCCATGGAAGTGGGAGTTCCTTCCTTTTCTGTCATCACCTTACAGTGAAATGGAGCCAAACTGTTTCCTTTTCAGAAGCAGCACTTGGATCCCTTAGCGATGAAAATGTTTATCTTTGCTCATGCTTGCTAAGCTTTTGTGTATTTGAACAAGAGGGTGTTCTTGTGGCTGGGCATCCAGGAATGCAGCAGAGCCTGAGTTGCTGCATGAAGCCCATCAGTGATTTAGTGCAGTGGAAAAAAGCAAAATTTGGTTGTGCCTGAAGTGTGGTACAAGATTTGTAATGGAGTGACTGAGGGGAAAAACCCACCCACATACATCACTGGAGCTGCTTACTCTCTACAGCGCTAAATGTTAATTTTAAACTGTGCTCTTTAATATTTTGTAGTGATATGTTTAGTTGATGTAACAAAGCAATTTTCTCTAGAAAAAAATTTGTTTGAACAGACCAGGTTGTTACTTGTACCTGTGACTTTGAAGTGTGGGAAAATGACATCAATTGTATCAAGTTTGATGCAGTATGTTATTTCTTACATTAAATATGACTTTCTCTTTCTCTTTCAGACTTAACCAACATAATGACTGCTGAATATTAAGGGAAAACACAAGAAGGTTACATGTTTGGTTGTCTAATATTCTTGGATTTGATATGAGTCACCACATCTGTTCATTAGTACCATCAACAGCATCCCAGTTTGTATGCACATTATTTACATTCCTATCTGTTGTGTTTGCAGAAATGACATTTTTACCCTTTTTTCTAAGGGTTACTTTTTGATTTTCATATTATTTGGTTGCATGAAGTTGCCCTTTTCCAGTGGCTGAGGTTTATGAAGGTATCGCATACTTGAACATGTTTTAGATTCCTTTTCTAGACAGAAAAGGCATAACTCCAAATTATATCATTCTAAATCAACATTTTTTAAACACAACTAAATCTTAGAAATGAGTCCCCTCCATACAATGCTACAATATCTTCCACATACAAACATAATTTTAAATTTTCCTATATCCATTCTCTCTTGGGTTTTGATCAGTTTACAACATAAAAGAAAAATTCTTCTTCAGTTGAGATCACCGCCAAGTTCAATAATGTAATAAAATACCTTTCCTTATTAGAAGTACCTAGCTAGTTATACTCTTAATACTTCTCCAAACCATGATGTAATGTACACTATCTGACTTAGTTCCTATATGTGGAGTTAGTGAAAGTCTTTTTGTGTTTCTTTAGATTAATACAAGGATTTTTCCAATGCCAACACAATTTGAAATCATTCATTTGGATGCTTTCCATTTTTAAGCTTACTGTGATATACAGCCCTATGGGAAACCAAAACAAAACATCAGTTTTAAATAACGAAAGGCTTAAAAAAGGATGCTGTCGTTCTGGCTTTTTTTTTTTTTTCCTTTTGGAAATAGAACTAGACTAGTAAGTAAGCATTCCAAATCCATTACTCT
The DNA here is from genome assembly GCA_013397845.1 of Melanocharis versteri. Taxonomy (NCBI): domain Eukaryota; kingdom Metazoa; phylum Chordata; class Aves; order Passeriformes; family Melanocharitidae; genus Melanocharis; species Melanocharis versteri. The sequence goes on along the minus strand of VZTG01007483.1, from coordinate 3,285,777 downwards.
GTGTACATTATTGTTGCTATTGTGATAATAGAGATTTTTATTTATTTTTATGCCAGCTTTTATTGTGAAAACATATTTAGTCTGGTTTTATCAATCCTTGTTATGCTTGTCCTTGGAACATCTTTTGCGTATTCAAGGTTTGTAGTTGATGAGTTTACTGTAAAAAACTAAAAAAAAAACCACAAGGAAAAAAAAACAAAAAAACACCAAAACAAAACAAAAAGGAGACAAAAAAAATGTATTGTTTTTACAGAATAAATTTATTGGAATGTGTATTGGGAGTAAGGTTTGAGGTTGTAAGCAACTAAGTTAGCGTCATATTTGGCTTCATACGTGTAATAATGTGAGGTATTAATGTAAGTCAAGTATTAAAGCAAAACATTCTGTTAACATGAGTTGACCATAATAGATACAAGTGCAGGTGAGATCTTTATTTTTTCTGTACTTTGCCTTTTCTGGATAACAGGAGGTCATTAAATTCACCTTGAATGTATTCAAAGTTTCTTTAAAGACATCAGAAGTAACATCAGAGGCTCAAATACCTGTTTGTGAGCCAGCACGTCCTGTGACAGCCCGGCAGCGCTGGGTTTGCTTCCCTGGGAAGAGGCACTGGGATGGAGCTATCCCAAGGCTTAAGGAGCTGCACCAGGGGTGCTGGGTGCCAACAAGCATTGCCTGAGCTGGGCTGTGGTTGTTTGGGACCTGCCCCTTTGGCTGGAGGTGTAAAACCTGGGGCCTCTCCTCTGACTGCTGCTGGGAACTGCACGGCAGCTTTCAGCAGGAGAGTTACAGCCTGAGTCTCTCACTGCTCTGAAGGTCCCCTCGGGCAGGGTGCAACACGCAGGCACGTGAGCTGCTTTCTTGTTATTGATTAGGCTTAAAAATAAAATTCTTTCAATCAAAACACCAAGAAGTCAACTTTCCCAAATAAAGTGTTTCCAGTTAAAATCTATCAGCTAGTTTCATCTGTGAGAGGCACTAGGTGTACTGCTTTTAATATAAGTACAAATAGAAGGCATAGAAATAGCTGTAATTGCAAACAGAAACATAAGCTGCCCAAACCAAGGTCGCTGTGTTTGCTGCTGCTTGTTTCTGAGCCAGCAGCATTAGCAAAAGTAGCTGCAGAGACACAGCCAAAACCCCTTCTCTCTGGAAACGTACGAGCCCAGGGGCTCACGGTCCTGAGCCCTCTGTGCCCAGCCCACAAGTGCTGGTGAGCACCTGCTCAGCTTCAGGCAGGTGAGCAGTCCTTGCAGAAGTGAGTCCTTAAGAGAATTAACAAAACTATATGATTTGCTTATCATATATGGAGTCTTACCATAAGAGTTGATTGCTTCTTAAAAGATTTCTTGGGATTTTTAACAAGGCTGACCCACAAGACATACTTTTTGACAAATAAAACATGTGCATGTGACAGAGTTATGTATGTTAATTTTTCATGCTTCACAATGCTGACCTTCATGTTGTGCAGTAGCTCTGTGCAGGGACTGCTAGCACTGCTATTCTTCAGCGTGCGGAGGCTAAACACTGACATCATTATTATTATTTAACTTCATGCAGTATTTCTAAAACTGTCAAAGCAGCTTACTTAAAAATAGCTGTGGGAACTGGCAATCCACTGCCGCGCAAAGTCACAATGTTGAGAAGTGGTGCTAAAGGCAGTCGTCTTTATTTTCCCTTTTTCAGTAGGATAAACAAAGCAGACCGTGCGACTTTACACAGTTGTGCAATTTTACACATCTTACACGCTTCATTTGGGTTCCATTTGAGCAGTTCAGTTACATCCCAACCCAATTATATACATAGCCAAGGACAGGAGCTGGAAACAGTTCTGCTATTCTGCTTTTTCTTCTTGTTTTGGTTTCATAAAAAACTCTGGCTTGTTGACACACCTGTAAGCGAACAGCTGGGGAAGAATCCCATACATTATGTTCAATATCAGGAAAAACTCTTTTGCTTCTTCAGGGACTCTGTAGATGTAAGGAGTTCGAGCATGAAGAGAAGCACCAATATGGGAAAATTGAGCCTGTGGTGTGTATATAACACATATATTAAAAAAAGGTAAAGTTGATGTATATTTTTGGAAAGATGGCATAATCTGCATGCAAGTCTGCATCTCCAGTGACATTTTCCAGGCCAGCCCTTATTCATATTCCAGAATTATCCATCATACTTTTGCACAGAGGTATAAAAATACAGTCTAAACTAAAATCATTAATATTTTGGTGTATGAGGCATAACTGGAACCATCAGTGGCATGGTAAGAGGGGTTTTTTATGCACATGGTGGCACTGATCATTCCATCAGGTACAGGATTCCACCCTGGCTTTCTGGGTCATAATTTGTGCAAGAGGGTCCACGATCCTTCCCCAGGAGAGTGTCCACTGAAGGGCCCATCCCTGCAGAGCCCAGTCAGGGGGGAGGGCTCTCACCCACCTGCCTGGGAGGGTTGTTGGGAGTTCGGCATCAGTGGGAGCAGCCAGGCATTCAGTCTGAATAAAGTTAGAAAGTAAAGTCTTGGAACCTATGTTAGTTCTGGTTTGGGTTTTGGATTTTGTAATGTTAAACCCAGATTTTTGCAGGTTCTGATCCCAGAACTCCTGATGATTTCAGAAAATGTCTGCAATATTTGGGTTTTGGGCTGAGGCTGTTCTGAAATTTAGACTGAGCATACAGTGAAGGTTATAGGCACAGACGAGCTTGCTGGCCTGAAGCATATTTTTAGCATAAACAAGCATTTAAAGATAGAAGTGTCAGGATAGTCGGTGTCTTTTGTTTCCATCTGTTACCTGCTATTTCAAGGCACAGCTCATTCACGTTAACTATTGTGTGTCCAATTTTTTTATTACTATTTAGTTAGTTAGCAGTGGAGGAGATCTGAGAAGATAAACCTCAATTTGATCATAAGCAGAGCACTGGGACACCAGGATTTTAGGAACACAGAGGAGTACACTGTGGCCAAATCACATCCTCTGTCCTGGCTTCAGCAGGAGTCATTCTGGCCTCACATAGAACACAATTCTGGTCACAGCAAAGTAGAAAGGGAGATAAAGTGCAGGTGTTTCAATACACCGCCCTAGCAGAAGGTTAGGCTGAGACCATCCATCAAAACAGAAACGGAAATTGGTTTTCAGGTGATTCCAACCACCTCAGCTGTATTGGGAGAGCTCATTGAGCAAACCTGAGCCAGGAAACAAAGTAATCAACGAAATCAAATACAAACACACTTCAGCAGAGTGCCACTTAGCATGTTTCTGTAAATAGCTATTACACAGCAAACAGATGTTCAGGGGCACACTGTCAGCAGCCTTTTTATCTTGGCCTGGTAATTCACTCTGTCTTTTGCAGCCCATTTGTTCTCACCTGCCTCAGGCAGGCCCTGCCTTTGGTACCTGGGTGGGCTTGCTCAAATCCCTGCTACCTCTCCTGGCGTGGGAGCCTTTTCTCAGCCCAGGCGGCCAGAGCAGCTCAGCAGCACAGCCCTCTCATAGCACAGGGCAGCAGACTCCCAGACTGATGGACAGACAGCCGCCAGCAGGCTGCAGGCAGGAGGTTTGGGCTGTCTGGTGTTCCCCTAGATGCTGAGAGCCTCTGGGTTGCAATTTAGAGCCTTGTCTGGGGTGAACAATCTGCAAAGCTGCTACATCTCTGTGGGGGATTGGGAGGCCTGCCTGTCTGTGAGAGTGGCCAGTTGTGCATCAGAGTAAGCTGATAGTAAATTCCTCATAATTCATAGTAAACCTTGTCAGAAGGAGCTGTAGGGGGATGCTTCTGAGAGACCCAAAACTTCCAGAGCCTCCAGGATGCCTGAGTATCTAAGCCTTACTGTGTGGTCTTGTCTCTTACAAGAGTTGTGGCACATTAGTGAGCTTTAATTGTTGTAAAACCAAAAAGCAGTAACATGATGTCCTGTCTGTAGCCGACAAAGGTTTTTAATAGTTAATGATGCACCATATAATGAAGTTACTGTTTATTAGACTTGTTTTTCACTGTAACACATGGCTTCTCCCTTCATTACCAGAGAGGATATTTAGGTCTGTAAAGTCACTTTTTTTTTTTTAATTTATTTGATTTGCCTCTGTGAAAATTGCGTTATGTCTTTAATCTAGTGTGTTTTTCTTCCCTGACTGTTCTCTGCTGCTACTCTTTTTTTTTTTTCCCTTTCCCCTCTTTTTTTTCTTACTTGGAGCAGGGGTTATGTCTTAAAAGCAGATCTCTCACTCACCAGTAGCCCAGTTCTGCTCTTCCTTCAAGTACCAGGCAGACTCACACCAAATCCCTGATTCTGAGCTGTCAGTCCCTGCAGAGCTCTGTGCCTGTGTGCAGTAGGCTGGTGCTCAGTGAGAGAAACCTTGAGTCTGTTGTGTTACCTTGCTGTGACTGGGGTCTCTCAGCAAATAAGCCATTCCTTGGTGCTTTCTGTTACTGAACCCTCTCCAAGTGGAGAATTTTGGGGCTCCAACAAACCCCTGAGCCTTGGCTGAGAAATCAACCAAATGAGATGCTGCAGGTAACCTTCTAAGGTAGCCTTACATGTCTAACACTCAGCCTTTGTTACCCCCGAAGCCTTGGCCACTCTGCTCCTCCGGCGTTCCCACAGCAGTTGGAAGCTGCCTGGTGCTGGATGTGGCACTGCCCAGCTTGGCAACTGCACTCTGTGTCTGCCTGCTTCTCATTAACCTGCTTGTCTGTGTGAAGTAGTCTGGATTTGGCCTTTTTACAGTATTTTTTGCCTTGTTGCCTTATCACAGGCAATATTTCAAGTATTTCTTACCCTGCAGTTAAGGACAGAGAAGGACCCAGAAAAAGGTTAGGAGTCCTTCTTCGCTCTGTGCCTTCTCTCTAAGACTGACTAAAATCAGGCAAAGACTATAACTTTGGAAGGGTTTGGACCTGGTCTCGTGAGCCTAACGAAGCCATCAAATAGGGTGGGGAGAGAGTAACCTAGAAAAATACATGCCTTGGGTTTAGGGTCTCTGGTAGACAAGAAGCACTGCAGAAAGTGGCCACCAAAAATGGCAGGGTTATGGAAAACGCTAAGAGGGTACAGAGGCCAACTTCCAGCATCTGAGAAAACAGAGAAATGGGCTGCAGAGAGCTGGTGAGACAGAATGATTCTGACTAGCAAGGCTGTGGCTCTTCATCCCTTCTTACGTGGCTCACTTGCACAGGGAAATACCAATTTCATTAAGTTCAGAGGCTGTTCCAACTCTTGTATAATCAAAGCTCCTGGTACTTCACTCGTATGAAATTCAAAAAGAGCTCCTCCTGAAGCTTCAGAAAGTCTAGTAATTATTGGGTCACAACTGGTTTTGGAGTCTGAATGTTAGTAATGGAGTCATTCAAGCTGAGAGTTATATGTAATCCTGAGAATCAGTAAATGTGTGTCTGTGTGAAAGGCTAGTAGGCACTTTGGAGGTTCTTAGTTTAGATGCATCACATGGTATTTTGTAACCTGTTTTTGTAAAAAGTACATCATAATGATAGAAATAAAAATAATTAAAATCTCCATGTTCCCCATCTGTAGGAGCAGTGGTTATTCCCAGGGAGCAGTGCCCACTGCTTCCACCATCAGATACTCACCTTTATTGGACCTCTGTGTGTGAGAGGAAGCAAAATGTGTTTCACTAACTACATGTTTTAATTATCAATTAGTGTTTTCACTTAAGATAACAGTAGACAAACCTGTAAATGTGTTTTGTGCCTCAAAATGACAAAACATCCAAATAACCTGGAAAGAATCCTCAATTCATTGTCACACGCATTTTACATCCCAGGTTGCTTGCAGTTTACCAAGTCAAATCAATTAAATCATGTTCACTTGTAGGATGACTGAAGTTCATGCTGCAGTGCATTAAAGTAAAAATGACAAAAAAAACCCCTCCCAAATGTCAAGAAGTGTTTTTTGAAGCAAGATAAAATATGGAGAGTGCACAGCAACATTTAGTTCTCTTAATCAGTTTCTGTCAGCCCACAGCTTTTGCTGGTGCCAGGACGAGCTTTAAATAGTGAAATGGGAAATTTTGGGTGTTAGTCTAATGTATAAATTGACATCCTGAGGCCGAACCGCAAAGAACAACAGAGGGCTTTTAGAATTCAGCAACAAAGTGTAGCATTCGCACATCTAAAAGGTACAAAGTGCTGTTTAAAAAGTGAGTATTTGTTACGGGAAACTTTTAAAAGGGGGGAAAAAACCCCAAACCAACAAAAAAAAAAGAATCTCCTCCAGACTGGGAGGCTGATTGTTCTGGTAAGTTTGCGAGGTTGTGATAGTTGGCACACTCTGACTTCTGATTTACTTTTCTTTGTGTTAAAAAAATCTTTGAAGGAGTGTTTTCTTTCCTGATTGTCTGGGCAATTCATGAAACCTGAGTAATCTGTCAGTAGAGGAAAGTTCCCAACACCCCCTTGCCTGCTTAGCTAGTTTGTGTTGTTTGTGGTTTTTTGGTTTTGGGTTTGTTTTTTTTTAATTAGATTTCGGCCAAACACAGTTGTAAATTATTTATGGTACCTTTTGAGCATCTAATTTCCTCATTAATGTTTGCCAGATTCTGTTTTGATATCACATGATAGTTCAAGATTCTCTATAAACCAATAGAGAAGAAAAAAGGAGTCCTATTCTCTGTGGTAACTGCTCCCAAATAGAAAATGTGACTCCACCATTCTTACTGGGCAGCTAAAGTGGATTGTAGGTTGTATCCATGATTATCTCACACTTCAGGAACAAAGTGTTGGTTTGTGTTTGTCTCATAGTGGCATTTGAATTACAGTTCTTGCTGTGTCTCTATGTTGTCACTGTTGTGGCAGGATTATCATGCTTATTTTCTGCATTGTCTGGATGTTCTGAGCACACACATTTCATTTCCTTTATACAGAACAAACCAATTGTGCCTGTGTCTCATCCGTTTAATGCTCATCTGTCTGTCATAAGTCATTTACTAGTTCTTGTTCAATTGTTTTGTTTTAGTCAGTCTTCTCATAAGCATCAGCCCCATTTAGTAATTAACTACGGTTGTTTATTTAAGAGAACCAGGACAGAATGAGTAAAAGAAATATGACCATTGTCTGCCTTTGGCAACACAAACATGCATGGGTGTTACTGCAGTTTGTGGCCCAGGAGGTTCCCAGAGTTCTCTCAACATCATCCACTGATACTGTACATTTTGTGTGACAAGCAGATCCTTTCTCCATTTATTTCAAACTACCTACTTGGCCAACACATATTATGGAAACAATGTATTGTGCTGTTGTGTTGTGTTTGGGTTTTGCTGGGGTTTTTTTATGATTGGCTGTCACAGCTTTAAGATGGGCTTGCTTCATGATCCCAGCTAAAGAGTGCATGGTGCTTAACAAGGTTTAAATGAGCTCAATAAAAACATTGTGTAGAAGGAGAGAAGTCTGCTAAAGCAAGAATGTGGTGGTTAGACACATAGTAGGTTTGATTCTTCACTCCTTTAAAGTAAGGGTTTTTTACAGATACAAAAAGTGATCTGGGTTACATCAGTACAAAACCTGCATGGGAAGATCAAGCCCTGGGCCTCTTATTGATTCCATAGGTATCTACTTATTATTATGTAATTTAAAAGTGAACATTTTGCAAAGAAGTACCTGAGCTAGTCCTCCAGCATGTATAAGGGTCAAATCAGGCATCCAGGAGCAGCCAGGCACCAGCAGGCCATACAGAGCAATCACATAGTATGGCACGGAGTAGAACATGTACGCCAGCATCTGCATTTCAAACACAAGTATTAATTGCTTTGCAGTGTGAGGGAGATGCATTTAAAAATCAATCAGCTGCTTACTGAGGAGTTGAGACTACTCAAACTACACTCCTGGCAGCAATGATTCCCCAGCCTTTTTGTCACTCCTGGATACTGTTGACTGGATCCAGCCACCCTAAGGCCTCTCCTAATACTGGTGGCTGTTGTCTCCTTGCCTCATCCATATCCACTTCATCCAGGACACGTATTCCTGCCTCTAACTTTCTTGAGACCATGGCCTAACTCCTTGTCCATGGAACACAGGGGTCCCTTTGTCAGGCTCCACTGCACTCTCAGCTGGGAGACACAGCCATGCCCCACCTTTCCCAGGGAGAACTCGTCCAGCAGAGACACTTGGTTTCTGCTCATTTCCTCATCCCTGTGTCCTCTGGCTGCTTTGGGCCCTGTCCCCATGCAGCAGCCAGGGTTGCAAAAGAGTGTCAACATCAAATACTACAGAACTAAAGCACAACACTCCCTCATCTGCAATGCTTTTTGTATGAAGTGTCCTTTTTTAAGAGTGTGTCACTGGGGACAGAAGTGCAATGTGAGCTTAAGGAATCTAGTCCTGTTACACCCCTTCTAGCTCCATAATTCCAGACTGAAAGTCTACTTTGCCTTTCTGAGGAAGGGAAATGAACATAAAAAGCATGCAAATCTGTTTCATGGGCCGTATTAAAAGAACCCTGAGTGATTAGGACGTGTAACTCCATGTAACCAATTTGAACTTAAGCTTATCACAGCAAGGAGTTGGTATCCTACAATGGCTGTACTGGAAAATACTCTTTAACTTGCCATGAATGATAATTCCCATATTGACCTTGTCATCTCTGAAACCCATAGCTTCATCTTTGCACCGGTTTACAAATCACTCCTTACCACTCCATGCCCCATGGTCAGTGCTTTACCTGAAGCTTGGGATAGGCAGCAGGATCTTTTATGTAGGGCTCGTGCAGTTGAATGTACTGCCGGCAGAGTTCAGCAGGGCAGTCCAGGGCAATCTGAGGAGAAGTTTTAAAACTTCCAGTGATCAGTTTGTTCTGAAACCAGCCAACCTGATATGTCACCAGCCCTAGAGGTGCGCTCATGGTCTGCAGCACAGCTACCCTGGAGCTTGCAAAGGTGATCCATGTGATCACCAATTAAAAGGTGAAATGCAGCCTCCTCTCAGCTCCTGCTCAGTGGGTTTGTGAGGAAATGCAGGCAGCCTTCTTTGAAGGTTTTGACTGGAAGAGAATTTGGCCAGTTGGCTATGCTGTTGTAAAAGTGTAATTGCTATTGATTTGCTCTGATAAACACTTTGATCCCACCAAATGAACTTTCCAATGGAAAATTGCTCTGAGAGTGGAAACTAGGGTAAGCACCCAGTTTTAGGATAGCAAGCTATGGATGTCATCCAGGAAAAGAGCTGCACTGGGACAAGGTACAGTGGAGAGCAATGCATGAGACAGGTGTTACTTAAAGTAATAATTTTGGAGTAGTGAAGGAGAGATTATTGTATTTTACAATCCTATAGGAAGAACAATTTCCAAATAAACATGGAGAGGTTGCAAAAGTAGTTCCTTTTCGTGGTAGCCCTTAAATCCACTACGAAATGTTCTGCTCTAAATTGAGTTAGCAATCCATGTGAGCAGCTGTCCCTGAGTGTGTCTGTGGCATCATTAGTGCCTGAGCTGCAGGGCTGAACAATAAGTTTTGCACAGCCTGATTTCACGTGCATTTGTTGTGTGACTCTGAGGGGGCAATGCAAAACTTTACAACCAGTCAATATTCCTCCCTGTTCTTTTCCAACACAGGCATCCAAGAAGCAGGTCTGAGTGGACTATAATGGATTGTGTTTTATGAACTTTTTCATGAAATTATGGTTTCTGCAGCTTGTAGAGATGTTCAGTTGATTTCTGTATGTATAAGCAAGGCCAGTAAGCAATTCCTGCTTGGTAAAGGAAATATATAAGGAAATTACCACAGTCTCAAAATCAACAAAAAAAAATCCTCTGAGAAACAAAGTGGGACTGCAGAACCAAGTTAGAACATGAGACCAACATTTTCCACAGTGAAATTACAGGTAAACCAGCTGATTTAACCTATGTCAGTGGTGCTCTGAAGTTACATGATCTATAAGAAATAAAGCAGTCTGACAAATTAGAAGAAAAAATGTTTCTGAGAGGCAAGTTTTAAGAGGAGCAGGAGGTGAGAGAGGAATGTGAGCAGCACAACTACAAAAGGACAATCTGCACTAGGTAAATAAAATGTTGCTGGGTATTTATCATCACCTCCTACTTGAATTATTCTAGAAAGGATCAAATCTCCAAATCAGGCAAGCAGGCAGTTATCTGAGATGCCTAAACATTTGAGCTGTGCTCACTGAATGATACACAAGTTTCATTCTGCTTAAGACAGAAAATGCATTAGAGCTGACAAGAGAATAGATTTACCTACTACTGGATTTACTCCTGAAAGCATTTTCAGTTCTGCTTCCTTCCCCCAGAAATACTAATTCAATCAACTATACTTAGAGAGTAACCATTTTTAAAAATTGTCTCTTGGTAAGTAGAAACAATGAGTGTTGTTCAGGTAATGTGGATAATTTTTTTTCCTTTTAGGTGGAAATGTTCTCCTCTATCTCATGCAGTGTAAGCTAACTTGGTTTTGTATATAATTTTAAATGTGCATTACTGCTTAGAAAAACATGAATACAGAATTCCTTTAGTTGCTTTGTCTCCATGTTCTTGGCCATAAATGNGACTGAAAGTCTACTTTGCCTTTCTGAGGAAGGGAAATGAACATAAAAAGCATGCAGATCTGTTTCATGGGCCGTATTAAAAGAACCCTGAGTGATTAGGACGTGTAACTCCATGTAACCAATTTGAACTTAAGCTTATCACAGCAAGGAGTTGGTATCCTACAATGGCTGTACTGGAAAATACTCTTTAACTTGCCATGAATGATAATTCCCATATTGATCTTGTCATCTCTGAAACCCATAGCTTCATCTTTGCACCGGTTTACAAATCACTCCTTACCACTCCATGCCCCATGGTCAGTGCTTTACCTGAAGCTTGGGATAGGCAGCAGGATCTTTTATGTAGGGCTCGTGCAGTTGAATGTACTGCCGGCAGAGTTCAGCAGGGCAGTCCAGGGCAATCTGAGGAGAAGTTTTAAAACTTCCAGTGATCAGTTTGTTCTGAAACCAGCCAACCTGATATGTCACCAGCCCTAGAGGTGCGCTCATGGTCTGCAGCACAGCTACCCTGGAGCTTGCAAAGGTGATCCATGTGATCACCAATTAAAAGGTGAAATGCAGCCTCCTCTCAGCTCCTGCTCAGTGGGTTTGTGAGGAAATGCAGGCAGCCTTCTTTGAAGGTTTTGACTGGAAGAGAATTTGGCCAGTTGGCTATGCTGTTGTAAAAGTGTAATTGCTATTGATTTGCTCTGATAAACACTTTGATCCCACCAAATGAACTTTCCAATGGAAAATTGCTCTGAGAGTGGAAACTAGGGTAAGCACCCAGTTTTAGGATAGCAAGCTATGGATGTCATCCAGGAAAAGAGCTGCACTGGGACAAGGTACAGTGGAGAGCAATGCATGAGACAGGTGTTACTTAAAGTAATAATTTTGGAGTAGTGAAGGAGAGATTATTGTATTTTACAATCCTATAGGAAGAACAATTTCCAAATAAACATGGAGAGGTTGCAAAAGTAGTTCCTTTTCGTGGTAGCCCTTAAATCCACTACGAAATGTTCTGCTCTAAATTGAGTTAGCAATCCATGTGAGCAGCTGTCCCTGAGCGTGTCTGTGGCATCATTAGTGCCTGAGCTGCAGGGCTGAACAATAAGTTTTGCACAGCCTGATTTCACGTGCATTTGTTGTGTGACTCTGAGGGGGCAATGCAAAACTTTACAACCAGTCAATATTCCTCCCTGTTCTTTTCCAACACAGGCATCCAAGAAGCAGGTCTGAGTGGACTATAATGGATTGTGTTTTATGAACTTTTTCATGAAATTATGGTTTCTGCAGCTTGTAGAGATGTTCAGTTGATTTCTGTATGTATAAGCAAGGCCAGTAAGCAATTCCTGCTTGGTAAAGGAAATATATAAGGAAATTACCACAGTCTCAAAATCAACAAAAAAAAATCCTCTGAGAAACAAAGTGGGACTGCAGAACCAAGTTAGAACATGAGACCAACATTTTCCACAGTGAAATTACAGGTAAACCAGCTGATTTAACCTATGTCAGTGGTGCTCTGAAGTTACATGATCTATAAGAAATAAAGCAGTCTGACAGAAGAAAAAATGTTTCTGAGAGGCAAGTTTTAAGAGGAGCAGGAGGTGAGAGAGGAATGTGAGCAGCACAACTACAAAAGGACAATCTGCACTAGGTAAATAAAATGTTGCTGGGTATTTATCATCACCTCCTACTTGAATTATTCTAGAAAGGATCAAATCTCCAAATCAGGCAAGCAGGCAGTTATCTGAGATGCCTAAACATTTGAGCTGTGCTCACTGAATGATACACAAGTTTCATTCTGCTTAAGACAGAAAATGCATTAGAGCTGACAAGAGAATAGATTTACCTACTACTGGATTTACTCCTGAAAGCATTTTCAGTTCTGCTTCCTTCCCCCAGAAATACTAATTCAATCAACTATACTTAGAGAGTAACCATTTTTAAAAATTGTCTCTTGGTAAGTAGAAACAATGAGTGTTGTTCAGGTAATGTGGATAATTTTTTTTCCTTTTAGGTGGAAATGTTCTCCTCTATCTCATGCAGTGTAAGCTAACTTGGTTTTGTATATAATTTTAAATGTGCATTACTGCTTAGAAAAACATGAATACAGAATTCCTTTAGTTGCTTTGTCTCCATGTTCTTGGCCATAAATGTAACAACAGACCAATGAAAACAGTTTTAGATCATGTTGATTTCCTCTTGGAATGCTATTGACTCTGGTGATTGTGCACCTCCTTTGGAAAAATATGCTTCACACAGCACAAAATGGAGAAGCAAAGCACCATTAGTTATCATATATAATTTATCCTTTTATATCTAAGGCCTGTTTGAACCCAAATGTTACAGGATTTCCCCTGACCACAAGGTACCTGCTTTTTCATACAGACTCAAATTTAAAAGTTTGACTGAAAATTAGATTAAATTATTAAAATATGTTCAACTTACCATGCCCCTAAATATGCAAAACCCCGTGGCTAGAATGAGGTATGCAGCTAACATTAAATCTATTGGTCGTCTGAAGAGTCCTTTCTTCTGGACTTCCTGAACCACCTGCAACACAGAACGTGTTCAGTAGGGACATCCTGGCTCCATGTGCATTTAACTCCAGATCAGTCACTGCAAAGAGGGTGGAGTGGTGAAACATCATGGAACATCACATCTATCCATTGATTTCAGAGACCTAAAAAGGTGACTTCAGACTTTATAGGATTTCGTGAGGAAAATTAATCTGAATAAATACAGATTAGGTCATTTCAAAGCAACCTAAATCAAATGAACACTAACTCTGCAATCACCTAAGGCTTTAAAGCAGCATAACTTCTTCAAAATTGTCTTTTTATAATTGGAAATAATTTTTTTTCCTGAATGTCCCTGTGTAGAAAAGCCTTGGAAATGTAGGTTTGTCTCAAACATTTGAATTTGAATCTCGTATGCTTTGTAAAAGGACTGGGTCCATCTCATTATTGAATGCTGGTTTTCAGCAGCTTGTGACACTATTAAAATTAATGGACTATCACTGGCATAAAATAAAAGCTTTTCTGTGGCTGGTTGAGTCCTCTGCTGAGTTCAGTGAGCACATACTGTATCTTAGTGTGCAGTGCAGAAATAGAGAATGAAATGTGTGTGTATCTGTGTAGAAACCCTTCCTTCCCTCCTTCTATCCCTGAAGGCTGGGAATTCCTGGGATGGGCACTGAGGCAGCTCCAGCCTCTGGCTCTGATCTCGTGCCTCCTTTCCCCAGCACAGGAATCCCCCCTGCTGCAGGGACACGGTAGGGGTTCACACTCAGCAGGAGCAAAGGCCATTTCCACATCTGAAGGGGATGGTGGCTTGGGGGAACCAAAGGCATCTCTTTGCCTACACAGTAAAACCTACAAGACCCATGGAAATAATTTGAGCCACACTTTCTGCACTGTGTGGTCACAGACAAAATTATAAACACATCAGAGTATCTTTCTGTAGTTCAGACGGAAAACTTCCCCGTGTGTGTGTGTTACTCATTTCCTCTTCCTTTTTATTGGCCGTTTGTTGGCATGCAGACAGCAAAAGAAAAACCTGATTTCCTTCCTGTTACACACTTGTGGAATTGTCTCCGAAGTGCAAAACAAAAATTAGGATGCAGGGGCACAGTTAAAAGCACACAGGATCAAGATACTCACAATAAAGTTATGGAAACAGGAGAACCAATCTTGCAAGCACAATTTCTGAGTAAGTACTACAAGATCTGGATTCCAGGTTAACAAAAATAAGACTATGGCAAATATATAGGCCATCCCTTTCATAACAGTTTTTTTCTGATTTTCTTTTAAAGGATCTTTTTCAGAAAAAGAAGTGACACCTTTGATTTTCAAACACAAGTAACAGGTTTTGGCAGTATGGTGTCACTTCACAGTATTCACAGTACCAGTGTAGCAGTATTTTTAATATTACCTGCAAAGAATGCCTATATTCAACTATTTCTTCATATAAAAGAAAAAGGTCTCTCATGGCTCAGTTACAAATAAATTTCAATTGTTGACTACCTAGAATAATGGAAAGCTGATATATTTTCTTTCCCTTTTGGACTATGTATGAAGCTTTTATATATATATATATATATATATATATAAATATATAAAATCTCCTCTTTTCAAATATTTCAATATTCGTCTTTAAATATCAAATGGATGTACATATTTCCTGTAACCACAAAGCTACAGTAGAACTTTGTGCTTAGAGGGTTTGGAGACAAAGCCAATATAAGTGGAAGCAACCTTTGGTGCAGTACTAGTTTGTGAAATTTCCAGGCTACAGAAAATTCACACCTTTTTCCTTTATGCATACATGCAAAGAAAATGAAAATGCAAAGCTTTAAAAAATAAGGAAAAAAGCAGAAGCAAGAATTTGGAAGACAGGATGCACTTTGCTGACAGCCCTGAGCTACAGAGCAGTTTTTCCTTACCTTTCTTTTACCCAGCAAAGCCCCTTCAGCCCGTGCTAAATTGAGTTACATGTTAGGAACGCTGGCCAAGCAGAGCTGGCCTGCCACGGGTTTCCCATGCAAACAATGTTGAACTCTGCACAGATCTCTGCAGCCCCAGGGATTCTTTTGTGCAGCAAGGAAGTGGGTAGGCACACTTTGCAATTTCTCTCACTTCCAGGAAAAAGCTATTTTCCATAAGTTCTGAGAGGCTTCTTACATCATCAGTTTTAAGGAATTGGAATGATCTTGTGTGTGCTGTCTGTAAAAGTCAGTCCCTTCAGAATTCATGTGCAAATCTGAATTTGTGTATTAATTCTGTTAAAGAATTTTAAATTACATTAAACTTTCCCGAGCTGATACACTTGCAGATAAATCTGTTGGGCTTTGTAAAGACTGCAGCACAGCTTGGTTTGGTTCCAAATGAGTCCATAGCTCCATTCCACTGCCATGCACCCATCTCTATTAGAAAACACTCAAAACCTGAATACCTCTCCTCTGCCCCCACAGTGATTTTTTTTAACAGTTTTGTAGTAATATTATAGCAATGTATACCTTGGCCAATGGAATACACTTTGCTTCTGTTGCTTTCATGTAAGTATTTTCCTATATACTAACAATAGCATGTTTAAAACCATTGTTACGCTTTCTTCCTAAATCTTCTAATGCCAACTCTGAATAATGATAGTTTTAAAAGTTAAATTTTACAGCTAATTCCAAATGATCTACTGATATGTTCAGGACTTACAATTATTAGCTCACTGATTAGTAGCATTAAACACAATTATTTCCTGGAAACTCTTAATTTGGGACTGAAAGAGTCATATGAAAAATTCATGAGTAGTCACATTAAGATTTAAAGGCATGCTCAGATATGGAGCATAATTTACCTGTGAAGATTAAATACAATTTCTGAAAAACAAACAGCTTGGGTGGGCTATGAGGTCCCAGTGAAAGGAATCAAGGCTTTTTCTATAACCTTCTGGGCAAGATAGTTTAGGTTTCCAAGAAAGGATTCACAAAGAAGTGCATTGTTAAATTTCAGATCACCAGCTTTTAATGCACTCTCTTTTTGAAACAGAATATTAAATCTAAGTTTCTCTGAAGTATATAATAAATTAAAATATCAAACCTATAGGTAAGCAGTTTAGCTCCTGGTAAGCCTAGGAGACATGGCTGTATTTCAGCAAGTAATTAGTTCATCACATATTTTCTATAATGTCTGTTTCTGTGGTATTCTTAATACCAGGAAAACAAACGGAATCCTTCATCCATGCCCCACACAAAGGCTGCTCTCTTCAATGTGTGCAGTAAAAATTGCCATCACTACCTTTACTACACTTGATGAGTCTAAAGAATGTGCTTCTGGCCAGAATTAGTGGCTCCTTCAAATACATCAGCTCACATGGCTTTGGGGTGGGACACGAGGGTTCCTGCTAGCCTGTGCAGGAGAGCAGAAGAAGGTTTAGCGCATGAAGATTCCCCCAATTTGCCTTTCATAGGGATTTGCCCTAAAGCTGTGAATCTGTAGCTGTTCTTCAGCCCTGAGGAGGTCTGAACACCTGTCTGTACCTTCCTCTGGCTGGGTGCTGTGGTTCACACCTCTCTGGGAAGGTCTGTCCTGCCAGGCCTGCTGTCCCTCTGTGCCACAGGCTCTGCCCATCGCTCTCTGGCTGCCTGCTGGCTCTCAACAGCAGCTCATCCTTCCTCTCTGTCCCTGTTTGCAGTTACAGGATGAACCTGACCGAGACTCAGGAGCTCTTGTGATGCAATATTAATTGATTAAATTGCTTACAACTGGTAGGAAGTGCTGCAGCAATAAACTGGCTTGCTTACAGCAACTAAGAGTTAAAAGATCTGTTCTGTGCTATGTACTGCAGGGATTTTTAATTTTTTTGTTTTTATAAAACAGTGCATAAACTATTAATGCATTGTTTTGATGGCTCAGTTAATCTTACTACAACCCAACTAGTGATTTCAAAGGCCAAAGTCTAAAAAGTTTCAAGTAAACATTTTTACAGACTTTTTTTATAAGAAATGTGTAAAGGATTTTTGTATCAATTTATGTACAGTGTCTCACCTGTAAAATCTAATATTACAGAAAGCACATACAAAAACCATTAAATTACATGAAATCTGTAAGTCATCTGCAGAAGCCTACTTTCCTGCAGTGTTTCTACAGGATTTTGTGGTGCTTTATGTAGCTGGTAAATGCCAGTATTTTTATCAGCTGAGAAACTGAAACAGTCAGACACTGAATGGAGGGTAGAAACAAAATTACACCTATGGGTTCTTTAAACATGACATTCTTTTGCTTTTTCTCTATCCCACCATAATGAAATAGTCCTGCAGTATAGATATTTTTGCAGTCTTCAGAGCCTGACAGCAATTGTCAAAAGAGTGAACAGTCACAGCACATTCCGTGCTTGCCAGGGGACCTATAAAACCCACCAGGAACAGCCAGCATATTTCAGCTTCCCTCACAGTAGCCAGCACTGAAATACAATAAAATTACCTTGACTGGAGTGTCGTGAGTCACTGAAGGTTGGTTATAAATTCTGAACCCAGCCCATATGGGGAGGCAGACATACGGTACACTTAGGAAAATGGCAGGACACACTTTTGCTCCATACTTGCCTGTTAAAAAAATATTACAGGATTTATGAGAATTTGTAAGCTGTGTTGCAGAAGAATTAAAAAATATGCTATGTAACATCAAACCTGAAGCAACTACAGCAATGTAAACAAAGATAAAACATTAGAAATCACTGTTAGCACACAAATCTTCTGGAAAATCACATGCTCAACAGAAGTAGAGACACAGGTAAAACAGAGCCTATGAGACAGGAAGCCATTTCAGAATTAGGGACTTTAAAGCACATACGGAAGCCACCTCGGGAAGCCACCTCTGTCACTCTGCATTGGCTAATCCTACAGAATGGGACAGCTTTGAAATCTCCCAATGGAACCTGCTTCAAATAGAGATCTCATTCTTTTAAAAATGGGGAAAAAATGTATCCATTTTTCAAGATCTGACACTGTATTTGTTTTCCAAAGTGCTGATTTCTCCCAGAGGCCCGTACTGAGGACAAAACTTTCAGAGAGCTCTCCTCAGCCTCAGGTAAACCGGGAAAATGTGTGTCTTTGACACTGGGTTCTCTGTGTCACAAAGGAAGGTGGCAGGCATGCTCTTGAGAGACTTTCCCAAGAGGAAAGAGGAAGGGACAGTCACACTAAACCTGCTGGTTTCTCCGTGGTGAGTGAATCTTCAGAGGAGGGAGCTGGGCTGACCCCAGCCTGCACCATGGATGTTCCTCCTCTGTCATAAAAAACGGGACCAGAGAGACCTGCCCTGAAGCTGACTACAGGATTTGGACACATCAGCGTTTTTCTCAGCTCAGCATTTGTCAACTTTGCAACAGTTTAAGCTTAGCTGAAAAGGAAATCTTTTCCTGAGAAAGGTTTCACCTTTAATGGATCACCTGCCAGTAACATTCATGTAAATGTTTTTATTGCAATCCTCACCTCTAACAGCGCAACTATGCACGGATTTATGTTAGAAATCTAGGAATGTTAAATTTAGTTTGAAAACAGAATAACTTCCAGATTTTACTTTTAAAGATGATTTGGGTGCCCCTTGTAAGCTGCTGGAAAGTCAGACTTCTAAGCAAATTGGAAATCTTATTCAAAGTAAGATTTATATTTTTATGATACTAAGAGACAGTATTGTCTCATTACTTAAACCTGGTTTAGATGAAAGCCTTATAGATATAACAAAACACGATACTTTCTTTTTTCCCTTGAAAGCATAGTAAATTTAAGGGGTTTTTTTCCCCCAGTCTCCATCTTTTCTTCCTCGTATTTAAATTTTAGAATATCTTGCATCTCCTTACTGGTATTTCTAAAATTCCTCTTTCATATTATTACAGAAATGAACCAACACTGCTCTAAAATATAGATAGCACAATGCTGAATTTAGAAAATGTTTCACAGGATAAAGCTGGTCATATAAATTACTTCCTTACCCACAATATTTCCAGGCATAAAGACAATGATGCTCATGATAATGGAACCCAGCCAGTAGAGACCAATGGTTCTATAGCTTTGTCTGTTTAAAACAGAAAACAAGACATAATTATTGAACTGTTTCTAAAAATTCCCTACTCTAAATATTATACTTATTGCTGTGGTTGTATTTTAGCAAGTAGAGGCTTTTAAAATCTGTGCCACAATTCAACAGTGGATTGTTGCCTCTGAGGGGGGTCATGGAGAAATCCTGAATTTGTGTGGGAGAAGGTTATCACAGGGACAGTAGAGGCTTTGGGTGTACTCAGGTATTTGCGCTTGTGTCACTCCCCTGAAGGCTGACTGCATGAGTTTGCACATCACAGACTGTACAAGACTATAAAACAATTAATAATTAATTTCATACTGTTAATGCTGCTATTACCAGCAGGTACATTTGCCTCTGGAACATAAGTATTTATTCTCTTGAACTCTTTATTCAACAGCAAGAAGCATAGGAATCTCTAGAAATAACCATTTTCTCTTAAACTTCATGACACTCTCTAACAGGGATGAGAGACCATCATGGTGCTAAGCAATACATTATTCCTATCATAAATTCTTTATTGAAAAAACAGAGTTTTTTCACACATGCTTTTAATGCACATCGTCTTTCAGCTTTTAGCTAGCACAGAGCCATGTAGATGTGCTACACTGCTGCAGGGTGAAGTCAGGCCACATCTCCATGCATTTGCTGGGCTCAGTCAGCTGAGAGGAAGGGTAACTTGGCAAGGGTAGAACCCCTGACAGTAATGAAATTTTAACAGCGTTGCTTTGGCCTACGACATGAAACCACCCCGAAAGAAAAATCCAAATGCTGCATGGAAAAGAAAGGCCTCTGTCGATGATATGAGAATGCCAGCCAAGCGAAGAGTGCCCAGCCCAGACTCACTCCCACGCAATAGCTGCCACCATCAGCAGGTACATCAGGTAGTGCGCGGAGCCGTCCCAGTAGCAGATGACGTGGCCGTAGGCGGTGTTCAGGTACGGCTCGCCCTGCGAGGAGACACACTGCTCAGAGCGAGAGCCACGATTAATAAACAACAGCAAGAAACAACCTCACAAAAGTACCTGCCGTTCCTTCAAGCAGTGGTACAGCTTCTGACTGACAATACGCGTTTCCAAGCACAGACCTGACCTAGGCAGGATCGGGCATAACTGAGTGAGTTCTAGGTTTGCAGTAAAGGGTGCAAGATGGAAGGGGAAACTCCTGCGTGTGGCTGTCAGCATTACTCTGCCACATTATGGAAATGTGACTTTTCCATATTTTAGTGATTAAAAACTACAAAATAAAGATAGATTTAGCGTAGAACAAATACAGGTATATTTAGCAGCCTAGAGATCTGCAGCAGTACTGAATATATGGATGTCAACGTATAACCTTGTAAGGTCCAACTCATTTCACGCTTAAGTTCATGGAATCTTTTCAATGACTTCAGTGACTTTCCTGTCAAGCTCTTACTGAGCTATTTTTGGTGGATGTTGATATTCAGCAGCCAACAGATTCTGCTGACTAGGTATCTGTCATCATCATTTTTTAACTCTACTTTAATTCCTTTTAGTAAAGTGATTAGGCAAAAATAAAGGAGCAATTTTGTTTTCTTCTTGGTAACACATTTTGGTGTTGCAGTACTCATCCACTCCTGAGTGCTATCTGAGGTTTTCTGCAATCATGTGCAGTCCATCCAATTCCCACAGAAGTTAACACAGAACAGTGTTACTGAAGTTAAATGTAACAACAATGGAGCTTGAAAGCTACGTTATTTTTCCCAAATGAGTCAGTAGATTGCAAGTCAATGAGGGTTTTATCCACACCAATAACGAAGCAGGTCAATTACAAAATTCAAGAAGACCATTTTGAATTTGTAAGTGACTATTTTTCTGTGACAAATACTACCCCAAGTTATTTATAGAGATGATTTTATTTACATTTGTAAGCCAAACTATTATTTACCTCTCTCAAGTAATGAGTCATGAATCCATCAATAATTCCATCCTGTTCCAGTCCAATTATTAGATTCACTACACTGGTAAAGGCAAATACAGCATAAACTGTAATAAGATAAAGGGGAAAAAAAGAATTAATAAATACTTGGAATCACACAGTTGCTTCACAGTCCAATAAATTCAGTCAGGCAGAGATCTATTGACCTGGATGTGTTCACTTCGAGGTCATAGATATTTAGCACACAATATGACTTCCCCATATAGCTCAGTATTTTTTAATTAATAGTTGATCAACACAGCTCTTGGGAAGCTTTTCTGAGGAATGTGGAATTCTGCAGAGCTGTGGGCACAGCCTCCACAGAAGGTCAGTGTCTGCAGAAAGGACTATGCAGCCTTTCAGAAATCTTGGGCACATGAAGTTTACAGCCTTGGCTGTGGTCATCACTTGGAAAGGAGAAAGGACAACGAGAAGGAGGCGGAGAGGGAAACGTGACTTGTCCCTTTTGCAGGTGAGCAGGGCAAAGTGCAGGAGCCATGGCAGCCTAGAGCAAAGCTGAGAGTGAGGCAGTCACTGCCGTGAGCCACAACATCCAGCTTTACCAGCACATACCATAAAACAGAGGGTCTTTGGGTGGCTTTCTCTTGACAAGAACACGAGCCAACAGAGCAATAAGAACCAGAACCAGCAATCCAACTGCAACGATTACCCACGAACTGTAACAGTACGTAAAGAAAAAAGAAAAAAAATTAAAGAAAATCAGATAGAATTTTTCTTCTTCACCCAGCTGTCCTCAAATTCATACTCATAAAGTAACTTTTCATAATTTAAAATACAGATTTTAAAGTTTATTGTGTAGTCTGCCATAGTGTTCATCCTATAGTTTTGCAGAATGTATGTGCCTCTCTTTCACATGTGATCAGCTAAAAAAAGAAAATATGAAAATAGCTAGATAAACAACATATCCAGAAATCTAGATTTGTCTGACTGAAATCAGTTTCCATACTAAAATAAACAGAAACTATGGGAAAATTAAAGGCCAGTGAAAGATGAAGATCAAAACCACAGATATTTCAAGGCCAAAAAGGATCACTGGGGGCATTTTGTCTAACCTCAGCAATAAATTATCTACTCAGGAAATTACAAATTCAGAAATAAAACACATCAGTCCTGTGGAATAGGAGTAGGAGCGTGGGGCACCTCTGATGGATCTGGGCTTAATGTTCAGTTGTGGAAGTGCTACCAGAGGTCTCTCCAGCCCTACAAGGCAGGACCACTTGAGCGGGTTCAGTGATCAGCGCAGGTGGGTTCAGGCAAAAGGATCTTTTCCCTGGAGATGGAGCTATAATGTTACTGCATTTACAGTGGGAGTGGCATAAAGCACAAAAAATATTTGGCACAAAGCAAATCTGTCTCCTTCTCCACGAAAATGCAAGCTAGGAAAATCAGTTTAAAATTGTTTCATAGGTATAAGTGTGTAAATTATCTTTAGCTCTCTTTAAGGCAAGATTCTCCTCTTCAGTCTTCACTTTTTTCCTTGTGCAAGGTAAAAAAAAGTCGGGGAAAATTAGGTAAAGTCCAGAAGCATAAGCTAAAAATATCTGGTACATCATTTTATACATAGTACCACCCTGTGTCAAGAAAACAAGTTGTGTACAAACATATTATCACAATATCAGCCCTAGTGAAACTTAACTTAAAATTATTGCAAAGAATTTGCAAGACCAAATATTTCAGAAAATATACACACATACTTTCTAAGTCAGGATGAGCAGTACTAGCTTGTTGATTAATTTTATGCTTTGAATCTTCTGATAGTCTGTTTTCCTAGTGATGAATTTCTTCATACCGTTACAGCTGTTAATATTGCAGTGACTTTTCACTGCAGTCTATCAATTTGAAATAAATATTGGCAGTTAATCAAGTAAGTCACCATGTGTTATTCGACATTACTCTAGCAATGAGAAACAAGAAATTTAGTTATCAGCCAGAAGGAGGAAAATGAGGAAGGAACAGATGTAGCAAAGCCCTAGAAACAAGAAGCAAATATTTGTGCAGTAAAGTTGCAAAACACCCCGGGCTGTGGGACCACAAAATACCACAAAGACCTTTAAGTGAAGCGTTTCTTGCCATGAGGAAAGAGTTCCCTTTGCTAGACCTGCGGTTTCTCCCGGGATCCCGGCTTTTGGCAGAGCGAGGGCACAGGGTCATTTCCAGCGGCACCCGCGGGCTGGGGCTGCCTGCGAGCAGCCTGCGGCTCGGGAGCTCCGCGGGCTGGGGAGTTCTCGCTCCCGCGTCGGAATAGAGTTGGATCTTGTCTGCGAGCGCCCGGGCAGGAGCCGGGGGGAGGCCGCGGGTCCCAGCGCGGAGCGGGCGCTGCCCCGGGCGCCGGGCGGTCCCGGCCGCGCTG
>VZTG01007483.1:3239993-3253226 GCA_013397845.1 Melanocharis versteri | reverse complement strand
GAGCCCGGCCTTTCCCTACTGCCCGTCCCTGGAGGGAGATGCGGGGAAGGCGCGGAAATACATTGCGGGCTCCGCGCAAGGTCACACCGCCCCGCCAACGTGCTTTGGTCCCTTCTTGCTCTTTACCCTGCTCTGTTTTCCCTAGAGAAGTGCCCTAATTCCGTGGCAGCTGACTGTCCGTTTAGGGAAGCGCTCGGTGGGTGTCTGGTTAGGCTCGTGGATTCAGTGTTTTGGTTTGTTAAAGTAAAATGATGGGAATTAGTGGGTCCCCTTGGTGTTGCAACTATCCAACCATCTTCTAATAGTAACTAAGAAGGGACAGAGGCTGTTGTACCAAGCTTTTAGTATCATTTGATACTTACCTTGAAATTTGATACTTTGAAGTCTTAGTCATCTTCCTGTTCACTTTTCTTTGTCAGCGATGATAATAAGTTGTTATATCTTTTTTCCATAATAACACCCATTGTAATCATACTTGGGCAGAGAGGGCACATGCAGCAGAAGGCAGTAACCAGCTGATTTCTACTCCCAGAACATTTGAGTGTGAGACTGGGAGTGCAGTGATAGCAAAAAGGTTATAAAGTGTGTTAATGATTTATAATTTGGGCAGAATAGGATCTGCTTGTTCACATACTCACAAAACTGATGAGTTTACCTACCATTTCTCTTCACTCAGTGTAGTGGCAAATAAAATTTATGGTGTTCATAGAAACAATTACTAATAGTTTATTTGTGCCTCGGGCTGTGGTGTGGTAATACGACTAAACTGCATAACCTTAAGGTTTTTATCAAAGAAACCACTCTGCTACGCAAAACTATAAAATATATAAAACAGTTCTCTGTTATGAACATTTGGGAAACAAGTCATATTATTGCCTGGAAATAAATATGTAGTGTCTCAAAGTTTTTTGTAATACGAAAAACTCCAGAGTCTTGGCAACTTTCTTCTTTTGCTGAGGCCTAACAGATAGGAGCAATTAGAAGAGTCTCTTGGTCCTTAGGTAATCATGGACACAGGAGTTAAAGCAAGAGATGTGCACAAAACCCAGCAAACCCCCATGCAGCAGCGGTGTGTTTCTGTTGCTGTTAGCAAATAAACTGTTCTTTGTGGAATTTCAGCAAAGAGTGAGTGGATTTTTAGCAAAGGTGGAGAGTTTGTGCAGAGGAGTGAGAGGTAGTGGGAAGTGTCTTTCATGCAGTTGGTTTCAAAGGTTAAAAGTAAATGACAGTGCACATGTATGTGTTTGCCTATATGTATGTGGAAAAAACGCTGGACAGTGAAAACTGGATATAACAAGAGAAGTTTGTTTGGGTAAAAGTAGAAACACAGAAACAGAGATTTCTAAGAGATTTCTAAGTGAAGATAAGCGTGGTGTTTGAAAACTGTAGAAGTGAATGAAGAGATGCTGTTAGAAGCAAACAAAAGCCGTCTTGTGTTGGTGGAGCTGCCAGTACGTAATGGCCAGGGGACTTGCGTCAGTAAACTGATTGTGCTTGTATCTTGTCTGAATATCACCACACTGATGGACTGCTGAAACATCTCACGTTTGCTATTCCAGCTCTTTAGGACATTCTTCCATGTTATGTATATTTATTTGAGCTTATATTGAAATAAATATACATTGCAATACCTTGTTAAAAACATACCTAGGGAGAACTTCTTTAATACATGCCAGTACTGGACTTTTTCCATGCTGGAAACAACATGGGGTCTTTTCCTAGTATTGACTGAAAGAGGCAGGAATGATACCTTGTACTGTTGGCCTCTTTTATCTATCATTAGTAAATCACTCAGATAATGATAGTTACCCTTCATAGGACATTTCTTTAATGTTTGCAAATCCCAGTTGGAGGTTTATTGGCTAGAAATAAAGTCAGGATCTTTGAATACACGTAGCAAATGAACATCAGGTAAAGGAAATGCTTAAATAAAGCAAAACTTCTAAAGGATAATTTACTAATTATTTAATGTTCCTCAGCTCATTTCCATTTTATTTACTCATGTGGTTTGTTAAGTCATGTCTGTAGTTTACGTGTTTCACAAAGATCTACTGACAAATGCTACTTGTAAATTAGATTAAAAGGAAAAGATTTTTGATGAAAAAACTGAAGTAGTTTGACAGATAAATCCTTAAGAGCTAAATTAATATCAAAGTCACAAAGTTTGAATCTATTTCCTAATGAAACAACTTTTTATTTTGTGTGTTTCTAACTAAAAATTGAATAGCAATGATCAAGAAAATGCAAGTTGTCTCAGTAGGGTTCTACTTCAAGGTTTCTGTTAGTTGGTTTTAAAAAGATTTTTTTTTTAAATTTCATTAATATTTTACAATAAGCTAACTTGTCCTTTAATCCCAGTATAAAGGAAAGTGATGATATGGCACAAGTTAGCAGTCTGTCTTCCAAAAATCTTTGCAGAGAATTTTGGCAAGCAGTACATAAATAGGTAGTCGTCATTATCTGGAAAAAAGATTCCTGTGTGCTTTTGTAATGGTGAAAACATTTCAGCTCCTGAGAGGATGCTCAGACAAGGGAGAAGGAAGTGCTGACCTGAGAGTAAAGAAAAGCAGCATAAAATGTGTGAGAGGCTTATGTAGAGTGAATGATTGAATGGTCATTTGGAAAAATTGTTTGCTCTGGTCACTAAAAATGTTCTTCCAGTATGCACATACAGCCCCCAGCTTCCCATTCCCTCATCCTGGATGCCAATAAAATGAGGCTGTTTCTGTCTCAAACGGAAGGAGACGAGGGAAGGAGAAGTGATCTTCAGTCCCACTGGGTGAAGTGGAGGAGGAGCAGTGGTGTAAACACAAAGCTGTGCTAGTTCAGGCGTGCCACTGAGGGGAGAGTTAACACAGACACGGCTCTTGGCACATGTGAGCAGGGGATTTTTGGAGGGCAGACACACCTAGGACTGCACCCTCTTTCTTTGGAAGGTATAGCAGAAAGTGAAACACAAACCAGATGAGTTCCTATGGTGTGTCACTTCATTGGCTTCAGATTGGATTCACTTAAGGAAAAAAATCAAAATCATGTTCCAAAACCAACTTGGGATTTGTTTTTCTAATTAGGTAAAATGCATACTATAGTTTGCATGGCAGTATTGCTTTTTTTACAGCCTGTTAATCAACTCTTGCTTGATTTGGACTCTAAGCTCCTACAAAGTCATACAACCAAAGTTATGGCATTTTAAACTGATTATTTTAAGTCTTAAAACCAAAATGTAAATGCACTGTTCTAGTGCTTTAAAGAAGAGCTTGTCAATTTAATATGCAAAGTGTACCTGTGAAATATTTGTTTCTTAAAAGTAAATTTGTCAGCAGTTGTGACTAGCAAGTCAGCCCATTGTTTTCATCAACAGGTAATAATAGCTTTCATAGCTTTCATAGATCAGTTCTAATTGAACTGTATGAAACTTTTACTTAAGAAAAAAAAAGGTAGCATTTAATGAAATTAATTCTTCCTAAACGCTGCTCAGTTTAAATCGAGTTTAAAAAACTAATCTAGGGCATCATTCATATCTCCAAAGTGATGTGCAAACTGGCTGTTTGAGTAGACTGGAGTCTTCTACCTGTATTGTGGCAGTAAATTTAATGTTGAACACCATATTTAGTTGTGTGTTAGCAACTACTGAGAATTAGTGTTTTCTTGGGATATAAGAAATATAAACAGTGAAGAACTTCAGTTGAAACTTTAACTCAGAGTTTGTATTACTTTAATTTCACCATGTTGCACGGAAGTTTAACAAGTCTGTTACTTTCAGAAGTTTCTCTTTTGGATACAAACTGCTGATTGCTGCATTTAAAGACCTTTCTAAACACACCTTCTGTCTGTGTGTGTCATTCATTTCCAGGATGTTCTGAGCAACAAATACTAAGAAATACAAATGAAAGACTTGGTTTTCGTTGTGGAATTCTTGCATTTGCTAGTGTGCCCTGGTTTATTATGTTTAATTACCTATGTGTTGGGGACAAATGTATTTTTGTAAATCACAGACTATTCTTGATTGTTATCTGAAAGGCTGATGAAATTTTGCTGAAATTATCTTAAATGTCACTTGTAAGAAAAGTTATTTTTAAAACGTCATATTTTCCATACAGAACCTTAAAATAAATCTTATCTTGTCTAGTCTCAAATAACAACTGCTCAGGAAACAGGGTTATTTTCCTGGTATTGGTGGCGGCTCCTATCTTCTGGTTCACAGCTTATGCTAAAATCTCAACCAATCCTCTTGCCTCAAGCAGTGGAGACAAGCCAGAGCTTTTTGCTGTGGCAGGAATAGAAGAGTCAAGGTCATCTGCTAGAATGTACTCCCTTTCCTCTCTGGATACTACAGAAGGGTAGCTTTGACATAAGATGTTCTTGCAATCTAAGTTCTTGACGCTGTTCCCTCAAGGAGGGGAAGCCAGTGTGCACTGACAGTAAATGAATTTCAGGAATACAGCCATAGAGGGCTGTGCACTGATATTTTCCTGATGAACTGAGAGCATGCATTCATAGGTTAAGTAATTCTGCAGCTCAGCTGTTGTTTACAGTTGGGGAGCTATGTATAACTAGTACAGCCAGATCAGTCCTAGGGAGTAATACATATTTAAAACAAATGTATGCCATTAGGTTAACATAATAGTCTTTCTTCAACCCTTTAACTTACTTCTTTATTTATAAAAATGCTATGAGGTCAACTGTGGCCTGTTTTCTAAATGCAAAGAGACTGCTGTGTTTGGCTGCCCCTCTAAAGATATGGGTTTTGATCTGTATTTGTGTATTGATTTATAGGTTTCTTTATTCAGATGAAGTTCAAATTGGTCCAGAAACAGTCATGACTACTTTATACACTGCTAAAAAGTATGCAGTCCCTGCCCTGGAAGCACATTGTGTGGATTTCCTAACAAAGCATCTCCGAGCAGATAATGCCTTTATGCTGCTTACTCAAGTAGGTAAATTTAAGCTTAGTTTTGATTTACTAGGAAAATTGCTGATTGGAGGGAAATTACTAATTCTACTTAATTATATGCTCCTTTGAGATTTTAAGTGCTCTTTAAGGTATAAACACAAAGAGTACTTAGACAAATCAACCTATTTTAATTTATGTCTATTCCAGAGTAAAAATTCTTGCTTTTTAAGATTAGCAGTTTGACAACTTTATGCTTAAGATGTATTTCTTTATCTTTCCAGGCTCGTTTGTTTGATGAACCTCAGCTTGCTAGTCTCTGTCTGGACACAATAGACAAAAGCACTATGGATGCCATAAGTGCAGAAGGCTTTACAGATATTGACATAGGTGAGTCACTCTGTGTGTCCTAAGTGTGAAATTGCAGAACCCCAGGATAGTTCCTTCCCCCATCTGAGTATGCAGAGTCCCAAGCACTTCTTCTTTTCTTGGCTATCCTCCCCTGCAATGCTTTCCTTTGAGCTTCACTCCTGAGCTGGGTTCCACTGCAGTGTGTCCCCATTTGAGTGGGTGGTGGTGTCCCAGGGCTCCCACTGTGGTGACATCACACTTTTCACTGAAGCCAAAGCTTTCACTTGCAGAGGGTTGTGCCTCATCCCTGAGGCATCCATACCTGCTTTTCATGTGCAACAGGAATCACACTGTTCTGTTGCCACATGGTATTTATCTATTCAAAGTTGCACAAATCAGGTACAATTAATGAGATCTGCTTTAAAAAATGAATACATAAACTGCTGGTTTCTCTGTTCAATCTTCTATCAAGAGCTAGCAGTTGTAAATTTGCTTTCTCAGTTTCATTGCTACAGTGTGTGTCTAAGGTTTTACTCCAATTCAGCTAGATCGTGGGAAAAATTTAGACTGGAGGAAGGTGTTTCACTGCTTGAAGCAATTTTAAAGTCATTGTTAACTCATGTTCAGTGTGTTTTGTACCCAGACTGAGTGATCTATAGTCTTGGTAAGTCTCAAACTGTTTTGACTTTCCAATGTACTATTTTCCATAACTGCAAACATGCCTTACTTAAGTTCAAGGCAGATAAAAATTCCCAAAGACAGAAGATTCAGAATGTAAAAACACATTTATTTTTTGGACTTGTATTCTATCATAATTTGTGTGTACCTGTTATTCAAAGAAGGACAGAAGGAGTATTAAATACAGGATAAGTTGCTTTTGTAAAACAAGTACCTTGCCTCAGATCTTGTGTTTAGCCTTCAGGCTTTGTGAATGGCAAATATGTCAATGCTTAAGATCACTTTCATGCATCTTTAAACTGGTTTTATGTGCACCACTGCTGCTTGTGGCTATAGTTGATCCAGATGGGCAGGTGGCTGCCCAGATGAGAATATGACAGTGTCATTGTGAGTAACTTGGTTTTTTAGTAGTGTGAATTCACTGCTTAGTCACTTTCAGTTTTGATCTTGCCCTAGCAATGGAAATTCTTCAGGATATTTGTTATCAGTACAGAGATTAGTTACACTCTTAATAATGAAAAAGAAAGCTCATATCCTGTCTTCATAGCAGGAAAATTGATTTTTAGTTTGAAGTCTGTAAGTAATTGAGAAATTTATTTTTATGTAAGATAAATTATGTGCAATACATATATATATACACACACATATAACATATAACAATTAGACAAAGCTAATAGTCTTATTATGGATGTTCCTAGTCTGTACTTAGTATTTTAAGCTTACATAATGTAGCAGTGTTACAGGCTTGGATGAAAACTGATCTAAAGCTGCTAACTTTTTTTTCTCTAGACACGTTATGTGCAGTCCTAGAAAGGGACACTCTCAGTATTCGAGAAAGTAGGCTCTTTGGAGCTGTTGTTCGCTGGGCAGAAGCAGAATGTCAAAGACAACAACTGCCTGTGACATTTGGGAACAAACAAAAAGTCCTTGGAAGAGCTCTTTCCTTAATCCGTTTTCCATTAATGACTATTGAAGAGTTTGCAGCAGGTGAGTTTTGGAGTTCTTTGTCTTACTCTTAGACCATCTCTCAGTGCTGTTTAACTGTGTTTAGATGCTTAACACTCAATTCTATTATTAATACTGTACTAGTAAGAGTTGTGATGCACAGATGAATGCAAAACATTCTGCAGATTATGCTCTGGCCATTGGAAAATATTGTTGTTGTCTTCAGTTTGTGAATATGTGTGGTTTAAATACAACAGCTGGAGTAATCCTTCAAATCATCTTAGAAGTTCTGTGTTTTCACAGGCCCTGCTCAATCTGGAATCTTGTCGGATCGGGAAGTAGTAAATCTCTTTCTGCACTTTACTGTCAATCCTAAACCTAAAGTAGATTATATTGACCGACCCAGGTGTTGCCTTAGAGGAAAAGAATGCAGCATTAACAGGTTCCAGCAGGTGGAGAGTCGCTGGGGCTACAGTGGAACAAGTGACCGGATTAGGTAGGACTTCGGAAACTGTTTGAAGGAGAGACAGAAATGTGTGGGAAGTAAGGGAACAAATCTTTCAACTTTGACATTTTGGTATAAGATGCAGTAGCAAACATGCTGGCTCTGTTGCACACGTTTGATCTTTCTTTTTTTTTTTTTTTTTTTTAATAACTTAGGCTATTACACACATAAAATACAAACTAGCAAAGAATGAGGTTCAGGAGGATTTAGGTGCATTCTAGAATGGTTGGGTGTTATCTGTATATTCCTTTTTGAAATACCAAGTCTTGATCTGTTTTTGTTTTGGAGATACTGAAAAGAATCTGGTTATGTTTTGTTTAGTGATACTGAATATCTTGAGGAATTAGCAAAGCTTTAACCTATAAAGCATTTTTCTTAGTATTGAAATCCAAATAGAAAATGTTATTTGAAAAGAAATGCAATGCCATTCTCAGTTTACTTCCCTGCTGTTCAGTGGGAGTCTTCTTCCAACTTGAAATAAAGTAACTCACCCACCACAGTGGTTTGAGTTCCTATTGTGTCTTACCAGGTTCACAGTTAACAGAAGAATTTCCATAGTGGGATTTGGATTATATGGATCTATTCATGGACCCACAGACTATCAAGTTAATATACAGGTACAGTATGTTATGTTTAAATAGGCCTGTACAGGAACTACACTTGTAGCACTTACAAAAGGTTTGGTCTATATTTGGGAGGGAGCAATTGATAGGCCAGGAGTCTAAGCTGTATTTTGTCACAAGTGGGCATAAGTGGGTGACTAGGCAAAAGGAAGAACATTATGGAACTCTGCTCCCTTTCTCCTGTATTCTCCTGTCCTTCAGTCATTTTCAGTGTAGGTGTTTCCCAACATCCAGCTTTTTTCCCCTTTTCTCAAGCCTTTCCTAATAGGAGGTAGGTACTGATACAGTACTTGCTTATGTTATGTCCTTCAGTAGCCTGCATGCTTCTTATAAGGATTTGATTTTCTTAATTGTTCCTTCTAGTTTCTTTTGAACAAGCTTCCTCACTTTCCTCTTTTTGAAATTTAGCACAGTTGTGGGGGATTTGCTTTTGTTGTTCATGTGGGAGTGTTGACTCTTAAGTATATTATGGACACTGTTACATAGTGTTTCCATTATGAAATTTTGAATCTGATCCTGCTCATCACTCAGTACCAAATCAAGGGTTGCGTTTCTTCCTGCTGAGCAATTGGTTAGCAGGCTCATGAAGTGGCCAGTGATAGCATCTAAAAATGTCCCCCCTGCTTCGTGTCCTCGTGTGACCCTTGCCCAGTCCCAGTGGGTAATTGAAGACACCACTAAAATTGTATTTCCTGCTCTTGGAGCCTGTTAGATCCCTTAGCATGTTGTGGTCAGCATTGTCTTTTAGTAGTATTGATTCAGCACTATATTTTTTTTTTCTTTTTAAATATGAATTTCAGTCTATTTGAATTCTTTTTCTTGTAGAGATTAATTTTGTTTTGATTCTAAGCTTTCTAAGAGGGTATTAGATTCCATGACTGGCACAGTTTTACCCTATGCTGATACTATCATGTCACATTGATTTATTAGGTGCATGAGAAATTTCATTAAATAGTCTGTGACTCATATAGGGGCAGAAATTCTATTGTCCCTATCTTTCTAGACTTCTAGCATGTGTTGGAATCGCTGTTTCAGTTCATTAGTGGACATTCTGTTTAAATGACAATTTGTCTTCTGATTCCTATGTGATTATTATTATTATCTGACTACTCTGTACTTAGGGATAGGGATTTTGTGTCTGTCTCCTAAGGAAAAAATGTTGTGCCTTTCCTCTTAATGATATTCCAAACAGAATGTATCTGGAATGAGGTTTTGAAGGCATTTGGCTTTTCCACATTCCTCACTTTAAAAGCTCACTTGCAAATTCCTCTATTTGAAGTACCTTCAGTTTGGTTTTGTCAAACTATACATCCACGTAAATGAGTAGCATAGTGCACTAGACAGGATCTTTAGAACAAAAGAGTTGATCTCGGGAACCTAGCAGCTATACTAAACATACCTGGGGATTTTTACTTCACATAAGCCCTTTTTTGAACCTCAGCTGAATTCCTGTTAGCAGATACAAGCATTTGGTGTGTTCCCTCAGGATGTTTGCTGGATTTATTTAATCTGAAAAGAATTTCAATTTTTTCAGAGCCAACCAATGCATATTAAGTGGAATGACTGGAAGAGTCACTTGAAAAAGATCCTACCGATTCAGATTTAGCCTGCAAGGCTAAATAAGCCTTTAATTGTTCATATTAAGGCCATCCATCTTATATAGGTTTTCTTTATCCTGGAAGTATCCCTAATAACTGATGGATCTGAAACCTTCTTGTCACAGTCTTTTCGGACAGTTATTTAAGTGTTGTGCCTCTATCTTCTTGGCTCTGCAGCAGTACTAGCAGAGCTTCAGAGAGTTAAACATCTAAAACTCGTCATAGAAGAGTGATAACATATATTGCAAATACATCTTTTATGTGAAAAGGGCTTAGGACATCAGCATTATAATTGTTAATATTTCCACTGATTGTGGCTGGGAAAAAAACTAGAGTACATTTTGCCTAGAATAAAGCTTAATCTCATGCATGGGTAATACTAAAAATGTTATGGCAAGTTAATAAGAAACAATTAAAACTGATAGGATTCTTCTTAGTGCAGTAATTATGAGAAGTGCTCTCCTCTAAAGCTCTGATATCCAACTTCTGCAAGAGGTGTTGGGCAGCATGGATCAGGATTGCATTCCAAAATGGGACGGGAGGTATCTGCTATTACTACATTGGAACTAGTGATTCTTACTCGCCACTGAAATTGAAGGCAAAATAAATATTGTGTAGTCTGAGTGTAATTTTTATACTGAATCAAGATTAGAAATAAATTGTATAAAACATAACAGCACAAGTTCCTGTTTTCTTTTATGAAGGTGTCATTGACTGCCTACATTATCTGTAAAAACTTGTTTTCTGAACTAGCCACAGGCAGTGAATGAGGTTCCCTCATGTGGGCTGTGTAGGTGTTCAGAGTCAGCATATCTAAGCACAGGATTAGATGTTGTATATGAAGGTCAGAAGCTGAAGGTCTGAGAGCTATTCTTCATCTCCCAAGCACAGACTTTAACCTGGCTGGAGCAGCGCCCACAGCCCGTGTAAAACTGGCGAGCCATCGTTCCAGGCTGCTGTGTCAGCTCCAGTGGTATCAGGAAATCACAGCTCCCTTCCAGCTGAGATTGCTCTGCCCTTGCAGTTAGGCTGGGTGGGGTAGGCAAGTGTTTGCTTGTAATCTTCTCATGTGCATACAATCAGAACCTTTCTCACGCCTGTAAACATAAACGTACAATTTTCATGCTTTTGTCCAGATAATTGATTATGAGAAGAATCAGACGCTGGGACAGAACGACACTGGATTTAGCTGTGATGGAACAGCCAGTACCTTCAGAGTTATGTTCAAAGAGCCCATAGAGATTCTGCCCACGGTTTGCTACACAGCTTGTGCAACGTTGAAAGTAAGAATGTCCAACAGTACAGAAGAAAGTGTTACTTTGATGCAAGACTTGTTCTTTTATCAGTCTTCTGATGGGAAAGTGTCTTCTAGATCTTGAATTTATTTTAAGTTTAGGGCTAAAGAAGGACGTGGTTAAAACTCCACTGTAACTTGTAAGACTGTTACATCTTTTCTGTGCCACAGCATGGAATTCATAACTGGATCCTTTGTGCTTTCCCACTTTCTTGCTTGATGTAGGAGTTAGAATGAGTTCTAATGGAAGTCACTGTGTGGTTCTGTGTGGGAAAAAAGCACTATCTAGAAGACGTAATCTGGCAGCTCTCTATCAAAATTTAAGTTTGATTTCTTTTATCAAGGATATTCTAACCATTAGCTAAAGTCAAGAAAACAGCTTTTTTTTCATCTCTTCTTTTACACTAGTGCTGAAATAATAGGCAAGAATTACTTGTTCTTAGAA
The DNA here is from genome assembly GCA_013397845.1 of Melanocharis versteri. Lineage (NCBI taxonomy): Eukaryota > Metazoa > Chordata > Aves > Passeriformes > Melanocharitidae > Melanocharis > Melanocharis versteri. The sequence continues at coordinate 3,241,896 of VZTG01007483.1, read as the reverse complement.
AGCCTCCCCGTAGTGTTGTGGACAAATTTATTTCTCAAAAAATGTTTAATATTCTTCTAAATATAATTCTCTATACAGAAATCAGAGTTGAGTGGGTTGGAAAAAATATTGCACATTAAAAGAAGCTGAAGCAGGGAACTAAGTAAGAATACAGACAACCTGTGTGATAAGGAGAAATACTAGAAAGTATTCATTACTAGTTGGATAAAATCAACTGGTTTAAGTCTGCTGTCAGAGAAATATATTTTTGACTTTTAGACAGAGGGCCCTTGCTTCTGTTGTCTGTGAATTTGTATATAATTTATATTATGTGGGTACAGAAATGTTATACTACTAAAATAGCCCAAATCAGTAGTGCTTGAACATCAGCAATTTTTGGGTCTTGCCCACTTCCATTCTCTTGCTGATCTCTTGTGATGTGTTTCAGGGTCCTGATTCCCACTATGGAACAAAAGGTTTGAAGAAAGTGATCCACGAATCTCCTACTGCTAGCAAAACATGCTTTGTCTTTTATAGTTCACCAGGTAACAACAATGGTACATCAATAGAAGATGGACAGATACCAGAAATAATATTTTATACTTAGTTTCACATGATGATCTGGAACGTGTTAGTGTCTCAGTGGACTTCAGCTCACTATTGGCAACAGTTAAAAAATTCTGTGAAATTACATCAATGTGTAAAAACAAAACTAATTTGTTTGACGGGTACCAGAAAAGCTTTTTTTTTTCTGCATTGTTATTGGTAGATTGTAATTTAGCTTTTCCTCTATACAAAATGTTAAGTGGAATAAGTACTCTGTATATTGAAAAGTTTGTTTTAAGTAATACCTTGTGATTAATTACTTTGTGTTTTCACCCCTTTGTTTCTCATGTAGTAAAATTCATTTTTTGAACTGGAAAATCCTTACTTGTTATGAGCAACTTGTATATGTTTTCTCCAATCTGTCCTTAAAAGACAGTAAAGCTGCTGCTGTAGTCCTATCTTGCACTTCTTTCCAAAATGACCTTGGATTGATCCTATGGACATGGATTGCTACTGTATTTTTTTTGAAATACATCAGCAAAGCTGCATTCATATTGCCATCATCTTGACTTTTTCCAAGAGCCATGGAGAATTAATGGACTTTGCACTGCAGAGAATATCTGCAGCCGCACGGAAGAAATAAATATTAAGTTAAATTCAGCAACAAACAGATCTTTCCAGAATCTCTCTTAATTCAGAAGGGCTGTTTTGGAATATAGAACTGGTTATGCAAATAGCCACTGTATATACATATGTGCCTATAAAAAATGTATAATGTGAAAAGAGAATACGAGACTTGTAATGATGTTATTTTATCATCGGATATTCTAGTACTAAAAAAAATTAGTATAAACCTAAGGATTATTGGTGTGCAACGACTTTTACAGGTCGCATACAATAATTTGATGCAATTGCTGTATGTATATAGTATTCAGTATGTTGCAGTATGTACCGTGTAGTAACGGAATGTCTTCACGTACAAAGATCTGTACCCTCCCCCAAGTTATACTAAAGTAATAATTTGAGAATGCAGGAGAAAAAATAAGAAAATTTCCTTTCTTAAGGGGGGAAAAGGCAGAGGCCACGCAGATTTGGGGCGTCCAAAGCCCGTGTGTAGAACAAGTGTCTGTCACACGCCCGGCTGTGTGCACGCTCCGCCAGCGCTCTCCTGTCCCTGGGCGCGGCGCTGTTCCGAGGCAGGGATGGGGGCCCGGGCGCGGCTGTGCGGCAGGGACCGCTGCGGGCCCGGGGCGAGGCTGGGCGGGAGGAACCGCTGCGAGCAGATCGCCGGGCTCGGCCCGGACGTGCGGAAGCAGCCGCGGCGGGCACGGGGCCGGGCTCGGCCGTGCGGGAGCGGCCCCTGCGGAACGCGGCCCGG
>VZTG01007483.1:3216240-3239510 GCA_013397845.1 Melanocharis versteri | reverse complement strand
TTCGATCTAATAAAACGTGTTCTCCCTCCACAGCCCTGGGCTTGCGCCTGCACGCGTTGGGACTGCTTTCACACCCCGCGTGTGTGAGCCCCACGGGCTGTGGCAGTGTCCAGCCCCTTTGGTGACACAGGGGACTTACTGACAGTGTGACTCTCTGAGCAGGCTGATTTAACAAGCGGCTTTTGGCGGGGTAGCCTCATTTGAGTCGTGTTCATGGTGCCGGGCAGGACAACACTTGCACAAGAACGGGCAGTTGAGAGGAGCTCAGAGCAGTGCCCCCCCATTGTGAGAAGGCTGGTAACTCATGACTGAACCTGCTACGGCATGAAGGCTTCACTGCTTGTAGTGTCAGGAGTTTATATTTGGTTGTACCGGCCGACAGTCAAGGAAGTTTATGAAATGTGAAAATGTCATCAACTGCTAATATATACATCTACTCGGTTTTGAATTAAAATGCTTTTGAAGGCATAAACATTCATTTTTAGGAAACAATGACTAGGTGTTTTGAATATTTTGAGCATAAAATTCTCCAACTGTTTGTTATAGATGTGACAGCTGAGGCAGTAGGTGTAGCTATTGCTGCACCTCCATCAGAAGGGGAGGCAAATGCAGAGCTGTGTCGCTACCTCTCTAAGGTGCTCGAAGTGAAGAAGAGTGACGTTATTTTAGAGAAGGTATTTCCTTTTTTTCCTTTCAGTTTTGCCCTACTGCAATTGAAATTCAGGATTTTGAAACTTACACATTGAGTACAGGGAGCTACTCCAAGTTCAGTCTGAAAAACACTTTAAAAAGTTTAATTAAGTTAATGGAATGATTCATTGAGAACAAACTTAGTGTAGGAAGAGCTATGGCTGATCTTGAGATCTTTTGATCAGAAGAGTTATAGTGATACTGTTTTGCAAATCTCTGTAGTTCATGTGTTCTGTGTTCTTCAAAAATTCTCTTATTTTCATGTCAAATGAGTTCACAAAATTTGTGTTTTGCAGAGAATGTGCATTTTATTAATGAATTTTCACTTTAAAAAAAAATAACTTCAGTATTTGAGTCACAAGGTTCTGACATTTAACTGTCACGCATACGCAAGAGCGTATGTAAGCACTTGGGTTGTAGCTGGGCCTCAAGAGTTTCTCTGTGTTAGAATTTACATGTCTTGACTTGGGTGAGCAGAAACTGTTTTATTCATTGCACTGAATAAATAATTTGTTTTATTAATTCATTGTACTTGAAGTCAGCCTTTCCAGCCATTCCCATTTATAGGTTATGAGCATAAGAGCACAATGAAAAATGGTGCTTTTTTATTTTTATCTGTTGGTTTAATGGAGTAGTTGTAGAAGCCTTTTAAAGAGTAGTGGTAGAGGGTAAGATGACCAAGGAATTGAGCACTGTGTTGTCAAAAGGTAGAGACAAAAAGATGTGAGTCTTGTTTTTCCTGAATCATGGGCAAACCACTTAATTTGTTTATCAACATTTTATAAATAGCACTGTTTTCCTACCTTAAAGGGTGATTCTCTGAAAGATGGTTTTCTTCTGTGTTTGTCTAAACCAGGGGGGTAAATCACGTGACAAAGTGGTGAAGATTTTGGTATCAACGACACCAGATGAGATTTTAGAAAAACTGAAAAAAGAAGCTTCCAGTTGACTTAAAACAAGAGTGGGAAATGGGACAATGCATCTTGGTATATGGACTGATATTCTTTCTTAATTAATGTAGTGCTGTTAAGAATATGGGTAATCACTGCAGAAAGATACTTCTTCCCCCCTCCCCCTTGTTAATATAGGTGCTGTACAGTTGAACTTTTTCTGTAGTTTTGGTTAGAAAACTGAGACTCTGTATCTGCTTCTGTCACTACAGAGTTCCTTCTGCTCTGGAGAGTTTCCTGTGGGTAAGAATTGTCCTCTTTCCTGGTCCCTAAACAAATGGTTTAGGAAACATTTTTCTTTGTGAAGCAAACATTGTTTAACAAAGTGAGAGGCTTGGAGTGACAGCCTTCCACGTGAAAAGTGATACAAAAGGACAAGTCTGGATGGCAGAGACATAAAGGAGACTGTTCTCTCTGATACCTTACAGCAGGTACTGTGTGCAGCTTTTCTCTGTGGGCACTTATAGATATCTAAAATAAATGTATTTGAAGCCAATGGGCTGTTGTTGGTCACATGGACAAACTGAAAGGAGAATCACCTGAACAACTGAAAGAAAACCTGAAGTTTTCAGTATGAAAAGCCAATGCAGGGCTTGGTAATTGCACACCTGGGGTCACTTTGTAATAGTCTGTAAATAGTTCTCTTAAAAGTAGAGATATGATCATGTATATTTGCCAATTGTATGTCACCTGTAATGACTGTTTTTAATAAAAGGGGCAAAAAGTATTGCCAAACTTTGTTTTGCGTTTATATTTTTAACGAAGAAAAAAGTTGTTTCCTAGAAGTCTCTTGATGGAATGCTCTTCTTAAACAGCCTTTTTTTACCATCTTTCCTTGGTCTAAAAATGAGTAGTAGCACAAACCCTAGAGAGCTGAGCAGAGCCATTTGTAGAACAGAAGTCTGAAACAAAATGTGTAACTATATTCCAGTTTCAGGGCTGATGAGAAAAAGGCTGAACTTCTCTATCATGCTTCAGAGGTCAGAGTAAGATTTAACTGGCATTTCCTAAAAATGTGTGTGATATCACACTTGTTTCTGGTAGGAGTTTTTTTCCTCTGCATCACTGCTGATGTCTGAAATTGTCCTGTAGTGGTCCTGTGGTTGTTGTGTTAAAAAGAGAGTAATGGCTAAAGGAAAAAAGATCAGCTATTCTGAAGGTTTGCTTAAGATTTGTTATGCATTCTCCTGGAAAACAGTGTTATGAATGCATAAGCATTTATGCAGATGCATTACCAGAGTGATGCAGAACAGGCTTCATCGCTCATAATTTAGCTTTTTCATGGGCAAAAATCTTTTGCTTTAGGGAATTCTTTCAGTTTCCTGTTGTCCTAAATATTGCAACGGTTGCTTTTGGAGTTAGAGAACCGGTGTTTGTCAAGATGACAGCTCCTTCAAGGTGACTCATTTTAAAGATGTTATGAGAAATGTTACTTTCTGGAGAAATAAGTCTAAATTCTGAGTTCTGTTTGTTTAATCGTTTGCACCTGAGCCCCTTATTTTCTCAGGCATTTGGGCAGCCATACATTGCCTCAGTCCTCTTTCCTTACTTATCTTTTCAGTCTGCACAGACTGATTTTGTGTTACTGTTCCATCTGTTTTGGTTCACCCCTCCCTGCTGTTAGATCTGCTCTTGCCCAGCAGAGGGGTACCGTGTCTTGCAGAAAAATTAAGGCAAAGCAAGCCAAGACGAAGTGATACTTGTTTGTTTTTGAGGGTTTTTCTCTTATTTCCTAAACTTCTTCTTATCATGAGTAGAAAACAGCAATAAAAAGACTGAGGAATTCTGTATTTATAAATTACATTCAGAATTGGATGCTGCAACAGCCACTATAAAGCTTTCTTTGAAAGCTTATACACTCTACTGAAATAATGTATTACACTCTCCTATGACTTCAGGCAGACTGAGGGAGGAGCTGTGTGGACAGATACAGTCTCTGAAGTACATTGATCTTCAGTGATGATTGCCTAAAATAGCCAATTTAGTTTTTCAGTGCCCTCTCTGTCTTGTCAGCATGTTCTGCCTAGGCTTTGCTGGCTTCTGCAGTGGCTTCTTCACCTTTCCTAAACACCTTCACCTGGCATTCTGCATCTGTTCTTCCTAATCAATGGAAGTAACTTGAGTTCTGATAGTGTGGCAAATAAAGCCTTTGCTTGCTGGGAACGTACAATTTATGTAATATGGGTAACCAAAATTATTTTAGAATGGTAGTATAAGTTACACCGGGGTGTTGCCATATGGAATCATAGAATCAGATCTAATATCTTACAGCCTCTTATGTCAACGTTTGTGCTGTCTTCCAGTTAAATCCCTAATACCTCGGTTGTGGGTTTATGTAACCTGGTGAAATGCCCGGGAGGGAGGAACTGCTGGTCCATTGTGTATCAAAAGAGAGGTAGAGAAGAGCTGAGCAACTTGTGTGACCAAACAAGGCAATGCCACAACTGTGGTTTAGGCCTAACTCCTGCAAATCTTGCATTGAAATCCTAACCTGTCAACTGTCTCTTCCTGAACACAGTAAAATGTCTTTCATTCTATTGAAAAAATTGTGGTAGCAAATATCCCTTACTCCAGCAGAGTATGTTTTTAGTAGAGCAGAGCTTTGTGATATTGTAAGAAGCTTCTTCTAAGAATTTCTAAACACTTTACAAATCCCTGCTCAAAATAAATTCTTATTCCTGGACCAATTTAAAAATATTGTGGTGCCAGTTGCTGCATAACTCTTACCTGTTGGTACCTGCTTTATCCATGTGCATTGAGCTACATGATTACTCAACTATTGAAATCAAACACTGTCCCCTTTCCCTAATGCATGGTCTGACCAATTTCGGTAAAATCCATCTAATGGTGGTTTAATACCTTACTGCTTGCAGACCTGGGCAGTTAGTGCAATTTTGAAGTATAATTAAGTTATTTAAACATTAGCAAAATAGAAGTTATCTGAATAAAATCTATGCCGGTCTTATGGCATAGAAGGGTCTTAGTCTTTCATCCACTCAGTTACATTTATTTTCTAAAATCTAGCTTTGAAAGTCTGCTTCATTGTAGTAGTGTAATATGCTAATTAAAGATATTTAATTATACCCTCTGAAACTGGCCTCTTTGGTCCTTTTCTTTCAATCCACTCCATTTATCATCTGCAGCACATTCCTATCTCCCCTTTTAGTCCCAAGTGTTTCTAAATCCTCATTTCTTCAGGTACCGTCAGTCTAAATAATCCTGGATAATTGACAACTTTGTCAATAACTGGCAGCAGCAATTTAGCAGAAAGCACAGTTTAATATCTTCCTACTTCCAGCTTCCAGGAAGATAGATACACCTGATCTTCCTGCTCGGTACTTCACATCTCGTTCTTGTTTCCCCTCTCATAATGTTTATTTGCATGTGGAAAACTTAAACCAGCTGAGTTTTTAAAATATTTTCTGCATTACTTCTACCTACTGTATTCCCCTCTTAATGTTTTTTGTCTTTATCTTGGGAGGATGATTCATTGCCATATTGACAGGTTTAAAAATGGGCTCCCCTGTCTCCTCTGGGGAGCACAGTGCTTTATCCTCCTGTAAAACCTGTCGTGGTTGTTACTCTCTAGGGAAGGGGCTGCACTTGAGGCAAAGTGCTCTTAATAGAACTGAGGCACAATAAACAGTCAAAAAGCTGCTGAAGAAATGAAGTGCTTGCCTGAAAGGAGGAGTCTGGTCCTTCTCTGAGGTACTGGGAATTTGTTTCTTCCTGGTCCCTTGTATATTGGTTTCTCAAGTAATTGTAACTGAGCTGTGATAAATTTTCTTTCATCTATAAATGCTGCATTTATTTGTTCTTTCAAGAGCTGGGGAAGCTAGAGTGATGAAGTATCCACCATGCCATCTTACTACAGCCTGAGGGTAAGTTTTTGGAATATTGTTTAAATAACATTCTGAGTTTCCAAATCTGAAGTATGGCAGGTGAAAAGGGAAATATATTGAGTATCAGTTCAGCAGTTGGTCACTATAGAAACGTGCTGTAAAGAGAGCAGTTAGCCATGGACCCAAGGAAAAAAGAACAAACAACAGGGTCAAAGCCTCATTTCGTGCTGCTCAGATAAAGCAGTTGTCTGCCTTAAGAGAATAACTGGGGTTACAAACTATAATTCTGGGGTGGTTGTCATTAAGTTGTTTTTTTCCTAAGACCTCGTATGTGTGCAGTGCGTGTGGAAAGGGCTGCAGCAATGATGTTACTTTGGCCAGCTTTTCTTGCTGTAGTGCTTTGCAAACCAGGATGCACTGAGGCTTAATTTATAACAAATTTCAAAGCTCTCAACGTGCGTTAGGACGTACTTTGTGCCCAGCTGTCTGACAGGGGCATTGCCAAGTTGGATTTTATAAAACAAGCTATTTGTGTGGAACCTTTTATTTTTTCACCAGTGCTACTTTCCATAGCTTGTCTTAAAATCTGTGAAGTTTTTCGCTTCCTTTCTGATGTTCAGAAGGTCTGTGAGGTTACATTTGATAGAGGTATCAGCACACATGCTCAGCCCCAGCAGCCACCTTGCTGCCACCTCTGGGCCCTCTTGCTGCCTCTCACCTTCAGTTCTGCTGATGCTGTTCCAGGTAAGTGCCCAGGTAAGTGCCCTCCAGCAGGACCAGGCTCTGGGGTTGTTTCTGCTCTTTATTTGTCACATCAGCATTGTTGCTGATGCTTATCTCCTTAGATGCCACCACATTTCTTTTTCTGTTTTTTGGGCCTGACAGCCCTTAGAGATGCATTCATTGTGGAAGGAGGGAAAAGACACTGTGATACAATCTTTGCAAGCAGAGGGCAAACCTGTCCCTTCCTGTGAGGCCCTGTGGCAGCTCTTTGTAGCCTCCTGGCATTTGCCCTTTAATGAAATGTCTCCTTTTGTCTCCAGTAAATCTGACGGCAATCAGGCAGCACGTATGTGAGGTCATGTTCCTGCTATGAGGAAAGATTGCTGGTAGCTGCTCAGATACACTTCTGAACAGATGATTTTCTTCAGTTTCTTAACTGCCTTTTTACAATGGAAGTGCAAACTGTTACTAATAAACGTGATAGGTTTATGGGTTTTGAGGAGATTTTTCCTTTTTGTTTGAAAAACCTGATTAAGCTCATCACTGACTGAATATAAATGCTAATACATAGAGGGAACCAGCCAGGCAAATTGTACTTGGCTAATTTTACTTAATGAGAATGTCTGATTCTGTTCAGTCACTTCCTCGCTGACTTCAGGTTCAGCTGCTAAAGCAGACCCAGGAGCTTTTTGTTAAATATTTTTAAAATATTATCAGCTTATAATGATGTTCTCAAAGCCTATGACTTCTGTTTGCTCTGATTGCTGTCACATTATCAGCTAGAATAATTTTTTTCCTTTATTTAATACCGTGCTAGACAGTATTTCTGGCGGAAGATAAATGTGAAAATAGAACATCTGAAAACATTAATTTGACGGTATCTGTAGTTAAATTGTGGATGCAAGGCAAGGCCTGTCTTTCAGTAGTCAAGTACCCGTGTGTGTAAAAGCAGAGAAGGTGTAAGATCTAATTAAACATATTCTCAGTGGTCTGAAAAGTATATAAATCCTAAATATGCAAAAATAAGTAAAGTGAGCCTGTCAGAGGAGGTGTTGATACACATTTTATGCATTTAAAGACAAAAAGAATGGGTAGTACCAGAGTTTGCCATAAGCTGTTCTGCCCTTCCAAATCTGAATTTGAAAGTATTTTTTTCACTGATCTTGCTGTAAGGTAGGCCTCCACAGGAAACCTATAGAAAACCTTTGGTTTCTCAGCTGCATATAATTCCTGCTCCCTTCAGTGAACCGACTTGGTCTTTTTACCTGGGGAGGAGTTTAGTGAAGTGCTCCAGGTTTTACACATTTGGACTTCCAGACTTAAGTAAGCAATTCCTGTTAGCTCATTTTCAGGGCTTAGCAATTTTCAGGCTGGGTTTTAGGCTTTGCCCTGTGATTATCCAACATTACCTTGATTAGACCCTCGAAGGAAACAGACCTTATTTGTTTAATTCCTGGGTTTATGTAATAGGTTAACTTCTCAAATAAAAAAATAAATAAAATAAGACGTGAGGGGGAGGAACTGAATAATTTTGTTAATCAAAGGTTAATTTATTAGGCTAGGAGCAATTTTGCTTGGCTTATGGGCTTTGCAGGCTTGTCCTGCATGTCCTTGTAAACTCTGCTGGGAAGGAAGATACACAGAATGGAGGGTGTGATAGACTCTTGATGTTTTATAGCACCTCCTCTGCTGTTTAGCACTCAAGTCAGAATGGGGAAAAAAACCTGTCAGGTTTTCAAAGACTGTAAATCTAATAATTTGCAATATAAGTTTCACAGTTATTTCTTGCTGGCAATCTGTGAATCTGGGTGGTAAAAGGATATTACCTATGGCCCTCTTAGTGTGACTCCTGAGTCCTGCCAATCTGAAATTTTCAAACAGGAAAGACTCATCTTCTGAAATGATAGGTTCGTGTGAGGGCCATTGACGTGCAATATAAAAAGAGCCTCTATTGATGTATTTGTTGTTGAGAGTTGTGTGGGTTAAAATACAAATTCAGATGGAAAAGTTGGTGTCATAAGTAGTTCATCTATTCTGACTTCTCATCTTAGTTAAGTAAATTGATTCTACAAAGGCAGCTACATCTTGCCAATATTTCTTTGTGTTGGTGGCTGAACTATTACCCCTCACAGCAAGGCAGGGCTAACACTTTGTAATTGCTGTGAGAGGCTGGCACATCTCCTTGACGCCAGGGTCAGCCAACCGCAGCTCCCAGGTCTTGTCTTATCTGCAGAGCTTTGTCCAAAGTGTTGTGAGATCTCCCACAGGTTCACCTGACGCTGCATTGGCAGCCCTGGAAGCCCAACCTCCAGCCTTTTGCACCGGGAGGAGCTGCTGCCAGAAATGCTCAGTCAGGTTAGTGGATATGGTGAGTTGGCTCTGCAGGGGAAGAGAGCTCTGGACTGTATTAAAAAATGTTTCAAAATATGAGGCTTGCTCTTCTGTGTCACAAAAAAAAGTTTTAAGACGCTAACTAAAGATAAATTTTAACTTGGCGAAATTCATGCCCGTCATTGGCACCTTTCATCTCTGAATTTCAGACCTAGCCCCTCTGCTGCATGGATTGTCACTGTCGGAAAAAGTGCAAATACCAAAAGAGGATGACACTTCACAGTTTAAGTGAAATCACTTGAGAATGGTTAAATCAGGTTTTCTGATTAACTGACTCACTTGATAGTGTAGTATGGGAGAGAGTGAATCAAACACTTCTTTTCCTTTCCTCTGCTATCTGTGAACAGCATTGAGCAGAAGAGACACCCGTCTGTCTGTCTTCCAGATTATGTGCTTTCTCCACAAAGAGCCTTTGGTCTACTGCTACATGCTTGTTCAGTTTCAGAGGATAAATACAGCCCACAGTTTTAGAGGATAAATAAATCTGTGACTTCTTAGTTGAAACAAAAAAGTATGACTGGAGGCAGGTTTGGCAGCAGAGAATAAGCTATCAAGACTGTCGCAAATGTTGGATTGGCAGCAGAGGAGATAACTCTATTTAAAGGTTTTGGAGAAGAACTTGTCCTAAACGATAAGGTTGAGCCAATTGTAGAGAGTAGGACTGCTGATTATCCTATGTGTCTTATGTGTCCATTTTCATGAAGGACAGAATCTTTTCAAAAGAAAAGTGTCAGACTTCTGAAGTAAGAAAATAAGAGCATATAAACAAGGTATAGCAACCTCTGTGTTTTGCCTCTTTTCTCCAGTCTTTTGTGTTTATAATAACCTACAAAATTTCATTCTAGATTAGGTGGGGGTTCTTGGAGTTGCATATTCCTCTGTTCCTTTGGTAAAGCTCAAAATCTCTTGTTGCCCCTGTAATACAAATAATAATACGAGCATAATCAAGGTTGTATTTGTTTTGTGATTATTCTGAACACTGGAGACTAACAGTAATTATAATACCATTAAATAGTGATGGAAAAAGATTTAAGAGTGGATCATGAGACTCCTGGAAGGAGATGAAAGTCTTGCTCAGTTTTTTCAATACTGCATTGCGTTCTTCTCTTTTATGGCAAAAAGAGGAACCTAAAATGATTTCCAAAATGCTAGGGGTCAAGAGTGCCATGTAAAAGACAGGTTTGTGTGGGAAATACTAAACAGAAATGAATTCAGTTTCAATAATTAGTTTCCTGTAATTTTAGCAGTTCAGTAGTAGTCAGAGATAACTGCATTTAGAGCCCAGAGACAGGAATATAAATGTGAAGAAAGCAATTCTTCCATATACCACTATACTTCTCACCATGCAATCTGATTGCTTTATAAATCTATGCAGCCAGTGTTTTCTTGGAGTGCGTGGATGTGAAAGCAGTATGTGATATGGCTCTATGACCCGCATCTTTGCTCCGTGAAACAATACTTGGTCCCTACATCATGGTTTGTACAAGGCAGTGTAAGGTGGTATTTGTCTCCAGTCTTCTTTCATAATGTGTTCTCAGTGTAAAGCTCCTGTCACGTGCTTGGAGCTTCGTGTAATCCAAGGGATAAGAGCACTGTCCATCTGGAAGCCAGGTGATAGAATTTTGTGGTAACACTTGGTGGCAGGATCCCTCAGGGCCAGAGGTGCCTGTGTAGATTCTGTGCTTTGCGTGTGGGACAGAGCAGCTCTGAGGAGCCTTGCAGCAGCTATGAGGCCATTGCCTTGCCCTTGCTGTGGGATGGGTGTGTTTCAGGGAAAACCAGGTTTCTTTTGTGCAGTTTGGTCTGTTTGCTTTGTCGTGTGTGAGCCACGATGTGTACATTGGGCCCTGATTATTCAGTGTCTCTGTGGCTGTTGCAGTGTTGACAGTGTTCAGTTGTGAGGGAGAGATGATATACACGACCCTGGTTAATGATCCTCGAACACACAGTGCTTCCAGTCCAAACTGGAGCACAGCATCCAAGGAGGAGGACAGGCTATGCATGATAAGTACCTCTCCCACTGCACAGAGTAGGCTCACCACAAATGTGGAAAATGGAACTTCATTTTCCTTGAGCTTTTCAATTTCCTGTTAATACCTTTCACAGAGGAAAAAATGTGAAAAATCATAATTATTTAAAGCCATATAAATTTGAAAGCTCTTAGAAAGTTACAAATGCAAATTAAAATACCCATTTTAATTGTTTCTCAAGTATACAATCTTTGGTTTATTCCTTTATTTCCTTCTGTATATAGTGAAGTTTCCTGACAAAGTGTTAATGAAGAAGATTTATAAACTGAGTTTAGTATAATCACATTCTGGCCTGTATCAGTATTCAGGATGTATTGCTTATCCTAATCTGAAGTGATGTGTTAATTTGACTTGGAAATGGAGTAAGATGTGGACACAGAGTAAACAATTTAATGGATTAAATAAAATCATAACTACAGATCAGTGATTCTGCTGTAGTGTTTTGCTAGTTAGAACAGAAGGCCATGCTGTTACTGCATGGGAATGTGCAGTTTGTCAGCTGCTGGTGGATCATCAGCCCTGTGTCCCAGCCTGTGCCCGGCCCAGCTCTGCCTGCGGGCTGGCAGTGTCACAGGGACGCGCGGGGCATCGGGAGCCGTGGGAGCAGCGTGGCACTGCCCCACCCCGGCTGTGATGCAGATGTTACACACGTGAGATCCTTCATGCGTTACAACATTTGTTTAGGTTCCCAGCATGCTGCAGTGGACTGACTGCTCCTATATATTTATATCTGTTATGCTCGTAGAAAAAAAATGTGGTTTATTTAGCAGCTTAATCCATAGGAATTCAAATCAGTTCTGCTCTTTGGACCCTTCTCTTGTTTTCAAGTCTGTAGTATTCTATACCCTGTCTGTGTTAACCCAGGCAACTCCCAGTGAGGTGTCAGTGATTTTTATTACCTACAGTAATTTTCTTTTGTTTAATAACCTCCTCTCAGCTTTTGAAACTGAGGCACTCTTGTGTAATTTACTGAGATTGTCATATTAAACTCTTCTTGTCTCTTGCGAGCAACAGTAGGGGTGCTCCGCAGAGATTTTGGTAGGTGCTGTAAGGATCCTGAACTCAGCTGGGATCTCTGAATAGGCTGCTTTTATCCCAAGTGGTGCAGACAAAAATACTACAAAGACACTGTTCCACAATGAAGCTGTCCCAAAATAACCAATCCATAGCTGATGATAAACAGTGTAGTGGTGAAGAGCTCTCAGGCTTAAGCTATTGTTGAGAGAAGGAATTGACAATGAGCTCCAGGAGTTCAAAGAACAGCTTTCAGAGGGAATCCTGAAGGTTTCTATACTAGTAGCAGAAAATGTGAAGAATCTGAGAATGTTTTCTGGGCATGTCTTGGATGGCATGGTTAGGGACAGGTTTCCACCTTTTCAAATGTAGTATGGGAGGTGAGATGGAAAGAGACAGAAGCCGTTCATCAGCCCATGTTCCTGGCACTGCTGTGTGCATTATGTGCAGCAAAAGTGGAGTTCAGCCAGAGAGCAGCTGAGTGTGGACAGCTTTGAATCCAAAGTCACGACAGGACCTGCTGGGATGTCTAGGATCCTCCCCCAGAGCATTAATGAGAAATAGATGCCATATGGAGCAATTCTCTTGCCAACGGTCTGTGATGCCATCTTTGTCTTCCAGTTCTCGTCAATTACAAATGACTTTTAAATAGATTTTTATTTTACCTTCAGTTACATAGTTTCATCTTCTCAGCTACTAAGGACACTGACCTTTCAGTAGATTCTTCTAGAATTAAACTTTATTTCTGATAAGAGACTTTTGTTGCAATGGCTGATCTATCACTCTTTTCGTTCACCAGTACATCCCCTCTTCCATCATAGCTGACTCATCCATTTATCCCCTCACCACTGTATTTTCTTTTATTTTCCTGTAGGTGCAAAGAACAACCTTACCTTTTATGTTTTCTGAAACTCAGATGTTTAACAATATAATTTTAGTTGTTTGCAATAACATTTTTGCATCTACTTGGCTTTTTTTTTTTTAAAGCGAGCACTGTAATACTTCTAAGGCTGGAATTTTGCTCACCCTTGCTGTGGCTGTATGAGGTGTGTGAGCATGTTTATAAAATCAATTAAATATACATGAATAGCACATTCAATACAGTAACTGTCACAAGTTTTATTGATGTGGACTCTAGTTTGAGTAGATTGTCCCCTCGGTTTTAATTCACCTGTATATAATTCAGTGTTAACCATCAAGTTGGACTACCCACACCTCTTAGCTATCTGAGTCTGTCTTTATGCTACTTAAATTTTTTAAGGCCTTTTCTACTATACCCATAGGATTAGAATCACTTAGTGTTTACTGCAGGTCTAGCTTTGAGAGCTTCCTAGGCTGCAGAATCCCATATATATATGTATATACATGCTATATAACTACGGAGTGACATAAAGACACTGTTTAAAACAAGCCACTCCCTTCATAGTATCTTTGGGTTTAGTTAAAAAAATATTTTAAAATCAACAAACGAATTAATTTGTTCACCTGAATGTTTCTAATACCTTGTGTTGCAACATACAGACCCCAGCTGAGATTTATATACCATACCTCTGCTTTTTGTGGAGTAGCTGCTGCCTAGTAGGTTTTGTAGCCAAAATGCAGAGCACAGAAAACAGGGCAGAGAACCACAGTTTTACAGACGGAAGCTGAGACACAAAAGCATTAAACGTGATTTGTAGCTGAGCATGTAACACACATGTCTGGTTCTATTTTTGAAAACATCCTTTTCAACTTCTTTTTAGTTCTGGAAGAATGACTGGAACTGTGGCAAAATTGTCTTTTTAGAATTTTAAAGTGGATTCAAGAGTTCTTGTCTTCAGAAGTGCTCAGAATATGAGAAACTAGTACAACAGCTATATCTGAAATAAGTGTCCTGGTGCCTGGTGTACTGATAGGAAGGCAAGAATAATAACAGTATCATATTTAAAAAGCATTTTTAGGTCAGTAGTGAGAATATGTCTAATGCAGGTGTGGAGAGAAATAAGATTAGGCTTGGCTTTTAATATCTAGCACTAAATCCATTTTGTCTCTAAAAACTAAAATCCTACTGGTGGGGTCTAAAGAGGTTCTTCAATTGGATTTACCCAGACTGCAGGATATGTAATAAGCCATGATTTGTTTATTGTCCCTTGGATCTGTCCACCTTGCTTAAGGACTTAAGCTGTGCCAGTGTAATGAGCCAGCTGCTCAACTGCTTCCAGATTCTGTATTCTGCCAGCTTGTTCTATGATGGGGAGGTCCCTGGGGTCTGTGGAGGAAGGAATGTTTTGTTGTTGGGGTTTTTTTGTTTGGTTGGTTTTTGTTTCCCACCCTCCAGGCTGTGTTGTGGCCATAAAGTCACCTGATGACCAGCAGTCAAACCTCAGCACTTGCTCTCCTTTGCAGGATAGGTGGGGAAACAGCTGTGAAAGAATGCTTTAGTTCAGCCATGCTCCTTCCCTTCGCTGCCAGCGCTGTAACAACACCTCTCCACTCCCATTTTCTCTTAGAACATAAAAAAAATTAATTACTCCTTCTGATGGAAGTATCCTCTGAGCCGCAGGGCTGGAGAAATTGGATTTGCCCATGTTGGCAATTTAAGGTAAAGCTCCTTTGCATTCTTACAGGAGTTTAGCTGGGGTTTAGAGGAGCATATGTGTACCCCAGGCTTGGTGCTCCCTCAGCTCACTTCAGAGCGGGTGTTTCAAGTGTGTGGCTTGTAAATGAGTAATATGAGCTTGATCTGAGGAGAATGTGTGTCCCCACAGAGCTCTTGCACTAAAACTCCCGAGGTTTTGTATGCTGTATTTACATGCTCATATCATTAAAACCACTGAAGCAGTATTCTCAAATGTGCTTTGGTTTAGGTCTCAGTGGTCTTCATGAATCAAGATGACATGATGACTGAAAACCAGGCCTTTGCTGTGGAAAAAATAATTTTCTTGTTACCTAAAAAGAATATGTAATCGTTTGGGGCTGGTTGCTTTTGGCAATTATTACTGTAATTTTATTTTTCTTGAGCACATTTTCAATAGAAAAATGTATCATTTCAAGCACTTCTTCAGAAACAAACTTCAGACATGACTTTGGACAAAAAGCACGCACTTTCTGGTCATGCTAAACCTGGCCAAAAGCTGTGTGAAATGTCTTACAATATAGTTGGGTTTTTAACTTTTACCTCAGCAGTTCTGATTATAATCCTAAATATTTAATTTATGTGGATATATAAATACCATATTGTCTTTCCTCACACAGAACAAGAGCATTGAAAAAGCTTAGTGTCATAATAATTCTTTTAACATGTAACATGTTTCCGTTTGAAGATTCTGCTTGAATCCTTGAAGACTGTTTTTTTCATGGATGAGATTGAGCATTAATTATTTTTGTTCTATAACAAATAACTAAGTTATTTCCATTACTTTAACTCATTTCTTGAATAGATAAGTTTTTTTCTTCAAACAATGAGCAGAAGCAGTTTTGGTCCTTATTATTGAGACATCTTTTATTAATGAAGCAAAGTTTGAATTATACAATATACAACAAAACCCCCCAAAATAAAAGGGAGCCCATACTTGGGGGAAAAAAAGCCAGCTGCTGAAGTATGATTTGATTAAAAAAAAAGGCATCTCTGTGTGAGGATAAAGACAACATTCATTTGTTTTCATGCTAGTCACAAAGAACTGGAAATGGAAATTATGCATTGAGGATGGTGATATGATCTATCCTGTTGTGTGTTTATTAGACTTGTAGTAGAACGTAGGTATTAGCAACTTCCCTTCCACCATCTCTTGTGAAAAATGTGCATTTTAACAGGGCAGGGTACTTAGTCAGGGGCGAGGTGTACAGAAATAACACTTTGGCATTGCTGTTTCACACAAGCAAATGAGGACTGACAACCACTAAGTGCAGTCCAGGCTTTCTGAAGAAAAATATAGGCCATGGTAAACACAAAAATACATTCCAGCCTGCAGGGCCTAATAAAAAAATAAGCCTCTTGAGAGGCAAGATCATTGTGCACCACCACAGCACAGTTGCTGTCGGCTCTCCTGGCAGTGCTGGAGCTGCTGGACTCAGGTCTGATCTCTAGATTTACCTCCGTGTGTCTCGAATCAGGCTGCATTTTTCCTAGGTGCTTTCAGGGAAACCTGATCTGCCCTATAATCTTGCTTAGCTTCTGGGCATTAGAGCATCATCAGCGCTGTGCATAATTCAAGCAGGGTTATGTAGCTCTCTTCTAAATTCAGGGACAAGGGGACAGATTATAGCAATTTTGCCTGATTGGCAAATGAAAGGCAAAGGAGATGCAGTTTTGCCAAATTGCTCCCAAGGTGGTCAGTACCTGCAGTAGGGAGTGGTCCTGTTTTCCCTTCCTTCTTGCTTCGTGTTTATATTCCTCTTGTTTGTCAGCATTAGAGAAGGTGTGACAGCACAGTTGGACCAGCCAGAAAAATTCCCCCGAGTTGTGTAATTCAGAGATTTTTGTTTTACCTAAGGAATAGGGGCGGTGGCAAACCTTCTCTTTGATACAAAAAGCTTTTCCCTTCCAACATCTCAGTATAAGAAGCAAATGTGGACATGTTTCTTGGTTAAGCAGAATATTTATTAGCAAATTAATAGTAGGAGTTTAAATATATTAAAATATATAACTGCTGCAATATATTAAAATACATTTAAACAGTAGATTAAATATATTTCTTGTTCCAGGAGTTGAATGTTGATTATATTTATATCGCAAATGACATTTGTCTCCCTGGTCTGCAATCTCTACTAGAGAGCTTCTTGAAAGTAGTTCAGCTTCTAACTAACCTTTCAAAGCACATCTGCACATTTCTGTTCCCAGCTGCACAGACAGAATAAAATAGAGGTTGAATAGCAGTGAAAACTTGTAAAACTGGATCTCACAAATCACAGTAAGATTTTTTTTTACTGTGCACATTCTTTTGCATCCAAGTCTAGGGGCTTAGCTGTGATTTGAAAGCCTTTAGCATTTTTTAAAGAGCTAGTTAAGAAATTGTTTAAAAGCTATTCATTTTTCTTAGTTATTTGCCACAGTACCTGTAATTTAGCATGATTATTCATCAGTATCAATTAATGATCCATGCAAAATCGCTATATGTGTTCAGGAATGGATTTAGAACTGCTGCAAAGCCCTATTCAGGCTTACTCTTGGTAACGTGGCAGCCATTTTTTAATACATAACACTTATCTTTGTTTTATTCATGATAATAATGATGTCTGAGCAAATGTCAGATGGAAGAGATCTCTTAAAGTCAGATTCCAGACACTGAATTTTACTGTTTACTCTGCAATCTCCAGCATAGTTAAAGCAAACAATTTCTGCAGTGTTTGAAGTTGCAGATACTAAAGTTACCCAGCTTCAGTTTAATCACCTGTAACACACTGTAATGCACAAACTGTAATTGTAGGCAATACTTAACTGGTTTTATTTAGCTTGACAGAGGCAGTAAACTAGACTTTATCATAAATACAATTAATCTAAGTGGAAAATTAGGTAATTTATTTTGAATATTATTTATCTTTCTGTCAGGTGAAAGGCATGCATATATTGAGCAATGTATTCCTCTCCCCCCACCTCCCCAGATTAGACTCTTGCCATAATTATTCCAAGGAAAAATTTTGCAAATAATACAAAACCCTTAAAGTTGAATTGAAAGCTTTACTGGTATGGCATATGGGAGTCATGAAGATAAAAACACAAACTGGAAAGCTGCATTGGCCTGTCTCTCTCCTGGTCTCATAGACAAGAAACTCAGAATAAGAGAGCCAATACCCTGAAATGTGTGATTCTAATTCATAACTTCCACCTAGACCATCCTGATCTATCCATGTCTACAGCTCACCCGCAATGCTGAAGATTGGATTTGCCATTTTCTGGAATGCTACACCACCTGGCATTTTTTTGGCATGCTTTGCTGCACAGCCAGCAAAGCGGGATTCATGATGCTGTCATGAAGACAGGGAGAGAGCTGGAGAAGAACCTGAGGAGACCTTAGAGCACCTCCCAGTACCTGCAGGGGCTGCAGGAGAGCTGGAGAGGGACTTCAACAAGGACATGTAGTGACAGGACAAGGGGGAATGGCTTCAAACTGAAAGAGGGCAGCTGTAGACGATATTAGGATGAAATTCTTTCCTGCAAGGGTGGTGAGACACTGGCACACATTGTGTGGATGGCCCATCCCTGGAAGTGTTCAAGGCCAGGTTGGATGGGGCTTTGAGCAACCTGGTCCAGTGGAAGGTATGGCAGGGGTTGGAACTAAATGATCTTTGAGGTCCCTTCCCACCCAAACCCTTCTAGGACTCTTTATTCACTAGCTGAAAGATAATCAAAATAATAAAATAGTTATTGGGCTTGAGGAAAAGCAACAGATGAAACAGATCTGTTCCTTCTGCCGGGTTTCATTTCAACCTGAGATGCTACTCCAGATGGTGAGGAAGAAGAACATCCTGGCACAGCCTGACTTCCGTGGCATAGCTGGCAGTGTCAGGCTCTTTGCAGGAAGAGATGCTCTCCCTTCTTGGAGGCAGGAGCCTGGGGTGTTTGGCACTTTGCACATGATTATGCGTTAAAAGGAAATTCCACCAAGGCTACCAACTTGCAGGCTCTCCACAGAGCAGAGGTAAGAACTTTGCATGATCTTGTATCTCCCTTTGTAAAGGCTCCACTGTATTAATGAGGGTTCAAAGGAGTGCATTTCCTCCAGTAGAACTGCTTAGAGGAAAAACAAACCTCTTGTGAAAAGATTTCTAACTGAATTTGAGGCAAATACTTCAGGGAGTAGGATATTAAAACCTGTATCAGAGCTAACAGTATTATATGAAAAGCAGAAACACAAATACTTAGCAGGTAGGTAAAGACACTTGTGTATCACAGCCTATGTAAAAGCTACATACAGTGACTGTTTCTGTGTAAACACACCCTTTAGCTCTTGAAAGCATCTGATGAGCTGGGGAACTCTGCTTTTGACTTCTGTACTTTGTCTTTAAATCAAGATGCACTAATTTGCGCTCCTTATCACATAATGCCATGACTTTTCCAGCAGTCAGCAGGGATGGGGCCCCGTTTCTGCACAGCAGCTGAAGAAAATGTCAAGTACAAAGACACGCACTGCTCCCTTGATACAAATTAGCTGATCACGTAAATGGGGAAACAGAGAACTCTGACCCTGTTAGAGCAGAATGTGCATAGTGGATTAATACTCCAGACTTCTAATTAATCACAATGTGTCTCATCCTTCTGATTGCAGCTGAGTAGGGCATTCTTTTAACTTAAGCCCACGGCTGTCCAGTGTTAGCACTTATCTGTCAGTCCAGCTCCTTGTTCAGCTGTTGGCTGAGGAGACAATGTTGCAATCCTGAATGTCTCAAAAGTAGGTTTCAGAAATACTCAGAAACATCCTTACATGTGAACTCAACTTTTATTGTGTGAATACTTAAAAAACCCCATGAATCTTAAATTCTAAGAACTGAGTAGCACTCTGCACTGTTTATGCTATTTTCCCATACAGAAAAAAGTACAGACCAGTACTGATCATGGTTCTTTTCTTCTATAACATGCACTAAGTATTTCATACAAACTACAAGAGCATTGAAGTTTTACAGCTTTAGTGAAATGGGAATTCCAAAATTCGTTATGCACACACTCAATTTATTTGAAGATGACACATATTAATCTAAGTTTGATATTACTTCTCAGGTAAAACTTACATATCACTGAACTGCTACAAGAAAATACATATTTAATTACTTATTTTTTATCCAACTTTTAGACTATGTTTTAAGAGGAATACTGCAAATGCATTGAAGTCATTGAGTCAACAGACACTATGCCAACCCCATGAAATATTCCAGTAATAGGATCTCTCTTCTCAGTTTTAAGGCATCTGAAATTCAAACCAAACTGAGCTTCTCACTGTCAAAAGCCAAACTAAGAAATTCTGTCCACAGAAAGACACAGTATGTTATTTTCAAAAACCGCTATCTTAAGGCAATGTGCCACTGCTACAGGCTGCATACAAACCACAGCTATCCTATCCTCACCTCACCTGTTTTGGTTGCTAAAATAGAACACAGAGAAATCTCAGTGATGGAAGAAAAGACGTGTACTAGTACATATTCAGACAAAGGGAGATAGAAATTTAATCTAAAATCTACAGACTCTAAACAAACTCCATATTATATGCTATTATTACTCATAAAAGGAGTTCCCTTTTTTATTTCACACTACAGAAAAACAGCAATGGACTGTAACACTGATTCTTCAGTTATCTATAAAATGGTGGAAAAAATAACAAAACTAAAAGCTAACTGAATTTGTTACGTAGCATCACTGGACTTTCAACCCACAAGGGTTTCAGTAGGGATGGTAACGAGGCCCCGGGTTGTAGGAGTTGTAGCCATATTGTCCGTAGTGGGATGAGTAGGACTGTCCTTGTCTGTGCTGCTGGTAGTTGTTACCCCAGCCTCTATCTGGCCTCTGATTAGATCTGTAGTCACCTTGCCAGTTGTATCTGTCCCCTCTAAAATATCTGCCATCTTGGAACCTGCAATGAGAAGATATATCAAAGTCTGACATAAATTATATCAAGTCTAAAAAAATGAATGATAATGAACTGTTGTATTTGGCAGTTTTCATGAAAACTGTTACTATACTCAAATATTTATGTTTATATCACAAACTCATGAAAACATGCCTACAGTCATCTGAGATCACTCATGAATTTCTTACCCAACACACCATTTGCTAAGCGACGGAGGACAGTCTGTTTCCTAACACAAAGTATTCCCAGGCATTAGGTGAACTGCTGGGAGTTTGAACAGAGACTCAAACAGACCGTAAATCTAAAACTCAACCCCAAGGGACATCCGTGCACCAAAGCCAGGTTCCATCCCGTAGCTTTGTGGTTGAAAGCTTTGGCGAAGCAGGCTAGACACAGTTACAGCTACGTAACAGCACTGAGTCCTGGAATTCGTATATTCCCTAAAACACATACTACCACTAAAACACTGCTATCACTGTCTCCTGCAGATCCCCACACTCAAGATGCTGGACCTTATCAGTGGCATTTAGCCATTGTTCAGTCTAGATTTTGTCTTTTCAGCCCTATCTCAATTCCTATCAATGCCTGAGCTGCCTCAGTCATTCTCTTTGCAAATGGTGTGGTGTAGACAAACAATATTTGCCTAAAGTTCGCTTTGTGACCACAGTGTAGGTGTAAGAGTTCATCAGTTCAAAGAGCCATAGAGTTTTTAAGAACATCTTAAACAATCACCGGTTTTAAATCTGTGATTCTGTGTTTAACTTAATGACAAGCTTCTAAGGTGAGAAAAAGTTAGAATGTTGTCCTCCTTTTCTTCAGATAAGGCACAAACCCTATTTAGATATTTAGCTAAGCAGTCTTCCCAATTGTTAGCTGGACTGGGTTTAAGTACTTTATATTAAAGGCTGATGTTAGTATTCCCAAAGGTACTACATGCTGTAATCGTTGTTTTTCAGTCACTCAAAAATCTGTCCAAAATTCAGTAAAAAGCTGCAATTACATCTTGAAGAAATAATTCAAAGTATTTTGCTTTGACAGGCAACACTGTACTTGCCAGACAGATTGGATGATTGATTTTACAGTCACTTCTGCTAAATAAAAGAAATACAGGCTAATCTTAAAAAGCACAGCAAATATTTAGCTTACAAATGAAATGTTTTCTGGACAGCTAGCAACAGATAATCACACTATTAGCTTGTTCCTTTGCACATCTTCCTACCAGTTATCATCCAATACAAGATACACTGCTTAGTTTTGCAAAAATCTCATCTTTCCCCTCTAGGAAAATGTTCCTGGCTGAGCAGTAACAAACCCCAGGACAAGGGGTTCAGTGCTTCCTGCTCATTCTTTACTAAAAAGCAAATAATTTAGTACTTTTATACAAGATGCAAAAACTTTGCCTGTCAATACAGAGAAAATGTAAAACCTCGTTACTTTTCAGAGGAGACTATAAGAAGACTTCTCTTAAACATAGTTACTTATGAAATAACAAGGAAATACTTCTATGAACAGAACAGACTCCTTTATTTCTTCTGAAATAAATTATCATTTAACTGTATTTGTGAAATTGCCACGATTAAAAAGAAAAATCAGTACCGATCTCTGTTTCTCTGGTTGCCACCAGATCTGTTTCTCCACTCTTCAACTATAGGAGGGGGATCTGCAGGGCGTTTTAGATATTCTTGGTATTCTTCATCATCCGATGTGAATCGATGAGCAAACATTGTTTCATAATTTGGGGGCATCTCAGCCAAGGAAGTCATTCTGAAAACTTTAAACATGAACAGAACAAAAGTGGCTTTAGCGACGTATGAAGACTCTCACTGTAATAGCTACCAAAATCCATGTAGTGAAAATGAAGGAAAGAAAAGTTACACTCAGATTAACACAGCAGCTGGGTTTTGAGAAGACAGAATAGATGCCTCACAGAAAAAAGTACTTCAGAACATGCTCCCCATCTACTCCTGATCCTGACTTTTGACAGGAAAAACATTCCTACAATCAACTTGAAAAGTTTGCTAAGGTAGAATATCACACAAAGCCTACAGATACACATAACCAGCAAGACAGGCAAAATAATCAGATTTATTCACAGTAATTTATGTGTTAATAACTTGATTCAGGGAAAGGTCAGCACCTAAGAGGATGCTGAATTACCTCATAATATGCCTGTCTCATGGGATTTGTGTTTAAGGTCTTAGTTTCCTTATTTTTGTATATATGCATTTGCCATTCAGATGTCGGTGTTATCTGCCACTGTCCCTCAGCAAAATCTCGTCTCAATAGCAAATTAGAAAGGCTCTAAGCCCACTGTTTTAACAAGGCCCACATAATTTACAGCATTTACGGTATCTGGCTCTGGACTTCCAGAATAAGATCTTCGGCTGTCTCCCAAAGATTTGCTGGCAGGACCCCAAGAGCTCAAATATACAGCCTCAATGAGCAAGCCTGGTCTGGGGCTTGTGCCCGCTGAACCCACGAGCAGCCCGGGCCCCAGGTAAGCGGGGTGTTCCCGGGACATCAGCGCAGCGCNGCGGGGGCAGCACTGCCCCGGGGACCCGCCGCTACAGCTTCTCCCGAGCAGCTGGAGATGCTCCCCTCACAGTTTATGCTGTTAATATCACATTCATCCCGCGGGCCCAGTACCGGGGACACCCGGCACCCGCCTGCACCCAAGGCCAAGCAGGGAGGGACGGAGGGGGCTGGCTCCCCCAGGAGCGCTCCGCCGGAGCCCCCTCCCCTCACAGCGNTACAGCCTCAATGAGCAAGCCTGGTCTGGGGCTTGTGCCCGCTGAACCCACGAGCAGCCCGGGCCCCAGGTAAGCGGGGTGTTCCCGGGACATCAGCGCAGCGCTCCTGCGGCCCCAATTCCCCTTCAGCAGCCTCAGACATCCACATCTGCTGCCTCCAGAGCCCGGGCAGCCTTCCCCCCGCCAGCGACGCAGCGCTCACCTCCCTGAGGCAGGGCAGGAGTTATTCCTGCAGGATGCAGGAGTAACTCGGCCTCCTTTCCTCTGCCAGGAGCTAACCTCGTTAGCTGTTATTACCGGCTACCTCCAAGGAGCTTTGCTCCTCAAGTCTACGGCAGTCGGG
>VZTG01007483.1:3199380-3215858 GCA_013397845.1 Melanocharis versteri | reverse complement strand
GGCGGGACAGGGTACACCGGGGCGGGACGGGGCACACCTGGGCACACCCGGGCGGGACACGGGACACCGGGGTGGGACAGGGGAATACCAGGGCGGGACACGAGACACCGGGGCAGGAAGGGCACACCGGGGCGGGACGGGGCACCCCTGGGCACACCGGGGCGGGACGGGCAGGGGTGGAACCAGCGATTCCCCCAGGTTAGGGTTGGACACAAAGCGCGTTGGCAGGAATAGCATTGAGACTTGTGTGGCGCTTTCCTTCGCTGCCGTGCGAGTTTTGAGGAGGCGACGCCTGAAATATTTGGGTTTTAACCGAAATGTGCAAATGAAAAAGGTGAAGTCAGCATGGCGTCTGAGGCTGTCTATAATGCCATTTAAGTGTATTTCTGGTATAAAAAAGCTTCAGGATGTGTTGACTGCTACACGAGGAAGGTAAGATGATGTGAAGCATTTTGGCAGGCAAATAACTCCGTGTAAACTAGAATAATTCTGTGCTGGCCCCTGCTCCAACAACACGTTTACGTTCCCACCCGGTGCTGTAGATAGCGGTCAGTCTTGTCACCCTTAATACAGGTGGTTGTGTGTGAGCCTCGGAACTTCGGGCTTGTCACCTTTAATACGGGTGAGGTTAGGACTGGTGGCATCAAGACCTTCCCGCAGCAGAGATGGTGTCGGTGTCCCTGGTCCCCAATTTGCCTTGGTCCCACAGCGCCGATGTCTTTGCAGTGCTGACTAATTTCCACAACACTTAAGCCAATGATTTTTAAACGGTCTCTTGTGCTGTGTATAAAAAACGGGTTTTTTATAGGGCCCTTTCAGAAAGCAATGGTTTTTTACAAGCTCTGCTAGCGATTCTATCGCTCGCAGGCACTAGCAAAGCTTAGAGACTGATAATCAGGTAGATCGCTTGAAACAAAATACCCCAGCAACAGCAATAGCGGCATCCAATTCTCCAAAAATATTAGAACAGAATAAGTGCCCTTTGTTTGAAATAAACAGCAATAATTACAATCTGCTCTCCTATGTGACCTACAGCAGGAGTGTATTGTCACTTGCAGAATAGGAAACGATGACCTCAATCCACATAGCATAATGCAAACACCTTAGCATGGATAGCCAGTTCTAAGCCAAACAAATTGTCATTGAGGCTGAAAAATAATATCTTTTTGCTCAAGTTTTCCCCATATAATCCCTCTCTTACTGACTGCCCTTTTGAAATGGGCAGAAGTAAGTAGGATTTTATTTCTTCTCCAGACATGTTTCATTTTGATCACTGGATATTGCAGTTTCAGGTGTGTCTACAGAGGATTTCATGCATAAAGTTAATGAGATGATTCTTAATAAAAGGTATACACTTCTTTATTTTTGAGGCTCTAGTCTGCTGTTTCATGGGTGACATTTTTCATTAAAAGATCAAACCTAATATTAAACCTTTAATTATAGACTCAAGTCATCCATACAGTTAAGCATGTACATAATTTAGACATTATATATAAATTCTGTTGACTGCATGGGCCCCCTGTAATCCCATAGGCAGTATACTTCACAAATTACAGTTTTGGTAAGGTGCTCTCATCAGCATATTTTGCATAGAAAAACACTTGCAGGGAATGGCTAAACCAGAGTGGCACACAATTATATATAATATATATTTATACATAGCTTTTGCTTTGGTTCTTTTTTGCCACATGTCTTTATGCCTGCTTTGGGTTGTAACATCAAGAAGGAGATCATGATCCAGGCAATATCCTAAGATTTCTCGCAGATGTTATTCTGAAATTCAAACTGCATATAAAAAACCCAAAGTGACAGATGATTTCTAAAGGCATAAAGGCACTCAGAAATGAGTATTGTCACTGGGTAGAACTTTCAACACCCACTAAATGCCTCACATAGCACATACCTACAGACTAGGTGCCTGAGTACTTAAAAGGTCAAGCTCCAAGTGTTGTCAAGACAGAGAAATTGATAATCCACTCTTGCAATCTTTCTGCTCACTTCAAGGCTCTCTGGATAATTAATGTGTTGTTTTTGTGTGAACACGATCTCATAATCAGCATCTCTGAAGTCTACTGCAGTGTGATAAAGCCTCAAAGGGTTTGCTTTTTTCCTGTGGATTTCATTATGTTAAATAACGTACTGTTAGATTAAGTCTTATCTTTTAAATTCTAAACTGAGACTTTTTCCTTGTAGCCTATTGGAAATTAATTAAGCTTTTGTAGAATGGATCTTCCTGGCTGTACCAAGGAGTATGTGCTAAAACTAGCAAAGTCTTGTTAGCCTTGAAACAATGGAAAATGGCAGGGGTTTTTATAGCTATTTAGCCTTGATAACTCTTGCTGTTCTGTCACAGGACTTTGTATTTGATATTTTGCCTAAATCCCCAGCTTCTGGACTCATGTATTTTCATTATACCCAACTTTCATTTGAAAATTAATTTCTAGCCCCTCTTATTACAGGCAGTTCTTGGGTAAAGAGGTAAGTCTGCTCTACAGGATGACCAGCCTGCACCAAGGAGCAAAAGGAAAACATTGTTCAAATTTTATTTGTTTAAAATCTTACATATTTTGCAATTTTCTGTTTCTTTAAGACTGTGTTCATTGCTCTGTCTCAGTAGAGCTTGACAGCTGTGACATTTTTAATGAAAAGTCAGCATGTGTCTATCTCAGTCGCAAGAGAAAAGGAGAACTACATTTTTTTTTTGTGCATTTCTATATCTTTAAACAGGAGGGATTCTTTTTCTTTAGTGTTAATATCCACTTTGAGAAATCAACTAAGAAACCAACATCACTTGTAATTGGGGCCTGTCTGATTGAGGGAATATTTGTCTGTAAATGAATAAGCAGTGAAACCTACATAGACAGTTATGGATTCTACTGGGGATTTTTAATAACAAAGTAACATATCAGAAAATATTTTGGTGAAAATTTGTCCTCAAAACTCTGATTTTTTTTCTTAGCTTGCTGAAACTGCTCAGTGGTTTCCTGTCAGCCAATTTCCCTCTCTCTCTGTTTTTTCTGAATGTCTCAGTTACTGTGTAACTGAAAGCCTGGTTTGTTTGTACAACGAAACCTGATTTCCCCAGGTAATTTTTTCTAGGAAATGGTGATGTCTGGCACAGCTAGGGAGAGCAAGACTTTGTGTTCTGGCTCCAGCAGGTACAGAGGGCATGAGTGGCAGCCTTGTTATTGATTACACATAAAGGAAAGCTGTGTTTCTGTGGGCACGAGAGGCTGTAAGAGCACCAGGGGACATCTGAGCAATAATGAGCGCCAAGTGTTTGCTCGATCATTCATTGCACTGAGACACAGGTAGGCAGAGACACTCTTTAGCCAATCTGCAGAAATACTGGGGGTTGTGCTCTTCTCTGGGACCTCCTGTGCTCAGAAGATGAGTTCTCATCATGGGATTTTCTTCCTTTGGCTGGAAAGGATTATTGCCTAGATGAACCTCACTTAAATAACAAGAAAGACGGAGATACAACAGCTGCTGCTGACAAATGCCTCTGAAGGCCGTGCAGCTCTTCTGTCAGATCTCTGCTTTGCCTTTGCTGTTACACTGTACAGTGTCACTGAGCTTCAGAGTGTCTTTCACACACCTCCATATGGTGTTGTAAAGTGAAGTCCATAAAGGAACAGACTGCGCGTTTCTAACGACTTCACTAAACTTAATACAAGAAATGTTTCCTTCCCATAACAATGACCTTTAAATGTTAACTGGCTAAAAAAATAACATTGTCCTTTTTTAAAAAGGGGAAAATGCAATTCCTGGTGCTTGACTGTGTTACAGAGTAACAATTTTGGTGCTGTGGGGCCAATTCCTTTGCACTAAGTTTACAACTGTGTAATGCTTGATTAGAAGGAATTTATTTCTAATTTATTCCAGTATGAAAGAAGGCCTTTAATTTTCCTAAGAGCTACTTCTGTTGTCTGTCTTTTAAAACACACAGTCACATTAAATTATATTTCTAGCATATTGTTCTTAAAATCTGACTGTCATTTATGCATATTTATATACATATATACAAATTTAAAATCACTACATTCTAGCTGCCTTCTTTTATTTTCACCTTTTAAACTGACTAAGCCAGCTGTGCCCTTCGGGGTCTATAAGAATGAATCATTTTTATTATTTTTTTCTCTCTTAGACAGTAATTACAGGGTAGCATGCTGTCTCTGGTTTTTAATATTACGGTGCCATTTTAATCCAAGGTGCAACACCATTAACTTCAGCAGAGTTACACTAGCAATGAATTTGTCCCCAGGAGGCTTTTCCGAATGTTCGGTTCTTTCCTCATGATTACCCAGAGGAATGGAGAAGAAGAAGGCAAGACAGAGGACCCTTTGATAGGAGGAATGTAGTTCAAAGCGAAGTCTTGTTTCTGCCATTCATGGTGCTCCATATGTTCCTCATTTGGGGTGGAGGTGGGTTAGACCCCGTGGGGCACACATGCTGGGGCTGGGGGGCAGGCAGGAGTTTTACACAGCACATCTGGTACACAGGTTATGTTCTTTTCTAGATGTAGGTACTATACAAATGGGAAGAAAAAAAAAAGAAGAGAAAAAGTGGGAGAAATATTCAGATACTTTAAGTGTACTTCTGTGGAACTGCTTGAAAGTCAGAAAATGGTGTAGCTGAATGCTTAGATATCAAACTCATCATGATCGTCAGGCTGTCTCAACTCCAAGTCAGGTGCTTTTTAGATGTCAAGTAATTCTGCAAGTGGGGATGTGTGAATCAGTGCTACCATGGATTACCTATTGTTAAGATAGTTGCAAAATATGAAGAAGGTACTTGCAGAAGTTTCTAGCGCTAGATTTTATTCATACTCAGTTTTCTTTTACAGTTGGATGTTTAATTTCAGTTTTGTCTCATTTCTCTTGTCCATACCCAGTCTAAAACATTCAAATCCTCTGCAGTATGGAAACACCAACTTGTAAGTTAAATACAAATCCGTAGCACCCAGCTGAGTTTGGAAAGGGAATTTAGAGCATCTCCTCTTTGCTGTCAGGGAGCAGAGAGGGACAGGAGCCAACAGCACGGCCGGCAGGGTAGGGACCCATCCCACAGCCCCTGAGCAGGGCTGGCCTGGCTTGGCAGCCGATGGAGCTCAGAGGGGCAGACAAGTTCACGGCGATGGGACAAGTCCAAGGCAAGGCAGGAATTCAGGTCAGCATGTGGGTCAGTGCCCAGATGAACAGGCACAGCAGGGCTGGATCTGCAGCCCGGCAGAGCTGGGCAGGGACCGAGGGCCCCCATGCCTGGGGCAGGGGCCCAGGGCTGCTCGCGCCAATTAAGGGCTGTCAGTGCGTTCAGGGCCCTGACATGCACATCTGGTAGCAATTGCTGCTGTGTTTAAATCAGAAACTCAGATCCTCGCAAAGCCCAGGATCTAGCAGGGGGAAGTGGTTATGCCTTTCAGCAAAGGCCTAGCGTTTCTCCTGGGTTGGACACTTGATGCAGTTTGCCTTTGCACTCCAATCAGTTGCCTCGGATACAAAGTCAAATATCCAACCTCTAAAGAGGATACCTAGGTCTCCTGTTTTATTTCCAGAGTCTCCCTTCTCAGAAGGGTGACATTCCCTGGGCACTGGAGCATCGCCCTGAGGCTCCTGTGCTCACTCTGAGGCCCAGGTCTGGAACCTGCTGGTAGATGTGCCATGAAGCCCCTGCTCCCGCCTGTCCTCCTGTCTGTGTGAAGCCTGTGAGCACAGGTTCGGGTTCTGCTAAAGGCACTGAAATAGAACAGCATTTCAGGGTCTTGTTCCCTCCCAAGGCTGAGGTCAGTAGAACTGGTCTAAGTAATGCTCCCTCCATCAGATACTGAACACGGCTCTTCCCAGATGGCTTTGCCAAGAAGCTGTTAGCACAGGAACTGGTCTCCCTTCTTTCTCTTGTCTTTGCATGTAAGGAGAGTTCCTGAATGTTCTTTGCAGCTCCTCTTAAGTTTAAGGGCCATTAGAGAAAGCAAAGGCTGAACTAGAGGTCAGCTTTGTACTAATTCAAGTTGAGAGTATCTTTTTAGAGTTAAGTAACTGTTTTTAAAAGTTGCAAACCAGAATTTTCCAGACATATCAATCAGCATTGAGACCACACTGTGCTGCAGTGAAATAAGGTGTAAGTGAATTAGCTGAGCTGCAGAGAAGCCTGCAGGATTTTGCAAAGCTGGACTGAGCAGTCTGCTCCCTGTTGGGAGCACTCCTCTGTGCATCGCTGTGTTCTGCCTTGCCCTACACTAAACCTGGAAACTCTTTGGACGGGGACTATCTTTTCAGTTTATCTTTTCAGTCTGTGCTGTGTGGTGGTTGGTGCTTTTCTGGGGGTCTGGGTCAACACTGCTCCAAGCAGAAATAACTCTCCCTCCTGTTACTAAATTAGGACTTGAAACCATTCTTTCCAGCAAACAAGGGTTCCTAATCTTTCGGGAGATTATGTGTTGGCTGCCACCCCTCTGCACCCCCTCCTGCCCTCCCAGGGACCTCTGCCTCAGATGTCGAGGCACAGCATCCTTGCCTCCCTTAGTCCTGCTGTAATGCCTTCTCCATCTTTGCCCCAGATTCCTGCAGTAGTTTCCTCTCCTGGAACCTTTCCACAGTGCTGCCGTTCTTGTGGCCCTGCTCACCCTCCCTGTTTCAGGTCTCCCTTTCCTGCTTTCTTGAGTTGTAGCTGTTTTTTCCCCATCCCTGCTCCACCTGCAGAGCTGTGCTGTGGGGGCAATCAGCTGCTTAGCATGGCAGCGCTCAGCTGAACTTTCTGGTGCTGGTGGGGAACTAGTGCAGAAGATCTTGCTGACTACAGTCTAAACTTAAAAAAATAGAGCGATATTATCATGGAAAATTCATGCTTCTGATGGAGCTTCTGATGGAGGCTCATTAAAAACAAGCTCAGAAAATCTCACATATAAATGAAAACCAAATAGTAGATCTTGGTGATATGCTGAATATGATTGTTTCTTATTATGCTATGGTATGGCTGCCCATTTTAAGAATAATACGCAGTTATTTTCTTGGTCTTAAATAGTAGTGTGGGGATATCACAAACCTCCCAAGTAAAAACTTTAATTAAAAAGCAAACATTAATCTCCAAGCAGTAGCATCTGCAGCTTATTGCAAGATAAGACTTCACCAACTTGGAAAACTAAGAATGATTCTAATTAAATCAGGGGAAAAATGATGAACTAGATACACATTTTATTTAAGGATAGCAGTTATATAAGATATCAAAGATCTCATGGTTGCTATCTGATGGGAAATATTGCTGCCAAATCTCACAGACTATTTCCAGGGAGTGAAATCCTTGTTCCACTGGTTCCAAGTACTGTTGTGATTGTGCGTTCCGTGGGGTCAGGACTTTGCAGCGGCTCTCTGTTGGATGTGGGAGCCCTGTTGGTCCTGTTGAAGGCTGCAGATGATCCAGCAAAGAAGCAACATGTTCCCATGGCATGAGGAACCACCACACTGCGTGTGCTGCCACTCTTCAATACAAACTCCTGACTATATATGGTTATTTAAGGTCTCAGCACACCTTTTGAAAATTGAGTCTCTTAATCCCTGTATGCTGGCCAAAATCTATTTTAAATGATGCCACTCAGCATTTCCTGTATTGTTCCAGATGGAGATAGTGTTGGCCATTGCATCCTGTTTCAAACTGCGTGCTGGGCTCCTGTTTTGGAACAGCTGATATTTCCAGAAACACTGTGCTGCACTGATGTGTGAAGTGATCTCTGTGTATCCCTCCTTGTGTCACAGGAATGGAATGAGGATTAATCAATTATGACCGAATCATGATCGCAGTGAAGTCGAAAGAAAGGTTTCTTTCCATGAGTATTGTGGGGGCCAGGGCTGGCTTCTGTGTGGATGCTATTGCTTTGAGATACCTGTATGTAAAAGCAAAGGAAAATGCAAAGCATCACCTTGTTGAAGGTGTCTGTGTGGTGAGAATTCCTTTAGCTGGAGAGGAAAATGCATTTTAACAGCTGTTTCCTCAAGAGTTTAGTTACTTGTCACAGCAGGCATTATTGTGCTCGAGGAAATTCTGGTTTGTTGAATGTGGCTTTAAGCATGTGGTGCTGGCTGGCATTTGTGGCTTTGCATGTCCTGTGCATTCAAAACGTGCTTTGTTATGCTTCCAGGGCTGGCTCCTGCTCTTTCCCTGAACAGCTTATGCTCTAGAATTGTGTCCCAAAAGCCATGTTCTTAAATCCAGCAACAGTTCAGCTTTAAATATTGGAAAACCATTGCATATTGAACAATAGCTGCAGGTTATTCTCCATGACCAAGTGTTAATTATTTTGGGCAAGCAAACAGGATCTAAAAAAGAGCAATTCTGGCTAGATTTCTAGGACACTGCAAAATATTTCTTGCTTAGATCTTTTGTCACATGCCACTTATGATGTTACATTTAAACCTGTAAATCCATTTACAAGTTGGACAAATGATATCACTGAAAAACATTTCTGCAGGATCACCTAACTTCTTCCATGCAAATATAATAATAGTACATCTCTCATGCAAATAGAAGAAAGAGTGGTCATGAACTATTTTGGGAAAAGGGTACTCACCAGATGGACATAGAGAGAATATTCAGTCAGACACAGAGGAGCAGAAGAACAGTAATAAATATTATTAAAGGTGGGTATGGATGAAGATAAGCTTATTCCTGCAGGAAAACTATAAAATTAAACTTAGAAAAATGTAGGTACATTCACAACATAAACCATGTGCTCTTCTGCAAAGAAACAGTAAACGACAAATAGAAGATACGTGTCATCCCTACTTTGTAGTGTTGACTTCATTTTCTCAAGTATGTAGAAAAGGTTTTGATGTGTGTATATTAACATTTCTCTGTTGGCTAAAGACTAAATTAAAACAAAACACAGTTCAAAGCTTTTCTGGAAGTTGTAAGTGTTCTGCTCCACTTTGCTCAAGTCCCACAGTGTTAAACTGAATTGTTTGGTGTCATCTCCCATGGTAGTGCACAGACACCCCTCCCCTGGCTCCAAAGCCCAAACTGAACTGTGGATGAAAAACTTGGTTTAGTATTACTCATGGCTGCTGCTGCCTGCCTTCCTTTTTCTTCTAAACCCAGGTAAGGACTCTGGATCTAGAGAGTGCTTCTCTGGGTGCTTGAGCTGCAAACATGTCTCTAAAATGTTCGGGGCTTTTTAAAAAATATTTGCATTGATTAAAGTTTTGCTCTGATTTTTCAAAGAATATGGATTTTATACAGCGCCCCCAAGAACCACGAAATTTCACAAGAAAAGTGGAATATATGTTTACCATTAGATACAAGCACTTTATATCTTCTGTTACATAGAATTTTGCAAGATTAAATTTAAGAGTGTTGGCAGTGGATACTTTCTGAGAAGGAAAATACTGAGCTGAAAAAAGAAAAAAAATTGTGTTTATTTAACTGATTGGTAGCATTTCTGTATTTTGTTGTCCAAGTATTGTTGCAGAACAAAGTAATATTGGGTAGAATTAGGAATGCAGAAAGTCTCCTTCAACTAGTTTTATCCAGGGAAGGCACCCAGCCCAACTCGCAACCCAATCGAGGCCTTTAAAATGCATTTTCTCATCAGGGTATTCCTGGTGTCTTTCTTTGCGGGAGCTGTAATCTTGTTATTCTGTTGTCAGATAGCTATTTTTTACTTTTTCAGGTCTGAGTTTTCAGTGTAATAAAACCAGTATGATTTGTGGCACTCTGGCTTCACTTTTATTATTGATTAATTATTGTAGTTTAGCAAGACTTAGAAAAAAAGACTGGTGTAAGTCAAGGTCTTTAACTTTTCTTTAACTTTATTTGAAAGTGATATAAATTAAGGCCAGTAGGGTTTGTTTGTTTGTCTGTGGTTTTTGGGGATTGTTTGGTTTGGTTTTATTGTTTTTCTTTTCTAATGCATTTTGGAAGCATAAAGATATTATCCTACTTCTTAAATGCATCTCGATTGCTTTCCATAAGACAGTCTGAAAGGTGAAAAGCTCAACACTTTTTTCAGAGAATGGTGCAAAATACAGCTTTTGTGGTGACAAATGGTTTTCTTCACAAATAAATGTTACCCCTGTCTGTGAAAAGCACCCACAGCTGATGTCCTGGGCCCTGCCAGCTTCCACTCTCTGAGCCAGGTCTGGCTTCTCTGAAGTCAAGGTATTTTCCACAACTGGAAGAGAAAAACCTTGTGCTGTGGTGCCACTTGTGTCTTTAAGAACTCAAGTGAAATGTTTGGGGTACTCACCACTACATCTCAGCCATCAGGTTTTGTAAATAGGCTTGAAATCCCCTGTGGCTTTGTTCCCAGCTGGCACTGTCAGTGCTGCTCAGTCCTTTGAGAATCCATCCAGGCAAAGGACGCATGTACCTCAGCCCACAAGGAAATACAAAAGCCTTTGGGCATTCCTGTAAATGAATCAGGCCTCTGGTGTGCCCAGGGAAATGTCTTCCCTTTCCAGTGGGGCAAGCAAGGAGCTGATTGCAGGTTAAAGTCCACCGACGAGTGAGTCCCAAAGAAACACAAAGAATGAGGTATTTTGCACCAGCCTGAGGTACAAATTCCCACAAGCAGCCAAGGCAAGCAGCTCTGGAAAACTAAAAGGCTCTGAAATGTCTGGCCCCAGCCTCCCCATTTCTATAGTCTTTCCTTGAGAGAGGCAGTGGGCACGCAGTGATGAGCGACCCTTCGAGAGGCAGCTGGGGGATAAAGACCTGCCTGCTGGCACACGCAGACCCTGGGAGAAGGGCAGGGGGGAGACAGGGTGACTTGGAGAAAAACAGGCTGAAAAAAGAAAAAACCACATTTCTCACTACAGTCTCCAGGAACATCCCACATTTGCCTCTCAATCCCTCCCCTGGCTCCCACTGCTCTGCCCTCCAGAGCAGCTGCAATGAGCCTGGGGGCAGATTTTCCAGCTCCCCTCCTCTTTGTGCCCCTGTGCAGCAGGACCCCCTCGCCCAGCTCACGACCCACAGCGGACGCTGCTGGTGTCCTGGAGAGCCCGACACAGCCAGCACGGTGCAGTGGGCTGATTGGGAAGGCAGCGTCGAAAATGCCACTCTCTGGTTGCTTGGAAATGAAATCCAACTTTAGTATTATTTTTGAGCTTCGATTTTTGAATCCAAAATTCCATGTGACGGAAGAGATGGGTATTTAAACAGATGTCTGCAATTTCTTTAAAAAATAGAGATTGAGTTACAGATGGTAGAAAGGGCTTGAGAATTAAAAACTCCCGAGCTACAAGAAAATTTACATGTGAGCAAAATGTTTTGCTGAAATGTATGGTCATACAATTCTGCATGTTTGAAAATTAAGCTTTTTTCATGAAAAATGTGGATATCTTCTCCCTTCCCTATTATCTGCTTCTCTGCTGCAGCCTTGGCTGTCACCATCATTGTGACAGCCAAGTCGCAATATGAGGGTCCTGTTTCTAACAGACAAGACATACAGTTCTTTCCTGCTCCTTTCTCTTGTATAATTTGGCCTGCCAGGACCAACAATTTTGATCTGAATTAGTTTAAAAGAAAACTAATCTGCCCTATTTGCATAATCGGTTCCTGATTGCTCTAACTTCCATTTTATAAAATGCAAATAAAAGGAATTTTATGATATAAGCCTGGAAGGAAACCAGAGTCAAAATCTGTATTTGCAGATGAAATGGAACCTTTTTTTCTTCTCTGGGGATTTAAAAAGAAAACCCCCAAAATAAATTTCGAGTGAAAAAGCTGATAACTTCTAAAGTGCCATATGAAATGGAAAGCACTGCATATTGGAAGGGAAAAATTGAACATATTTGGTGCAGTTTTGAGGAGCAAGTCAGGATCCATCTCATCATCTGGGAGACCTGTGCATGCCTGTGAGCAGCTTTATGAAGATCTTCACTCATGCAGGGAGCACAAAAAAGCAGTATTTGTGTGCAAATGAAACAAGTACATAATACAAGCTGTAAGGACACTCACATGCAGCGCTCCTCATCCACTCTGCAGAGTCCCAGGCTGTCCCCTGCCAAACCAGTCCAAATTAGCATGATTCCAGAGCAGAGCAGCAAGACCCACTACATACAGAAAAAGGCTTTCAGGTGCCCAACCTTACTTCTTTCACAATGGAATGGATATAATCAAAGTGTCTACGTCAATGAAAACATTAAGGAGAATCGGGATTTTATCTGTTTGTCTTACCTGGTAAGCGCAAAGAAATAGGTCTGTTAAGGGAACAAGGTTTGCTCCACATGTGGGACCACCTGTACGAATGTTCAGGATCGGTGTGCACTCCTGGGTGTGTCCCAAGCTGGATTTCTAGCAGTCCAAAGTACAAAGAATGCCAAGAGGATCTGTCCTATTGTGTATTAATGCTGACAGATGCTCTCTGACTCTGCCACTGGTCAGCATCTTACACTCCATCAGCCTCTTACGATTTTGTAGCCTTCAACCCCTTGCTGGGTACTCACATCCGGGCCAGAGTCCTGCGGTGACTGTAGGGCATTGTTCTGGTTTTGCTGGCTTTCTTTGTGTAGAGGTCTTCTCTCTGTAAGATCTTATTTGAAATTATTTTTGGTTGGCTGCATTTGTCTTTATTGAGAAGGCAACATACACCACAGTGTGACAATGACAGCTCTTTGCACTTACATAAACATCTGCTTTGATCTGGTACTTGCCTGTTTCACAGGACAACTCTTTAAAAAGTGAGGTAGAATCTGGGCATGAACCTTCTATGACTCCAGTTAGGCAGGTGCCTCCTGGCACTAAGTAAATATAAAAATAAACTGCAAAGAATAGTAAAAGAATATGCAATCTATTTTAACGTAGACTGACAATTTGCTTTTAAATTACTTTCTTCCTCTTTTTGCTTCTAAAGACACAGAAAGTCATCCTATTATTTTGGCTTATTTCTGAAGGAGACTGGAGAGGAAAACTGTTTTTTTCTTAGAAATTAGATGTCTTGCTGGAGGACTTGTTGAAAGTCTCATGTTTATTGTGAGCTCTGACATTTTAATTGAAAGGACAAGAGTGTTCATTATTTTAAGCAAATAGATCTTTTGTCCTAATTATATATTAGGTATCAAATTAAGTAGGTTTTAGAAGCAAATGCTGTAAATCAGAGTGTTTTCAACAAAATGACTTTAAATCCTTTCTTTTCTCAGTTGCTCACCTTTAACATTTTATATCCAGTGATATTATAATTACATTAGTTCTCCATTTGTCAGGAGATTTAAAAACTATTTCTCTTTCAAATGCAGAAATCAAGAATTCCCCCAAGCTTATTTTGGTTAAACTCCTGGATAACATTTAAAGCTAGAAAATGGTCGGTTATTTGTCAAAGGGGAAAAAAAGGGAAATGGCACAGTTCTGTTGGAGTAAAAAAATGCAGATTTCATCAGTCTACTTGGAAAAAAGAGAAAATCACAGTACTGAATATTTTATTTAATACTATCTGCCATGGGAAATAGAGAGAAAACTACCTTGAAGTATAATAGTTTAAAAAGACCGAACAGCAGGTTTTCTGCAATAAAATTATATCTAAAATAAAATAGAGTGGCAGAAGACAACAATAGTGAAAGCCAAACAAAAGGAGAGAACAGAAACACTGAGACAGGGGAAGAGCCCAGTGAGCTCTTTGCTTTTCAGAATGCTGGGTACATACTCCCGATTGTTAGATGAGCTTTCTGAAAAGGATATTCACCCTGTATCTAGGAATCAAAAAATTATATCTTTAGGAGGCCTGTGGGAATAGGAGAAATTTCTCATCTAAAGAAGTTAGATCCATTTACAGAATGTGGATATTTTTATTGCTCAGCTTGAATCCTACCAAGGGATCCTGTGCCTTCAGTATTTTGAGTGTTCCTAAGCGTGCCACAGCAATAAGGGCACACTTGTGAATACTAAATGAGGACTGAATTACCCTCCCTTACACATCCTGTGCCTGAGCCAGCTCGGAAATGAAAGATCATGTCACATATGAAGCTTGAGAACTGATTAATTTTGATAGCATATTTATAGTTCTCATTTACAGAGAACTGAAAATACCTTAAACAACTGGAACACTAAATTACACAAAAATAATGTAAATCAATGGGAACTATACACAAACTGGGACACAGTGATGGTGGAGAGGTTCAAGATGGAACTGTCTGTAGAAAAATTGCTTAATTCAATATTGACATTGTTAAATGGTTTGCATGAGATCTGGGCCTTACTCAAATCCATGGGACTTTTACCATTGACTTAAAGTGAGGACAGGGCTTCATCCTCTTTTTGGCAGAGAAAGGAGGACCAGAACAGTGTGCCACACTTCAGAAAGAGGACTATCTCATCCATTTGGAAGAATAGTGAGAATTTCAGATGAAGGGACTGCACTTACAGAAACCCAAATATGAGCAGAAAATTGGGTTCACTTGCTGTCTGCCAGGGAAAATGTCTCAGGGTACTGGAGAAATGAGACTAAAACCCTGTTTCTCCTAGAAGAGAGTTCTGCAAAGAGCATGAATGAAGTGAGAAGGCCTTATGAACAAAAGCAATATACAAAATTTTGTATCATGTGAATTTCACAGACAAGTATGCTTCCATAAACTTAAACTTTATTTTTATAAATGGGCATGAAAACGTGGTCTTGAATGCAAGATTGGAAAAGACTAAAAAATTAGAACATGCCAAGGCAACTGCAGTTCCAATTTCCAATTCTCATCTTATCATGACACACATAGTGAGTGCATTACCCCATTTTGATCCAATTCCATTAGATACTTGTAAGTCTCATGCAGCACTGGTTCATAAAACACAGCTTTTGGATACTCACCAAAATGAGCTAATTAATCAGAGAGAACCAAGACAATTTCTCTCTGATGAATGGAGTATGTAATTTAACAAAATGAGGTAAATGGTGTAAAAACAGTGTTATAAAATGCTCAGATTCATGGTGAGAGTTTTTTCCACAAGATTGCTAGGCTGCTGTTTTTCCCCTCAGAGAATGTTACCCTTCACTGTTTCCCCTAGAAGAGAGGAATGGTCACGTCAAAGCAATATTCAAGGATGCAGGTCCTCACGAACATGAAGGGATTGTCGCTTTTGCCATGGCTGTCTCAGAGGAAATGGAACCTCACCTTCAGCTGGCAGAACAGGACGTAGGAACCTTTGACATCAGTGATTAGGTAAGGAGTTAAGTGTCCTTCAACATCCACAGTAAGCATCTGACCATGGTAAAGAGAGCAGGTGCCCTGGAGAGGTGTCATCCCACAGCCTCGTGAAAACGTCTGTGTAATTCACCCTGCTCCTTTTCCCCCCCAGTGACATGGACTTTGAGTGTATGGGATTGAAATTCCATTTTGGTGTTCCAGACATCAGGAAACAGTTGTCTGTCAGAAAGGGAGACAGTTCCATTGTCCATAGCTGGAAGGTGTTTGGTTGCTGGCTAAAAGTTTTCCTTTCAGGATTCCCATGAGATCCCGAGGTAATACTGGGGACACCTCCAGTTATTACACACAAAGTTAAGGCAAGCAAACATAAAGCCTTTCCCACAACTTCTAAACTTTCTTGGAAAGAAAGGATAAATCAACGTGAGATTTTTTTAAAAAGGATGAAAATAATCACTCTCGATGGCAGAGTATTAATTATAACTTTGTGTGGGCGAAGCTAAAAGCCTGTCTTATCTGTGAATTGGGCGTCTTTTCTCCACGAAAGAGTAGCTGTGTCTGTACACAGTCCTGTGAACACCCGGACG
The DNA here is from genome assembly GCA_013397845.1 of Melanocharis versteri. Classification (NCBI taxonomy): domain Eukaryota; kingdom Metazoa; phylum Chordata; class Aves; order Passeriformes; family Melanocharitidae; genus Melanocharis; species Melanocharis versteri. Next base: position 3,200,155 of record VZTG01007483.1, on the reverse strand, counting down.
AGCAGGGCCACTGCTCTGCTATGGATTTGTGTCCTGTGATTGCCGGTCAGATGCCAGTGTCACCCTCGCGGCTGGGTAGCCATTACACGGCCCTTCCACACCACTCCAATTTTTCCTTCCCTGGTTAGGAATCGTCCCTCTTTTCATTTTCACGAAACCTACATAATTTTGGGACTCTGTGTGGCACAGATTTGCAGCGGGGCTGAGAAGGGCCAAGGGAGGTTCAGTCCTCCCGACGGGATTCACATTTCTGGGCAGAGCAGCCGGGTGCTGGCAGGCTGCGGTCCCCGACCTGGGCTGCGGGGCTGGGTCTGCCAGGGCCAGCGGCCAAGCAGGGCTGGCACGGCCAAGCAGGGCTGGCATGGCCAAGCAGGGCTGGCACGGCCCCGCGCCTCCCAGGCTCCGCACTCACGGCCCGCGGGAACGCGGATTCGGAGCGTGAAAAGACGCGGGGAGGGCGTGACAGTGGGAGAGAATCGCCTGCTCGTGTTGCACCGGGTATCCCTCGGCGTGGCATCGCCTCCGGTCGGAAGCGCATCCCCGGGATCCGCGCTCGGAGCGCGCCGTGCCCGCGCCGCGGAGCGGGGCTGCCGGCGGGGCGCTGCCGGTGCGGGACAGCCGGTCCCGGACAGCCGGTCCCGGACAGCCGGTCCCCGGGGTGCGCTCACCCCTCTCGCCGTTGAGGCTCCGGGGCCGCGTGGGGACACCCCACAACTTCCCCCGAAGTTTCCTTGCCGCCTCGTCCCCGTTCGGCAGGTCGCCGCCGCCCCGGCGA
>VZTG01007483.1:3127166-3199302 GCA_013397845.1 Melanocharis versteri | reverse complement strand
CGTGGGCGCCGCCTCCCGCCCCGGCCCCGCCGCAGGTGCGGAGCGGGGGCAGCGCGGCCGCCCTGCGAGCGCTCCCCGGAACCGGCGTTTTGTAGCGTAATTAATCGCTGCCGCCCGCTCGGGAGCGGGCTCCCGCCCGAGCCGCCGGCGGAGCGGGCACGCCGCGGAGGAAGAGCCCCGGCGGCAAAACCCCCGCTGGAACGAGCCGGGAGCAGCTCGGGATGTCGCGGAGCGGGGGCTGGTGCGGGGCCGGGGCTCCGGTCCCTGGCCGGTCAGCTGCGGGATGTGCAGCGAGTTCTTTGTCAGATGTTTCACGCGCTGGTTCAGCGAGAGCTCTGGTTGCTGGAGGCACACCGTAAACTTGCCTGAAATGTGCCAGGTGGTCCCTAATTTGTGTAAATATTTTTCCATTTTTAGATTTTTTTTAACATGCCGGAGTCTCTGACCACATGTGGTGGCCTCTTGCAGAATTCAGCTTGGTCTTTCCAAAAATTAGTCCTGCATTTTTGCTATCCTCTAACTTCTGTGAGGGGACAAAAGCCAAATGCTGGCATTAGGGCAATTTATGAAGTAAATATCAGGAAAGAGAGGTTAAGGTTGTGCCTTTGGCTTGAACTATATATAGGTTTGAGATCCTCTCGACCAGAATGTCTTGGGGGATTCCAAACCCACACATTTAATTTACTTTATTTTTATCCTATTATGTTCTCTTGCACCTTTTCCTTGCCTCTCCTCACCCCCCTGTGGCAAGGAATTGTTCTCCAGTTTCTGAGCAATTGTTCTCCAGTTTCTGAGCTTCCTCTGCTACTTTCAAATGTCCAAATTCCCACTGTAGATTTGTTGATTGTTGTCAAAGTGATATAAATCGAGACTATATGGATAAATAATGAATTAAAATGACATGCACGTGTCCGAATTTGATACCTGGGAGTACTGAATAGAAGTACAGGGGTAGAGGGAGAAATAGGATCTAAGTGAGTATCTTCCCATGTTTCTCTTCAGGATTACAAGGGGCTCATCTGCTTCTTAATTATTCAAAGTTTCACTGGAAAATAAAAGAGAAACTGTCCTTGGGGTTGAGAAAGAAGTATCAAAACCTGTCTGGAGCAGCACTGCCCCGCAGAGTCCAGGATGGTCAGAAACATCCATCTACGGGAAACTTGTCTCTGTCACTCTGCCTGGGTGTCTCTAAAGGCAAATATTCTTGTTGTTGTCATTTTTAACCATTTCCATACCGGTAGATCTGTTTAGCTGTGGCTCGGCGAGAATTGAGTGGAAGGTCACAGTGGTCCCCCACCCTTTCTGTCAGTCACTTGCAGCTCTGGGCTCGGTGTGGTCCTGCTCTGCCTCCAGAGCTGTTCAAGCTGCGGAGGACTCGAAGGCATTTGAGAGCTCTGGTTGTGCTCCTGCCTGTGCTGCTCCGTGCAGTGTCAGGTCGTGCGGATTCGTACAGGGAGCAGGCACGTTCACTAGTCTAGTTCAACACCCTGGTTTAATGTGTTTCTCAGTCATTTCACTCTTACACTGGTGCACGTGAGATCAGGCTCCCAGTGCCGTTCATTCCCCGGGTTTCAGCGTGGGTTGTGCCTGCTCTTGCACTCCGTACCGAGTTCAGGCAAGGTGTTTGGTGAATATGCATTTCTCCAGTGTCTCACGTCATTATCTTGCCATTCACCTTTCTGATCCAGAGAACTTGGAAGTACGTTTGTGATAGCATTACTGCAGCTGTGGCTTAGCACACATGACACAGGAGCAACCTCCCGGTTTTCTTCCGGTTCCATCTGTGCCGCAAATCCTTCACCTCTGCATGCTCTAGCTTTTCCTTCTGTGAAATGGGTGCCTCTATACTCACATGTCTTTGTGAAGCAGGTCGTGGTCAGAACACAGAGCTCAGTCATTCTTACTTGTACGAATATATTTTGGCCCAGGCATTCGAGTGGGATTTGCTTCCTGGGCACATTTTGGTGTCACATATGGGGCATATACTCATAGGAATTGTGACAATGACTTGATTCTTAGCTCTTCAAATATTTTTTCTTTTACTTTCCTTTTTTCTTTTTCCTGGGGGTGACCATTGCTAATGATTCATTTAAATGCTGCCTATGGATTTGGCAGTGACTGATGGTGCTATGAAACCTGATACAGCTACTTGAGCTCAGCAAAGCAAAGCTATTTAAATTGCTTATTAGCTGTGAGCTGAGCTATTTAAACTGTTGGTTTAGTTCAACTTACTAGGCGGAAAGGTAGCGTCAAGTTTTACAAAAGCAATTTACATGTTTTTTAAAAAAAGTAATGCCTGTAATACAGGGTATATGGAAACAATGTTGGAAAAAAGTGACCTGGAAAAAAAAATCTGCCTCAGTGTCCACAAAAGTCAGTGTGAAAGTTGCTGCTGACTGAAAACCTCTGTATTTTGGTCAAGCCACAGTTAAGAATCTCGCTGCACAAATGTCTGCTTTAAAGGGAATTAATCTTTCCCCAAATCACCTCTTTCTTCTACCCAGCATATCTGATAGCTGCTGTTACCTCAATCGTCTCAGAGCTTAAACTTCAGCTACTTGAAAACCACAATGTAACACATTTCCAGCTGTAGAAATCTGTGTCTGAAAATACCTCCTGCTTTGTCTCTTGCTGTTGCAAGCCAAGGGCTGACAATCAAGGAAGTGTCTCTGATGTTAGTGGGCTGTACTTACTCGTCTAATAGCCGTGGTCTGACTCAGGGTGACCTCAGTTTAAGCACTCTAAATTAAATTTACCGTTATAAAGATGCTTGAGGTTTAGGTATTAGCTGATTTAAGAAGGTGTTGGATAGCTGTTTCATGTGTGCCTAAATTCTTTTATTATTTTCATTTCTTTAGAACCTTTGTATTTCCTTACCTATCCATTACAAATAATTTCTGTTATGAGGTGTGTGACAAGTATCCAGTTTGGATTAGACCTGTAAATCTCTTCACTGCTGCTGAAGCTGTTATTTATATTTGGATTAAAACACGACCAATTGGAATACCCTCTAGCATTAAAATAGTATTTTAATTAAAATGTTTTATAAATCATATCAAAATGACAGTCAGGCCTCTGACTGTTAGACATTATTGGAGAAAGCTGCACAACCATGTAGAAGTGTGTGCTATACAGGTTAATGGTGAACTAGCTCACAGCACACCTTTCTTTTGGCTGATATGAGATATCTTCTCTTTGCTGCTTCCTCGGGGGCTAGTGGGGTAATTTAATCCCCTCCAGCTGGGATCCATCCATACCCCTCCAGGTGAGCTTTGAGCCAAGCACAAGGAAGTTTGGAAAAAGCGAGTTTCCAAGCCTGGATCAGGCAATGAAGTAACCTCATCTTAAGGAGATTGGTCTCTTGAACAAAACTCTTTTCTCCCTGTGATATATTCATGGAAAGGTGAAATTGGGGCTATATTACTGAGGGCAGCCGTATGTAATGTTTTTATTGTGCTCTGACATTTAAGAGATCAGGAAAGTCTGCCTTGCTCTCCTCCCTTCTGCTGTCTAATGTACTAATGTCCATCGGCCAACACGTGGCTGTATTTGGGGAGTAAAAGGCAAAAACTAACGTGAGGGTGAGGAATGAAGGAGATGAACAAAGCAGAAGATATGATGAAGGTCGTGTTATAGGAAGACAGTAATTTTGGAGGGTGTTCACTTTCTGGTACCAGCAGTACTTTAGAAACCATGGTGATAAGCTTTGCCTGAGAAGCTCCGTGGCAGGGAATAGTGCTGTTGCAGAGGAAATTCACCTTGGCTTTTGTCCAGCTCCCGCTGAAATCCATGGGAGTCTCGCGCCGGCTCCCTCCAAAGTTTGGCCGGGCCATCTGTCTGCGAGGGAAGGGGGGACCCTGGGAGGGGCAGGCAGAGAGTGGCACCTGGCTGTCACTGTGGTCCGGGGTCTCTCAAAGCAGAGCTGGGATGAGAGTGTGCCTGAACACAGCTGAGTCGGTACTGTGAGCTCAGGGACTCTTTTTTTGAGATTTTAAGGTCAGCAGCTTCAGTTCAGTCCACAGCATAGCTCAGGGGAGCAGATAATATCCAGTTGGTGGTGGTTTTGGCGTTCAAGGAAAGGGACTGAGATCCGATGGATGCTGAGACTGTTCATCTCATGGTTTTTGAAGCAGCTGGCTGGGGGTGCTTGATTCTTCACAGCCTTGGTTCCTGACATAGCTACTTCCATTTTGCAGGGTAGATATAAATGGGTGTTTTTCTGACTTGGAGAATTCTGTATCTGTGTACAGATACAGGTGTCTGTACAAAAGCCAGTGGAAAAGTCAGGTCCAGAGAACTTTGTGTTCTGGAGCAGTATTTGGGCTCACTGAAATGATGGGGAAGCTCTGTTGACCTCAATAGTATCTATTCCCTTGCTTATGTTGAACTCATTTACATGAGGTTAGAGAGGCAGGAGCTTGGTGGGGTGGGTGAAAGAGAAAAAAAAAAAAAAGACCAAATATCTAGATCCTCATAATGATTTGTGCGTGCTTAGAGTTTTGGTGTGGTTGTATTCAGGTGAGTGAACAAACCTGTAACAGTGTTTTGTCCAAGTGACTTCGCCTCTCACAACTATGTGAGGAGCTCACAGCACTACAGGCAGATGAACAAAGCTGAATTTATAGGATCTGCTACAGAGAAGTTCACCAAATTACGAAAGGACAAATCTGCCAGTAGTTTGAGTGCTCTGCTGCAAACTTCCCCAATGTTTGCTCATGTAGACTATGCTGTAGGAGTGAGCAGAAAGAAAACTTGATGCTGAGAGTCATCGTAGTCAAGTTGCTTTCAGCTGCTAACCTAATTAATTACCACTGATAATTTCATTATCACTTGAGAAAAATCTTATAAATAAAATATTCTCCACAAAGCTGGGATGTCTCTCAAGCCCATCTTTCTAGAGAATGGTGAGTAGGTCTCCTGATAACAAAGGCATGATTTGAAATGTTAAAAAGAATTATTTGATGTTCAGTTCCTTTAAGCTGAAACTTTTTTAACTGATCCAAGATCTGATAAAGTGTCTCAAACTGTTCAAACATATTCCCAGTGTGACTGAATGAGGCAGAGAAGGTCAGTGAGTTTGCTGAGAACCCAGGAGCAAAGGCATCAGCCCGGTGTTGTATCTACATTTTCTGCAGTGCTGTGTATTCGTTTTATTCATTCATTTGGCTCTGTTATTGCAGTGCATAAGATAAATAGCCTCACCCATGAACATACACTTTGGGACGCGTAAGCACTTTGAATCAGCTGTTGGTTTTCCTGTTGACTTTGTGATAGGGTGTGTGCGGAGTGGGAAGGTCCTCATTCCTCAAGGTTGCTACATGGTCAAATCTCTGTCTGCTTTCACCTTGAATGCTCTCTATTGCCTCTTGCACTCTGTGCAAATACAGCGTGTGCCTTGTTTATCCTGTGATTTGGTCGCGGCTCTTTAGGATGTAAATGTGCTCAGAGGAACGTATTTCAACTATGTTTCTCTGATAATTCAGCTGTACACTGTAAATAGCTGATGATCCTGTTCTTAAACCTCAGAATGTGACAAGGGCACTGCCTTCAAACGAAGACAGGAAGTGTTTAAGCTTGAGCATTAAAGAAGCCCCTCTAATGGCAAGAGCAATTAGGCAGGGAATAGACAATTAGTATCTGGGAAGGTTGCAGCTACGCCACAGCCACGCACCACCCAGCACAGGTTAGGGATGGTGTGAGTAGGGCTTGTGTAATACACACCCATGCAAAATGTACAAGATGAGATTGGATGATGCAGTTGATCTTTGATTGTATTTTTGGTGACACATCCTAGCTGCTCTCTGCCTGTTTGTGAGAGAAATCTGCCCGCTGCTGCCGGCTCGGATGCTCTGTGCTGAGCTCATGTGTGACACGAGGAGCTGGCTGCTTACTCCTCATTGACGTAGCAACTGTTGGAGGCTGTTGGACCCTCTGCATCACTTGGAATTGCTTTGTAATGGTTATTTTGCCACTGGGGTCAGGATTAAAATGAAGATAATATTTTAAATAATTGATGCTCGAGGCCTTTTAGGATTTGTTTAAAAAAAAATGGATGTTGCTGGCTGACATCAGCAAGCGGGACAGCCTGCTTAATGACTCATAGGGGAGCAGGAGGCTCTGCTGTGTAGGTGTTCTAGGATTTGTGGGCTTCATGTATGAAGGCTAGCAAGAGCTTTAGCTGCAAAACAACAGTGGCTTTATCACGGAGCAAGAGTGTGCAGATTTGAGACAGGGGAACGAGGGAAAGGAGGGTGATGGAGGTGTGAGCAGCAGTGAGTGCTGCTTACTGTGCAAACCTGTTCCCTTCAGTGGCACCGCATCCTCCTCTCCTGCCTCCTCCATGCACTGCTCTGATTTTATTTATTTGACGTGGCTTATCAAAATGCAAGATTGTAAGAATTCCTGAAGGGACAAACTGTTTCCTTTCCATCTGGAAGTTCCACTGCAGCCTACAGGATTTAGAAACTTGAACCATTCTGCGATTCAAAAAGAAAATTTCTGTAGAAGTTGCACTTCTCTGCCTATGCATCAAGAGGCCTGGGAGAGCCTTCCAGAGCTGCCAGTGTTGTTCCCCATTAGCATTTTCATTATAGTAATAATAATAATCCTGCAACTGCATTCTTATCAGGCAACGTTTAGTACCTCAGTGCAGCGAGACAGCAAAGGCCTCTGTGGAATACATTTAAAAATATGTAGCCAGCTTGTAAAATATTTTTTCTAAAGCTGCTTCTGCTTTTACTGAGCATCCTTCCTTGTGGAACTGTGAAGTGGTGCTGTATAAGTACTTACTGAATAAATACTTTTTTTTTGCTTAATGCTTTGCAGTAGATTCTCCTCAGATATGGAACTGCTGTAATTTTTGGGGAGAAAAAAGACAAAATTTTAATCTTGCTTGGCTTTGAAGGGAAATCTTAATTTTATATGTGGAGGTGTGAGCGTCTTATTTTTAGTATTCAATTACTTATTGTTTCATCTCTGGAAGAAGGACAGTGTAGCCAGAGCTGGGGAGTACTCAAAGCTTTTCCTTTTGAAAGGTAGTACTTCAAGGTGCACACTGTCTCCCCTCGTGTTAATTGTGTTGCAACAACTGACTCAAGTTCTTTGCTGTTGGTGAGTTGCTCTGTAATCTGTAAAAGCAACACTTTGTTGTTGCCTTTGTTTCATTCCCTGGTTTTATCAGGCTTTTGTATTGCAGCTTCCCACCATGAATCTGTGGCACACATCTAAAATGTCTCTCTGCAGTTGTTTGTGGGAGCACATGATGTTTTGTGATACTGAAAATGTTCAATAAGAGCATTTGAAAAAGGCTGGAGAAGTTCTCTGAGATGAGAAGTGCAGAATGTCCTCAGCCAGCACTCAGGGCTGTGCTGGGGCGCCGAGCTGCTTGGAGGATGCGTGGGAAATGTGGGGAGAGTCTGACACCTTTTTATCATTTATTTCAGAGATGGTGGTGTCTAAAGATGAGGCAGGAGCTCTATTCTGGTGGGTAGTTCAGACACTGGTGCAAAGATGGCAACAGCGTAGTTGTCTCTGTGTCCCCCAACCACCCCAAGTCCTACGAATCACATAGATGAATTTGCATGAATTACAGATTTAAAACTTGTTTCGTGCCTCCAAGTGGCAGATTTGGCTTGCAGAGAGTTGATGACAATTGCCCTTGGAGGACCCTACCTTTTGGGATAGAGCAGTTTCTGGCACGCAGGAGGATGTGATGCCAATCCTGAAGGTGATGTCGTCAGTCCCTATTAGCTTAACTTCTTCCCAGAGCTGTCAGTTTGGATTATTCTAGTGTCCCTCCATAGGCACACTTCCACTATGCAGCATGTCCTGACGTGGAAGTGGGAATTCACAACTTGAGAGCCACAAGGTGGTCAGTTTAATCTCATTCCACCTTTATACAGAAGAGGAGGTGTAGCCATTTCACCTCCTTCTTAAACACTAATATAGTATATATGCACTCCCTTTTTCCACTTTTTTTTAATCTCTCTTAATATTGCTCATGCTGAGTCTGTATCTTGTGTGGTCTGTACATAGTTTGTTTAAAAGCACATAAGCACATAAGCACTGCTCCTCCAGGTAAAGTCCCTACTTCTTACACCCTCACGTGGTCCAAACCCCTGATAAAAAAACCCCAAAGCTGAAATACTCCTCCCTGACCTGCCAGGAGGTTTCTGCCCAGACAGGGCAGAAAGTGGGCAGTGCTCGCGGGCACAGCCTACAGCGAGGGCACAACTGTTGCCCTTGGGTGTACAAGGAGGAGATAGAAGTGTCTTTGCATTCAGTTCATGTCCATGTTAAATTCGGTGATTGTCATAACAATCCCCTCTCTTCCAGCGATAGGGACAAATTTATTATTTCGTGAAATAATAAAGGAGATTTAGTTGCCTAAAACTTTACAGCACACAGGTGAATGAGAACTCTCTCTTTTCATGATCATTTTATGTTTGACAGCTGTTTGTCACTTACGTAGTCCATTACAGGAGATAGCTAATTTTCTGCTGTCTGTTGTTTATAGAGGTGTTCCTCATAAACTTGTATTTAAAGTGTCTCCTAAAAATGCTCATTCATAAAAACCAGTCTAATTTGGTTTATGGTCCTTTTCAAGAAGAACAAAAACTGGCTTGACTGAGAACAGGGATCTGTCACTTCACTACACCCACCCAAATTCAAGGGAATGGAGTTAAAAGCTTGAGTCTGTAATCTCAGTGACGATGAAACACAATAGCTGTGAAGCAAGGACCAGATCCCACGCTCTGGTGAGGGAATTGTTGGTTTAGGAGTTATTTGGGGTAGATGAGGAGGCTGCTCACCTCCCAGGCAGATCCAGAGGTGTGTCTGTGTCCATGCCTCGCTGGGGAACTTTTCTTTCCCCTCTGTGCCTCTCTGACCTTCGTGTGTGCTTTGGAGCAGGGGAATGGGTATTTGTGCACAATGTGAAGTTCCACTTTGTCTTTTGAGAGCTCCGAAGGACAAATAATGTCTTTAAAGTTCCCGTGTGATCCTCCAAGACTTTCCCCTGACAGAAGGTCTGAGCATGTGTTTTCTGAGACCTTCAAAATTGCGTATTATGGGAGATGCATCAGCTTTCAAGGACGTGGTTTTGTGCAGCCTGATGCTCCCAGCAATCTCCCTTGCCCTGCTTTGCCTCCTCAGACTTTTCTGCAAAGCCTGTGGTTTTGCAGAGGGTTGTAGGGACAACTTCCTTCATCAGCTAGACCTAAGCCTGGGGTAAAAACCTCTCCTGTGGTTGTGGTTACCTGCTTTTCCCTCTACAGGGAAAGTCTGTTCTGAATTTTTCAGCTGCAAAGTAATAATCCTGCATGTGTATTGTTCAGATCTTTGCAAGAACTTTTCTCCATTGAGTTAGAAATTAGCATTTCAAATTCTATGGGGGAGAAGTTGCCAAAGTTTTTTATATTTTAAGCTTAGAGTTTGGAATGGAATCAAAATATCTAATCCACTTTGCATTCCCTGCTCGGTCTTTCCTCCCTGCCTTATGAATTGGCATCCTTGTCCTTTGGAGGGAGAGCAGAATTGTGCAACTCTGTACGGCTTCTCTTGTGAAATATCAAAGTAATATTGCAGTGATCTCCAACACCCTTCCCAATAACTGTTAAATTAGCACAAGTGACATGAGGTTGTACTGGGAAGAGTTTATGCTCATCAGCTGCTTTACAGGATGACCTCTGAATTATTGGCCAGAAGACAAAACAGACACGCAGCCGCTGGGAACGATTTGGGATGGTTCAGTGCTGTGTGTTATTCCATAAAAGAACAGCTGATTTCCGTGAGTTAAACAGGTGGTCCAGAATTTGCACCTTGGAGTTAAGTTACTTTCCCCCTCTTTCTTTTCTTTTTCCATCTCCTTTTGGCACTTCTCCTCCCCCTGTAGTGACGTTGGAGCTGCTGCTGCTGCCTGGGGGGACATCCTGGCCGGAGCCCAGGGTGGCAGCAGCTCCAGACCCGGGTCAGTGTTGGCTGGGAGGCACATGGAAAAACACAGGGCTAGTCTGCGTTGTCTAGGGAGAAATGGGCGACTGAAATGCTCTTTTGCTGCCTTTCAGGGGTAGTAAAGCTTCCTAAAAAAACCCTGTATTCAGGGAGACCTGCAAAAGAGGCCTTACAAATTGAATCGATTTAATTCTTTGGGTGCTAAAGTGTGAATGTGTGAAAAGCATAGTAAAAATTTCTCACCAGTTGGCACCTTGTCCTCAGAGGCTGAGCAAGTACTTGATCCATTCTGCATACCAACACCAGGCATTAATTTTAGATCACAGGGACTATGAAGAGTGCAGTTTCCAGCTCTTGGCTTGCTGTATTTTACTTATGGCAAATAGGGGAAACTGATACGTGAACTTTTTCCTCCCCCAGCAAGGGAGCTGGCTTTTTCCACTAGCAAGGACTTTCCTATCATGAAAGTGCATGCAAAACAAGTTACTGCAGAATACAAAACATTATTTTCAATCCTATTTTAAAACAAATAAATGTTCAGAATTCTGTTCCGAAAGTGAAGCAAAAAAATCTTTTAACTTGTGTAATACGGGTTTTTTATTCTAGCATAAACATCTGTGGAGAATTTGAGCTGATTTTGCTCACATTTTTTTGGTATAAATAAGCAGTAACTTAGAGCAGAAGAGGATCAGGTCTCCTGGGTGTATTCTCCCATTGTTCTGAAGGGTGAATTCACTGCTGCATAAATCTCATGAAAGGTTCAAAGCCCCACAGCGAAAGTATTAGTGAGGGATGCAGCCATAAGCGTGTTGTGTCATCTGGATGTGTATCAGCCTGATGAGCTCTACGTGAGCACGCTGAGCCACCCGCTCGGTGCTGGAGCAGCGCTGCAGAACTCTGCAGTGGTGACGGGCTTGGCAGGGAGCAGGGGGAGCCTCAGGTCACCCTTCAGCTGGTTTGATTGGTTTCACAGGATTGCTGGGGTGTAGTTCTGTCCCCTCCCAGTTGATTCCTCTTTTGGGAGCAGATGTGGGGATAGCAAAATGCATTTAGTGCATGTATAGTCATAGAATGGTTTGGGTTGGAAGGCACTTTAAAGATCATCCAGTTCTAACCTCTCTGTCATGGGAAGGGATACCTCCCACTAGAAGAGGTTGCTCAAAGCCCTGTCCAACCTGTCCTTGAACACTTTCAGGGATGGGGCATCCACAACCTGTTCCCGTGCCTTGCACCAACCTCACAGGGAAGAATTTCTTCCTATTATCTAATCTAAACTTGCCCTCTTTCAGTTTAAAGCCATTCCCCCTTGTTCTTTCACTACATATCCTCGTAAAAAATCTTTCTCCAGCTCTCCTGTAGTCCCTTAAGGTACTGGAAGGCTGAAAACCCAACTCCCAGCCTGTCTCCAGATGAGAGGTGCTCCATCCCTCTAATCATCTGTGTCCTCCTCTGGACTTGCTCCAACAGCTTCATGTCTTTCTTACCCTGGGGGCCCCAGACCCAGATGCAGTGCTCCAGGTGGATCTCACGAGAGCAGGTCAGAGTGGCAGAACCACCTCCCTTGACCTGTTCCTGGGATGCAGCCCAGAATATGGTTGGCTTTTTGGGCTGAAGGTGCACATTGCTGAGTCAGTTGTACATCAGAGATCCTGTGTTCAGGGTTTGGGCTGGATTTGCAGGGGGCAGGGCTGGGTTTGTGGCTACCTTTAAAAGTAGGACAATAACTTCAGTACCTTTTCAAGCAGAGAGAAGAGAAGAGAAGGAATGAGAAATACCAGGGAAAGGAAGTGTGTGTCTCAGTGCTGCCCACTCCAAGGGCAGCTGGCAGAGAGTGGCACTGAATGGGGGCCATGCAGGAGAGCTGAAATGAGGCACGCTGTGCCCTGTGCTCACTGTGCCCTGTGCTCACTGTGCCCTGTGCTCAGCTGAGGGCCCAGCACGCAGCCGGCTCCATCAATAACCGCGATGCCCGCGGGCCCTGGAGCCTGCACGGAGCGGGAATCCTGGGAGAGAGCCCAGCCCCAGCCTGCCCAGCCCAACCCAGCCCATTGTTTTTACCTCCGTTCATGGAAAAATCATCTTAGATCGTCTCATCATTTTAAACATTTGGTAAGTGTTAATATACTTTCGGCTCAGTGGAAATAATCACCATATGGCTGTAAGATTTGCCATCTGTCCAGAGACGCTGGAATACAATTAGTCCGTGTAGTCCATTTATCAATCTATAAGTGACAATATTCACAGTCCTGGCAACTTGGGCTGCTGACAGAATGGGCACTTGCATAGGCCTACCTGTCTGCCCTTATTACATCAATATATAAATGAGATGGAAAAAATCCCATCGTTCAGCTGTGTCCTTCACCCCTGACAGAAAGGAAAAAAGTCTATATTAGTGTAAATGAGACTGAGGAAATGGTATGCCTTAATTTTTGTAGCACTAATTGGATTTTTTAATGTCTAGTAGACCTTAATTTCATAAGGTAAAGCCAGATTTATGTGCAGTCTTTCAATCAAGAAATACCAGCAGGACAGAGTATATCACAGGCAAAAGGAAATATTATGTCCTCTCCTGTTGTATTAATTTCCAAGGCACAAAAAGCTAAATACTATAAACATGAGAAAAGTCTTTGTTAGCATCATACAGGTAAGAATTATTTCCGAGGTTTCTTGTTTGACTTCAGAAAAGAGAGAAGAGAGTTTTTCAGCAGAGTGAATAAATTTTTTTAAAAGGCAAAGGTCAAGGCCTTTTGGTTTTAAAGCTATTAATGATCTGACATTATAAGGGTTCTGACTTTTGACTGCTCCTGCCAATCTCTCCCCTGGCCTGTGTCCTAGCTTGGCCCCTCAGGACTGTCACCTCCTTAGAACTGGGGTTAGACTTGGAATAGCTAATGCATATCCAGAAAATAATTTGAATGTTTTATTTGGTTTTGCATATTACCCAAACTCATCTTGCATAATAAGTTTATAAAAGGCATGTGTGCTATGTTTTGTTTATTCTACAAATTTTCAGCCAGCCCACACTAATTTCTGAGCCTCTGATGACAGGAAAATGTAATTTTTTTGGCATATTTGCTTGATAGCTGTAGTTACGGAGCCTGCATAGCTTGAAAAATGCTGGTACTTGAAATTAAATCCTTCCATACCCCACATTTTGTATAAACTGTATGTAACCTGCAATGTTGGAAGCACTGGCATGCAGAAATCAGAGGTGTCAGGTCTATAGGGATCAGAAATAGGTGGATATTGAGGTTCAGGAACTCCTGTGATAAGTTTCTTCCAACATTACCTGCAAATATGTCCACTTTGCAGTGCTAGCAGGTTGCAGGGATTTAGTTTTGTGGGGTTTGTGGCAAGGCAAGTTATGGTTTTTTGTTCTGCAGATCCTGTGTTGCTCATGAATAACCTGTTGGTTAAGTTTTTCAGGTTAGTAGCTCTTCTCTCAGAAACTCAGGAGGTTGCCGGAGGATCCTCACTTTTGCACTCAAGCTGCTGACAGCTTTTTCTACCAACAAATAATGTACATATCTGAGATCTGTACTGTAAATCTGACGGCCACAGATGGTGTTATATTTTTAAAGATCAAAGTGAATAATGTTAGCTCCTAAATGTTTGAAATTTCCTTTGTATTTTTAACTTGAAGCAGAAGAAATGTGTCATTCCGTTATCTCATTGGCTACTAGGAAATATCCTGGTGCCAGGCACCGTGTCCCCCAGCTCCTGAAAGAGCTCCTGCCTGCGTGCAAGCAGCGACCAAGGCACTCTGCCTGTTGATTCTATTAGTCTATTGAAATCACCAGAAAACGGGAATCTGCTTCTTTTCAGATTGTCTCATAAGCTGCATTGAGTGGGGGCTGAGGCTGCCTTTAGCCATGCCTCCTTGTGCCCAGCACCTCGTCCTTGCCCAGCTGCAGCTGTGGGTCCCTGGCTGTGAGCACAGGGGCTGTGCTTGCACTGGAACCTCTCTTTCCTGTTTTTAATTCACTGTCTGTGGTGCTCTTGACCACATTTGGTGGTTTTTGTCCTCTAGAAGATTTGCTCTAGAAGGAGGCTGGTAGGATGAAATCAATTTAAATATGGCAGTGCTGTTGGCAGCCTGGTGCAGTTCTCAGCACGGGCAAGTCAATACATGCACTGAAAACCCAGCGTGGGCATTGCTTTGCATCTTTCTAATCTCTTACAGGGCAAATTGCTTATCCTTTAATTGCTTTTAATTTTTGCATCCTTAAGTTTCATTAAAGACATGCAGCCTTGTATTAAACCATCTGTTGGTACCCTTTTCCTTGCAGGCTCATGGAGTGCTCAGACCTGAGGGTGTTGTCATCCCAGGTGCTCTGGCAGCAGCCCGGGTGGCAGCGTGTCCCAGCACAGGGCACAGCCGTGTCCTGCCCGTGCTGGTGGCCACCAGGACAAGCAGAGCCCTATCGTTTGCTTCTGACGTTACAGCTGGTAGAATTCCTTATTTGATCCTTCAGGCAGTAGATCAAAAAGAGTTATACAACTTGTTCTTTAACTGAACTGATTGGCTTTTTTTTTTTTCTCCCTTAGTGTAAGTGGAAGAAAAGCCTCAGGGGAGAGCATTTGAATAGGGCATGGGAAAGCATATCGATAATTACATGCATGGATTAGTGCACAAAAGCACTCCCCTCCAAGGATCTGCTTAGTGCTGTGGCGTTTGAAATAATGGAGTGTTTAATCATATTATTTTGCAATAGTGAGGCTTTGATTACGCCACTGATTGAAATCAACTTTTCGGATTGCTTTGTGTGAAGATATCCTCATCAGCCATGCAAATTCCTATAGCATGGGAGGAGAAAAAGTCGTAAAGATGCTGCTCTGGTGATGCCAGTGAGTTTTACATGTACACACATGGTCTTTCACTTCAGTCTTCTGTTTGTAGGTACTGTGTGTTTTGATCATGTATCCTCTGACATTTAGTCTCTTTGTTTTGTAAACAGACACCAAATAGCCCCATAGAACCTCGAAGTACCCCAAACCTTCTGCCGTGCAAAAGCACAAAGGATTAAAAGTGGTAATAAAGATTCTACTACCTCATTAAAGGAATTTTCTGCTTGTTTATAAATGCAAAATAAATTCCTTCCCAAGGCCAGCTGCATGGGGTAGGTTTTGGTCCATGCAGGCATGTCCATGATCCAGAGCTGGGCGTCTGGGACATCCCCTTGTGCCCTTGGGCTGTGCCAGGATGGAGGCTGCAGGGAAAGCACTGGGAGGGAATGTGCTCCTGCTCCTGCAGACCTGCTCTCTCCACTCCAGGTTTACACTTTCAATTTACAATGGCATCTCTCCCTGAAATATTACAATGCAAACATTGTGCCACGGAGGAAGCTGTGCTGAAAGCATTAACCCCACTGGAGCTGGGGTGAACTAAGAGGATGTAATTTTTAACCAATCCAGAGCAATAGGATGACTTTGCAGGGCTGTTTGTGTGCTGATCTGGCTTCGTTTGTCACGAGGGTGGGAGAGGTGCTGGGTGTACACAGAGTACAAGTATTTTTTCCAATTTGTGGAGTTGAATTCACACCTTTGCAAATAGGAGGCCGTGGTAACATTACTGAGGTGCAGATTAATGGATCTCCTTTCAATGTCTTCTCAGAAAAAAGTCTCTGGAATGATCAGTTACACAACCAGTTTCACACACATGTGCCTCAACTTTTTTTCCAATAAGTAACCTTACCTATGGAGGCTTAGTTCAGGGTCTTCTCAGTTCCTGTCACTTGTGTATAAGTGTTTATTCACAGTGTCTTGAAAGGTTAATAGACCTCTGGAGATGGCCCCAAAATAGTGTCAGCTTTCTCAGTGCCCAAGTTAAGCCTTTTAATTTGGATATTAGCTTCATAAAGGCGCAGTGGTGTTGTGAGACCTCACAGATGCTACAATGATTTTCATACTGAGAGCTTTTGTCCTCAAGATTTATTCTTTTGGATTTACTCAGCTGCAAATAAAAAATGAGTTTAATTGATGTCTGTGCTTTTAACAGACAATTCTTTAGCTAGCTAGTTTTATTCTAATTTTTTTTCTGTCTAAGTAACTGGAACTATTATGTTTCCTACAAATGCAAGAAGCACTTTTGCTAATTATATTCTGTTGAAATAATAATGCCTGTAAATGAAGGGAGCTAAAAAGATGGATTTTTTGCACGAATTTCATATATTTCTGCAGGTGAGTTGATATCAAATCTAATATCAAGTGGGCACCAGAGAATCATGACTGGATATTTGAACGAGTTACATGACCTTGCACTTGATTAACACTGCTGCCAGATTCAGCACTTCAAGCTCATCATCAGGAGATTGGTCTGCCTGTAAAACAGGAATTTCAAGACTGAAAAGAAGGACTTTGAGTAAATTTTATTTTTAGAATACCTGTTTGTTTCATGTTCTCTCTCTTTTAGGAGCAGTGTGATTTTTGTCCTAGCAGCCTGGGTTTTCCAGAAGTCATTCCCTGTACCTTCCACACTTTTGGAAGGGAATGCCACCTGGGAGCACAGGGCTTGACTGGAGAGTACCAACAATGGCACTTTCAGGGGTGCCTGCTTACTTTTTTTTTTTCACAGAGAGAATAAAGAGCAGCAAAACCTGGGTGCAGTTGCCCCCTGCTAGCCCAGCCCATTGCTCTGGGCCAGTTCTCCCATCCCTGTTTACAACTGATAGTAAATCCTCCCCCTCTCTCAGCCCTGTGTTGCTCGGGGTTATGTCTCCATCCTTACAAGCAATCTTTGCTGTGGAAATAAGTGTGAGGAGGAAGGATTGTTTGCACTGCAGGACCAATGGGAGCTGCAGGCGGGCGTTTGCAGGCACCCCATCCCACCTTCCTCCACAGTGTGGAGGAGCAGCTGGCAAATGCACTGAGAGCTTCTCTCTGCTCTGTACAGACTATTAATTCTTTTTTGTTGAGTGGTGAATATTCAGCTGTTGATTTAGCCTTTTGAATCCACACAGTCAGAAACTTCCCTGGGTAGAGGTGGTATAAAACTGCCCTGCAATGATAGTGGTAGCAGAGCTGCAGAGAGGAAATGAGGTGATGGATTTTATTTCCAGGCTTGCTAGTGGCTCTGTTATCCTGGGATGCCATCTCGCTCTCCATGGCTGTTTCCTCAGGTGTAAAATGGAGCCATTACCCACCTGCTCTCCTCATGCTGAGTTTTGCACCCTTGCAAGTTGAAACAGGCTCTCATTTGCTCCTGCTGGTTGTGTGCACTGGCAGCTGGCACCAGAACCTGCCTGTGGCAGCTGATGAGATCTGAGTGACCTGGATTAATTAGCATATGGCAATTTGGGAAGGGAATAAACTGCCTGCTCTCGTAATGCCAGTTTGCTGCTCCCACGTCCAAAAAATGCCCAGATTTAGCGTCTGCCTCTCCCCAGCTCTGTGTATTCCCCTTGCTGAGTGGGCCCAGGCTGCTGTCCTGGTCCCTGACCCCAGCCACGAGCTGGGCAGTGATGGGTGTTGAGGTGGCAGTATCTCAGGCACTGGGCTGAGACAGCTGAGTTTGCTGGGTTTGTGGCACAGGGGGATGCGCTTGTTTGGACTGGAGTGTGTGCAGTGAGGTCAGAAGGGGTCCTCTGACTTCATCCTTGGTCATTGTTAAGAAGCTAATTTGTGTGGTTCTCTTTCTTTCTGAAAAGATTTGATCCAACATGGCACAAGTGTTGAATGCAGAGAGGTAACAGGCTGGAGGATAATGACCTCTAACTTTTGCTTGGAGCAAAGATTAATATTGTGTATAAACTGCAAATGCCGTGCTAATTGCTGTGTGTGACACCATGCAACTTCTCCCCACAGCAGTGATGTCTTCATTAGAGGCCTGCCTTTACTTCAGTTTTGGTGTTTCAGGCAGAGGGGTTGGTTGTTTTTTGAAGTTTGAGATATGCATGTACACACAAGTGAGTAGAGTTACAAGTAGATAAAACTATTTTCACGGGTAATTTTTAGGCATCATAACTTGCCTGGACTTTCATCAAAGTGAGCATTTCAAATAGGAGAAAAATCTCCATCCATGTTCATAAATAAATACAAATGGCACTCCAAACTACAATATATGTACAGAGAGGATTAATTCTTTTCATTGCACCGTCAGGCAGTAGTAGCAATGTTCAATCCAAATAACTATTGACACCAATTTTATCATGTTGTGTTTAGAAAACACGATGTTTTCTGTCGTGACCAGTGATGGAGGATATGTCACAAAGTAGGATTTTGCATTTGCATCTACTCTTCTTTCTTGAGAGATCCTCATTAACTAATACTTGTTACAGCAAATCACTGCAGATCTGCTGGCACTGTCAGGTAGCATAAACTCAGTGTGTGCATGATGCTGGGCTGTAGCAGGAAGCACCACGTTCCAAAATCTCTGCTCTCATGTCTGCAGGCATGTGCATCCTCCACCACATGGCAGATATATGAGGACACGTGCTTTTAAAAAATATTTTCATTTCAATTGACAAATTAGACAGTTAATGCAAAGTTGTCTACAGTTAGTGTGGGGAGAGCACAAATAATCTTGTGCTGTAAACCAGGAATCCTTATCCCAGAAATTTTAAGCGATCTGCTAGTGAAAGTTTTTAAAAATGTAATTAGTGGTTTTGCCTCTGGTGGAGTACCAGAGCTCCTGTCACAAATATACTTGATGTTCCAGATCCTGCAAAAAAATTATTTTGTCCCAGTTACTTCATGGTCAGTGCATCCACCTGATGTGCACTGGGCACCCTGTGCATTTAAACGTGTTTGCGTGCTGATCCCACAGGCACCCACGTGAGCCACCGTGTTGTATTTACCAGCAAAAAGGATTGCTCCAGTACAGAAGTGTTCGCTCATCAGTGCCTTGGCTGGAGCTGGAGCTGGAGCTGGCTCCACACGGCCCCACACACGGATCCAGGATCCGTGGCTGTCCCGGATGAGTCCAGGCAGAGCTCGCTGTGTCACAGCTCCATCGGCCACCAGCACCCCACAGCCTGCAGGATGCTGGCTGCCAGTCAGCAAGGACTCTTTACAGCTGAAGTGATTTAAATCACTGGTTGTGCTCATGATTCAAGTGATAAACAAGGAAATTTGAATTAAATAATTTGAACTTTTCCTAAGCGAGAGCTCATTCCCGTTGATTAGGAAGAGTAATACAAAACACATGGCTTGCAGCTAGTCACACACTTGTAAAATTTGGCATGGTTGTATATTAACCAGAAAGTGATACTGTATCTCACACAGCTGTGGAGCACTTAGTTAGCTCGAGAATCTTGTGGTTTTCTGTTTAAATTCTTCAGAAAAGGTTAATGGCCATAGAGGAAAGTGGTTGTTTTTTACTTGAGGTTTTGCTCATATGAAGCAAGGACAGAAATTAAAGGTCGACTAAAATGTGTAAAACCATGACTTGAAAATTGCAGTTATATTTATAGAACATGCTTGCCGTATTTAATAATAAAAAAGCATTTTCTGTCTTAAATTATATTACCGAATAAAGAATTATTAGGTTTGATTTTCTACTTTTCATGTTCGACTTTTCAAGCAGCTTTACTCCGAGCAGTGGATGTTACTGTCAAATTGATTTTTAAACAGTTGGGGTTTTTTAAAGAGTATTTAATCAATCATTAACGACTTTGGTTAAAATTCATGAGATTTTAAATATTCATAAATTCCCTTTGCCTTCGTGTGCGGGTCCAAGCCCGGCTGGCAGAGCTGCTGCTCCTGCCTCCCCGGGCAAACTGGCAGCCTCACGGAGCGACCAGCTCGCAGGGCTCAGAGCATGCAGGATGTGCTGCTGGAGTTTCACGTTAGCATCGCTGCTGTTTTATCATAAAAGCTGATAAATCTCTTGATCAAGTGGAAAGGAAAGGAACCCTGGGAAACGAAGTCATTCCTCTAGCAGTAAAGTGCTTTCTTGAGCGTCAGAAGTTTCAAGTGAGTAAGACAGAATAATCCTTCTCAATTTGGAGCCATGTAGGGCCATGGTAAAGCGTTTTAAAAGTACCTAATTTAGCGTTCCACTTGAAAATTGAGTGCCACAGTTTCCTAGTTGCCTGTGTGTGCTTCAGTGGTCGGAGGGTTTGGGATGCAGTGCCGTTTCCCCCGTGTCAGAGCTGTGCCACTGGAGTTTGTCAGCACAGCTGGCTTTGCCATCCTGCCGTGGTGTGTGGGGCAGGGGTGGCACCAGCTCCCAGTGCCAGTGCTGAATCCCGGGCTCTGCCGATGGGTTTGGGCTCCTTGGGGCAGGAGCTGAGCACAGAACTGCAGCAGGGCAGACACAGCCACAGAAACGCATCTTCTTTTCTTAGTTATTGCAAGGCAAAGCCGGGGATAGAATTTAAATTCCAAAATTATTTTTCTCCCAGTCTGGGGGCTTTGCTGACCTGTAGAGCCACCTATGGCAGGAAGGCCAGACCATGTGGAGCATCCAAGTGGCCCTTCCAAATCTGAGTCCCAGCTAAAGGTCAACAGATCAGCTACCTCAAATGATCTAAAATGTTTAAGTTTACACATTGCATTTTCATTTTTTTAATAATTTATCAACTATCACGCTATCACTGTGAGACAGAAAGACAAAATGCAGGTGGGCTTTTTTGTTGTTGATAATCATAGGATTAGAAACAGAGGGTTTGCCTTTACTTCTTAATAAAAGAATGAATGGATAGATGGATATTTCCAGCCCCGAGCTTCACTATCCATTGATTAATCCACTTGGATGTATGTATACAGCTCCTGTTTCAACAGTAGCAGCTTCAAGATTCCTGAACAAATGGAGATAGATAGTTGTGAGGTCTTTGCCTTCATTCTACTTTTATTATCTCCAGATTTTCTTTTTATGTTTGCTGTCCCTGCTGCAGAGCAGCCAGGCATAGTTTCAGCAGTGTTTTCTGGTGTAGTTAAGATAATGTAACAGAATTAAAGTTGTTTGTGGAACAGATTTGCATGGAGGAAACTTTCTAAAATTTAGACTGCAATATTTAGGTCATATTACCATATTTTTAGTAGAATCAACTGAAAATATAGAACTATGTAAAAGGTGAAATAAATTTCAAAATGATTCTTCTCTCAGGGAATGTACATTTTTTAAATGAGTAAACAGCCTGGGGGAAACTTCCCCTCCCTGAATTTGTTATTGCAGACGAACTCCTTGACCTTTGTAGGTGTTACACTGCTAATCCTGTGTAGTGGATAATTGAAGTATTTTAAAATGTTAAGGAAACCTGCCCCTTCGTTCCACCCAGGTGAGGATGGCATCGATATTGGCCCATGAAATGAGAGCTGGTTTCAGCAAGGGAGATAAGGGAGAACTCAAGCAAATGCTACTCTTTGACAGCTGTAATATGACAGTCCCATTGTCATTTCAATTTATTTTGAATAAGTATTTTACATAGTTCAGCACAGCTGTCTGTCCAGAAACCTGCATGGCAGCCCCTGGAAAAATGTAGAACTTTGTGTGAGTCTTGCAAGGGGAAAACCCTTGCTTCATTTTCTCCCTCCTGAGGCCTTGATGGGCTTTGCAAGTTCACTCTATCTTTCCTGAGCTAATTGTACCCTTAAATCACTTCACCTGTTTGATACTCGCAAATTTACTGCCCTCGATTTTAATTTAAATTTCTGGGTGGTAACTCTGTTGTAGTACCGTTGGTTTTGGATACTGTCATAATTCTGTCAATTACCTGTTCATGATGTAATATTTTGTATGGGAAAAGAATATACTGAGTGGTACACTTAATATAAAACATTATATACTGTAGCTTTTAAGATCCAAAAGCATAAAAATGCATGTAAAAACTCGGTAGAACTTGATTTGCAGTTCACTCTACTGCTAAACTTGGATTAAAGGTATAGTTGGTGGTGAATTTAGTTTTATGGCATTTAAGAAAGGCTTAATTCTGATCTAGATGACTTTGTATGTATCACATTTGGTTCTTTTGGTCCTGCGTCTTCTCTGCTTTTCTGTGTGATTTTCTTGGTCACACATTGAAGGTAAAACAAAACCCCTCCACTGTGTCCACAGTCTTCTTGAGGAGAAAACTCACCCGAGAAAGGCTGGTGTTTAGGAGCGGGATGTCAGGGGTGCTACGTCACCCACGGAGAGCTGAACAGAAGGGCAATATCTGTATCAATGCTGGGATTTGGTTCTGTTTCTTTCCCCCCTCGCTTCCCAGGATGATTGAATGGTTTGCATCTAATGAAATTTTCATGCGCATCCACAGAACAGTGGGATTCTGAGGAGAGAAATTAATATTTCAGTAATTATGCCATGCCTGTGTGTCACTGGAGTCCTTGGTGCAGCCACAGAGGAGCCCTGGCTGTAGGTAGCAGTTCCCAGGAATGTCGGCAGGAGGAAATCCAGCTGGGGGGGGCTTGTTGCTTTTGGCAAAATACATGGATGGGGAAAGAAAGAAAGAATGCACATGAATTCCCTTTCCTGAAAATAAATATTTGAGGAAAAGATGGGTACTGAGTTAGTATAACATGGGGAGAAAGAAGGCAGTTGTTTCTTTGGCTATGGCAGTAACTTTAGGGTGCTGGATGTCACGTAGTGATGCCAAGGAGAGGTACTCAAGGCTGGAGCATGGCTCAGCAGTGCCACTGCTCTGTCTTTTCATTTGGGGGATTGCCAGGTGCTCTCTGCCTTGTGCTTTCAACGTGCCTGGTCAAGGCTGGGCTGCTGGGACATTTCACCTTCCACAGACTCATGCATCCATTTCTCCTGTCCCTCCCTATTCCAGAGAACAGCCCATCTTCACCACCAGAGCCCATGTCTTCCAAATTGACCCCAGCACGAAGAAGAACTGGGTTCCCGCAAGCAAGCAGGCTGTAACTGTTTCCTACTTCTATGACAGCACGAGAAACAGCTATCGGATTATCAGTGTGGATGGAGCCAAGGTAGGAGGCTGGAGGTACCCGGCGTGTTTCTGTGCGGAGAGGTGCGGGACTGTCAGCCCTGGCTGAACACACAGAGGGGCTGCGTTATACATTATAAATACTCCTTTTTTCACATAATCCATTATGGAGACTTGTAGTGATAATTGGAAAAACACAAGGCACCCTCAAAGTGATTTGGCCCAGCTTAGTTGATTTTATCCCTGATGAATTTGGCTTTATGATCAGTGAGCCAAGAACTTTAAGTGTCCAGACTGAGTCAGTAGCACGGTATCTGAAACAACCACCTGTATTAGGGTAGATAAGGCTGAGGCCTTTTTGGTGATAAAAATGTTCTTCCTAAAAGGAACGAGGAGGCAGATACATGCAGACTATAGCTTTTAATGTAAATGCCAGCTGCATATTCGCTTTTGCCTGGCTGAACTATTTACAGTTTAGTACTTAATTTTCTTCAGCTTTCGCACTGGAGTTCATCAGCCTTAGGTGACACGTTAGGCATGAAGGCTCTTTCCTCAGCCTTTTTTCTTAATTTGTTGTGCATTACCAGAGAGTGTGCTGAAGTATTTTCTGTAAGAATCCAAATCAGTCGGACTGAATAGGTTGCTTAGACAACTGTTTTTATTACAAACTACATTTATCGCTCTGATTAGTCCCCCCAAAGTCACTTGAGGGGTGACCACTTTTGCCTAGCAGACCCCAGTCAGAGGTATAAATGAAAACATTTTGCTCATGTACAAAAATCATCGGGTGTTTCTGTCAGAGCACAAACCACAGGATAACAAGATGAGTTTACAGCCTGTTTATCTGTGTTCCTGTTTGGATAAGGATGTTAAAATATCACCGTTCTGGGAGATAGAGATCACAGAAATCATCCCTTAATAAAGCTTTTCTATTTGTCATGCCTATTTCACATACTTGTTTTTCCAAACATCTCCTGTGCTATACTTGGTTATATATTGGCTTATAAATCAGCCATACTGCCTGCTTTAATTGATGGTAATGTTTCATTGACACCAGTACAGCATTAATATCCCCCCATCACGATGCTGTTTGTGCCGGTGCGTTCATTCCCAGGAATGCTGCAGTTTGCAGCTGGCACACGCAGCCCCAGTGACCTGCTTGGGGAAGCTGAGCCCCCAGGTTTGCTTACACCCCATGGGTGCTTGTGCTGATTCTGCTGCTGGTGGGCTGGTGGCTTTACAAACGCGGGCAAGTGCGACTCCCAAGCCAAAATTGCTGCACTCACAGCAGTGGCTCGCTTGATTTGTGGCTGTGCATGCATGCATTAAGACCAATTAATGAAAACAAAGTAATTACTGTGTGTGGCAGGGGAAGCTGCGGGGGCAGCGTATGGCCACGGCCAGAGGTCCTGCCCAGAACTGCAAAGTGTGTGTGGAGAACAAGCTGGGCACCCAAGCTTTGCTTTGTCACCTGCTCAAAAGACACTCAGAAGGACCATTCCCCCCAGCCCCCACTTTAACATGTCCCAGAAGAAGGTGAGCTTGCCATGATTAGAATTCTCCCCTGGGGCTTCCCAAGCAAGAATCAATCGCTGGCCACATAAATTATTCCTCTTGTCTTGAATCTTTGCTGATTAAGGAACAGGTCAAGAATAGATGCTACCTTCATGCTCACGTCTGGAGAGTCCCGTGACCCTGCCTGTCCATTTTAAGAGTGCTAATTGGGAAAAAAACCCCAGTGTTCATGCCAAAATAAGTTAAAAGTTGCATTTTTCTCTTCAAACAACTATTGTTTAGTGTTTTGACCTACTTTTCCAGGCAAAAATGAAACTGGGTAGAGCTGTAAGGAAGAATACAGACAGCTTCAGATGATGGTGTCCTGCTTTCTGTACATCTCATTAGAATAAAGTCTTCCGCGTGTTGGCAAATACCAGATGGATTAATGTGACAGCATCACTGTGGGCATAAGTTATGTCTGCTTTAAGGACAAAAATGCTGAAGCTCAAGTAAATGAAGGGACTTGGCCCTAGAAGGAAGGCATTGAAAGATGTGTATCTCTTACAGCTCTCCATCCTTGTCTGCTCTGCAAAGGGGCTGTTCTAACAGTTTATTTTAGACAAACATGTATGATCCACATTGGCTTGCAGAGAAATTCCAGTTAAATCCAACTTGTACGCAGATGTTGGATTAATTTTGTTCTTTTTTACCTTATGTTGACATTACATACTAATGATAAAAATATTTTGAAGTGATCAAGAATCCAGGGTACTTCACTCAAAAGTTGGTCAGCACCTGGCTGCACAAGCTTGGTTTTGCTTGTAGCATCCAGCATGTCACCCTGAGCAGTGTTGAATTGCCAGTGTGTGGAGGAGCTGGGAGCTGCTGGACCCTGTGAGCGCCGCGGTGGCAGAGCACAGGGCAGGCTGGGCAGTGTCACCCTGATGAGCCCTTTCCTCCTGGTGCAGCACTGACCTGATGGGCTCACAGGAGTGGCGGTGGCAGAGCACAGGGCAGGCTGGGCAGTGTCACCCCCATGAGCCCTTTCCTCCTGGGGCAGCACTGACCTGATGGGCTCACAGGAGTGGTGGTGGCAGAGCACAGGGCAGGCTGGGCAGTGTCACCCCCATGAGCCCTTTCCTCCTGGTGCAGCACTGACCCGATGGGCTCACAGGAGTGGCTTCCTCAGGCAGCTGCTGCTGTCCTCAAAGGTCCGGACCCTCCGCAGCGCCCTGTCCTTCAGTGCCATCCTCTCTTCTCCCAGCAAGCCTAGCCTGTCCCTATCTCTTCCTCGTGCCTTGTCCCCACACGCCCGGGGTGTAGGGCAGAGGGGAGCAGAAGGATTCAGCAATGGGCTTAAGGTGGGGATTAAGAGGGCTGCTGAGCCCATGTGTTTAGAGGTGTAAATATTGGTAACCCAGTTTGTGAGCCTGGCTGGCAGAGGAGCTGCTTGGCTCTGCTGCCCGGTTCAGTGCAACGCTGCCTTTGCCTTACCCCTTAGGGGAGGATAGGAGAGTCTGGATGCTGCACATGGAGCTGGTGAGAAAAATGGAACAGGAAGGGAGTAGGGTAAAGATAGGAAACAGAGTGAAGTCTAGGGAGCTTAACTCTTCCCTCACAGAGGGGTATGCAGGAGTCTTATGCTGAAAACCAGGAGTCCAATATGCAGGCCAGCCAGGACAGAGCATACACCTGCAGGTGCCAGGTTTCTTCCAAATCCTCCCATCCCAACGACAAATAAACCCATTAAAATACCTGGGGAACGAAGTGCTGCAAAGAGGAAGCCCTAGATTCAAAACAGCTTGTACCACTTTAATTCTTCATGTTTGCAAAGCTAAAGACAACAGCTCTTCTAATTCCTGCATCTTTCACAGAAAAACAGGTGCTGTGGACAGGAGCTTACAATTTATAGCAAAAGATTTCAGATACCATATGAGAATGTGCTGGTTGATCTTACCCAAGATACCATGACCAAACAAGAGAACAGATTAATATGTCTTTTAATTACATGATAATTGACTTGTATGTTGTCAAGCAAGTAATTTCATCATGTTTTAAGAAGTTTCTAGCCAGAGGCTAACTGCAGCATAATGAATGCTGGAGGAAATGATACAGTAAAATGCAAGGGCACACACTGATTCAGAGTTAATGAGGCAGCCAAGAGACTTCACCGTGTGAAAGTGCCCAGTGTTGTGGACAGAAGTCAATCCTGTTGAGAAAAGACAAAATACGGTGATGATGCAGGGAGAACGTGAACTTGTAAGTGTCCAATTGCTGTGCAGTGTGTGGGGAAAGCCACACACAGGGCTCCTCATTAAAGGTGACCTACATTGGCCTGCCTTTTGGAGGCAAAAAGGAAGTTTGACAGTATGAAAATTATGCAGACCAGTAGCCTTTGTCATCCTCAGGAATAATGCATGGTAGTACCCTGGTTGGGGGGTTTATTTATTTTTTATAAACTGAAAATACGTGTTATCCGAACAGTATAGAGAAGAGGGGAAGGAATTTGAGATGGAAATATAATCCCTCAGAAACAAGCCCCTGTCCTCTTTTCAGATGTTCATGTTGTTTGTGATTGCAACAACATCATTTTTCTCTTTTGAGAAATGAGCTGTTAATAAGGAACATAAAGCTAGCTTAAAAATTAATAGCCAGCAATAAAGTGCATAGTGAGACATACTGAGTTGGCAGCAGCAAAGAAAAGTGACGCAGCAAGAGTCATCGCAGATGCCAGTCCCCAGTGGTCTCTGAGAGATGCTTAAACAGATGACTAGAAAAAAAATTAAAATCAGGGTTTAAAAGATGACTACATTGCAAGAGTAATTGTGGAAAATGCATGATACAGAAATAAAGACTGTGTTTCTGAGGAAAAAACCAGTCAGCTGACGCTCATTCCCAGTTACTAGCTCATTTAAGAGTTTATTACCTGATAATTACCTTGAATATTGGAGATCAGCAGCTAAGTTGGGCATAAGTGTGTGAAAGTATAAAGAGAGAACCAGAAAAATTGCTGTGCTGGGAAAGCAAAATCAGTGGGTCTGTTTCTGAAGTAAGTTGCAATTAGTAAGAATAAGAATACGGGCCAGATTTTGTCAATCAGTATTCACATAGTGCTCCCCAAAGTGAATACAGTACATTATATGGTGTGATGAAGCTGTTTGATCAAGTGGCATCTATGCAGGGGACAGTGTGATTTACAGAGGACAATGGAGCTGGCAGGGACACAGCCCCAGCAGCCTGTGGCAGCAGATATTTAGGGAGGTGAGAAGGGGTGATATGTAAATCTGCTAAGAGTTGATGAATTCCTGGCTTTCTCTGTCCCTGTACCAGTCCTAATTGCTCCCTAATTTAATAGCTGCCCACCTCCTTATGACCACGCTTTTCTTGTTGTCACGACTGGAGGCAGGTGTCCTCAGCACACAAAGAGGAAATTGAGTTCTTCCAGTGATGTGTTCAGAGGCTCAAAACAGATCTTTTTCTTCGCCCATGGAAAAGGAATTATTTTAAGGCATAGTTGTTAAAAATATCCTAGAGTATTTTGCCAAAAGGTGACTCTTAGATTTCAGAATCTTTTCTTTCAAAGGAAAACAATTACAGGGTATGGTAGCACAGATGAAATTCCTTCATCTGGCTAGATATTTTCATTCTTTTTTTTCTTCCATTGACGTAAATTCAGCCATTAAACCAATAGCAACTCTTTTGCAGGAAAAAAAACCCTACCAAGTAATTTATGTATTACAAAATTTTTGGCACTGAATTATAAAAGGCTTCTGGCAGCGTGTACCTCACCAGGGGTCTGCGTTGGTGTGGCAGCATTTAACTCTGCCTCTAGGGCCTCATGGGTATGATTTGTGATAATGTGTGGCAGCAACAATCAAAATATTGGCTTCTCACTTGGCATTCAGAGTGTCAGTGTGTGTTCACCGGACCCCGCACCCCGTGAATTAGGTGCAGTGATGTAGGGTGTTTTATTTTTTAAATGCCTAGCTTTCTTAAATACCTAAGTTTTTTAACTACCTAATTTTTCAGGTTTAATAGTTCTATAGTGGAACTGCGGAGGATGTTTTACAGCCTTGGGTAGCCAAAGATAAAGGGATGTAAAAGTAAATGAGAAGTGACCTTACAAAGTGGTGTATTGGCTTTTCTTTTAATGTCTGTAGATAAATCCTGAAATGCTATGATTTTGAAAGGTATGGGTGAGGGTATTTGTGTGTTTTGTCAAAGGGAGGGAGATTCTTTGATTCCTAGTTCTGCCTGCCCTAGTTTTATTTATGGCCCTGCTTGTCAGGAGTGCTGTGTGCCGTGTCTCAGAGGAGCGTGGTGCTGCTGGGGTCCCAGCCAGCTGCCCTTTGCCTGCTCAAATGCCAGGAGGCCCCACTCCTCACCCTCAAGATTATTTTGCTGACTGCAGCACTGGCAGGACTATGATTTTTACAGAGTCCCTTCTAGTAAAATCTGATTAAAAGAAAATATTTTTTATTCATCTTCTCAAAGGTTTTTTTTTTCACCAAGGGGTAACTGAGACAGAGATTTCTTTCTTTTCTAAAACTTCCGCCATGCTGTTTTTGCCCTCCAGTTTCTTCCAGGCTGGGTGGGAAATCTTTTCTGGTGGTCCCAGAAAGTGTGCCAGCCATAAAATGTGGATGGGGGCGGGAGTATGAGCTCAGTATTCCTTAAATGTCTGACACTGAGAGCCAACATGGAAAGGACCTTTCATCTGAAGGCAGCATGTGACGCTCTGATGACCTTTCCTCAAAAGGCAGCATGTGACACCGTGCCCACAAGACACATCCAGCTGAAGGGTGACCCTGCATCAGGGCAAACCAGTGCAAAGGAGTCCGGGTTTTGACCTCTGGGGGTCTGATTTCACTGATCCCGTACTTGTGCCTTCTTGTCTATACCTTCACATGTTGTAAAGGAGGATTTCCAATTGTGGTCTGGCTGGTTACTGTAATACAGAAGCCTAAGCATATTTGATGGCCTTCATCCCCTCTTATCATGGTGTGTTATTTCATGAACTATTGGGGCTCATTTCAACATGACTGTTAGCACTGTAGGTGATACCAGAGTCAACAGATGGAACTAATTAATGCCCCATATAAAAATTATGCGATATATTTTGCAATACTAAATATGGTATAAAATATAATTTTAATGCATAGTCCTGTCTTCCAGCGTGCATAGTTTGTGTGCATGTTACAATAAACATCTCATTGCTTTTATGCTACTGAGATGACTATTAAGTAAAAACATTAGTTGTGGGTTTATGATTTCCTATATACATCATGCAATTACAGAATCATAAAATATCCTGTGTTAGAAAGGACCCACAAGTCTCACTGATTTCAACTCTTGGCTCTGCACAGGACCACCCCAAACAGATAATAGAATATATAAGAATATAATAGGTAAATATATTGAGACAAAACAGCAATAGTATCAGTGTATATACACTGTTAATCCGTACCAAAGCCTTTGAAATAATTTGGTGCCATTTCATCAGTCTCATCAGGTGTGTTTTGTACTTTTCCTGGTTCAGATCTCCCAGGCCTTGTTGGAGAATGATGCTCCTCTGCTGGAGACCTGTTCTAATACCAGTAGTGCTAAACAAAAGACTTTGTAAAAGATTCTTGGGGAGTCTCAAGCTGCTTTTTGTGGTGCCTTTTGGTCTTGTTGCTGTAACTAATGAAACTGGATGGAACTGCTCTCTGAGGTGCAGCTGCTCCTTTTGTAGAGAAGTTCTGTGTTTTGTATGATGATCAGATTGAGAGCAGAACATCTGTCCTGGCCTGAGTCAAAGCTCACCAGCCTAACCTAAGTTGGAACCTGTCCTTCACTCAGACAGTGAAACAATTTGCAGTAAATAATTAATATTTTTAATAGCTGATTTCTGATTTCTTTTAAAGGTGGTAGGTTTGTGGTGATGCAAGTTCCAGATTTTTTAGCATCACTTGGAATGATTCAGGGAGAACTCTCAATTTAAGGAGAAACTGCCATCAGTGGGTGATGCTGGTGCCTCCTGGGCAGGGGCTGCTTCTCTGGGCAGGCTGGGGGCAGCGCTGGGGCAGCAGCAGCCCTGCAGCTGGGGTGCAAGGCAGGAGGGTCTGCGTGGGGTGCTGGGTCTGGCACCTCAAAGGTGTGGGGTGGGTGTGCCCTGAGTGTAATGCTCCAAAGGGGTCCTGTGGAGTATCAAAGAGAAATGGGAAGGGGAAGCTGGAGCAGGACAGACTCAAATAGAAAAGGAAATGGACATTTTAACATGAGGATCAGTGTCTGGGGTGAGCACACAAGTGTGTGCTGGTTCCTTCTGCTCCATAGACCAGGACTTCATGTCCCTCTCAAAGACACCTTTGAAGTAAGAGTGAATGAAATTCAGGAAAACAACAGTCTCTGATGATCTTAAAGTATTTGTGGTGTCTGTGCTAGGGGTGTACTCGGCTTGATTAAAATTGCTTGAGTTTTGGTTTCTCTCTAAACATTCAAATAACTTGAGAACATTTTCTTTGGAATTTGGTGAGGGAGAAATACAGGAGAAAGGAGAAGCAGAGCTGTCAGCCAAGGATGAGACTACTCACTTGCATCATCCCTTATTTGCTTAAGGTGATACCAGGTATTCAGAAATTCCAGCTGAGGGGAGGTGCAGGATTTAATAACTGGGAGGACAGTACATTTCCTGGAGTTGTGTCTGCAGGAGAATTGTCAACAGTTGCTAAGACAGGTTCAGATAGGTAGAGCTGGTTATATTGGGTGCACTTGTGTGAACAGGCCTTTGAGTATTCAGAGGATGAGAAAAAATGATTGGGGCTTAGCTGCAATTGGAATTTCAGAACTGCTAATACTGGTGGAGATGAGCCAAGAATAGAAGGAAAAGTTTAAAATGTTTGCACTAAAAAAGACCTAGGACTCCAGGTGAAAAAGAGAGGTTGTCAAAAGCTGAGAAAGGGAGTAAAGCAAATGCCAGGAAATTTGGCAGGTCACTTGAGATTGAATCAACCAGAAATCATGATCATCTCCTGAGGTTGTGTTCTGGTTTAGAAAAAATTTAAAGTCTAGAGCTGAGAACTCATACCGCTTAAATGTTTCTGTATTAATCTCTTTCCAAATTATTAACTTTGAAATGTGAAAAATCCTCTGTTCATTTCCTGGATTATTTCTGGAAGTAAATCCTTCAGAAGCTGGTTAGTAAGCTTAGGAGAAAACATACCAGAGTGCTGTCAACAGCTATATCCTTGACAGAAGAGCAGAAGCACATCTGCCACTGTTTGTTCCTATCTGGCTCATTTTCCTGCGTGTCTTGTGTGTGTGTGTCACTGGCTCTGGAAAGACCACACACAGCTGAATCCAGGAGATTGCAAAAACCTTTCCAGAAATGAAATTTGTTACTCACTAAAAAGAAAAGATAAAAATCCATGCTAAGGATTTCTTGCTGTGCCGCTTACAGCAAGTAGGGAAACTTTGGTCTGGGTAGATGTTTCCTTTTTAAAACCCCGTCTGTAAAATTACTCAGAAAAGCTCTGCCAAAACAAGTGTTTCAGTAACTGCCCCACACAGAGTGGTTTCTGATCACCAGACTCGAGTATGATGTGAAGCACCTGAACATGCCAGAGAGGTTAATGAAGCCATGTGATGCCTTTGTGAAGAAACCTGGACATCCTGTTACCTCCTAAAAATAATGTACCTGTCCATCATGGCCTTGGCTCATGCCAAGGGGCGGTTTTTCCAGATTTCAGAGAGGAACTATCCTGTTGCTGACCACTCCCGGGGTGTGTAGGTTGTTAAAGAGTAGAGGAGTCTTTAACGATGCCGCGTGGTTGTGCCATTCCTGCTTTTCAAAAGGGACCTTCAGGCTTCAGTGAGGCTGTTGTCACAAGCTTGAAGAATGCAGAAAATTATCAGTGCTTAAATAATTAACTTACGGATGTGGTTATACTGCACACAAAGACAATATGCTTTTATTAAATATCCCAAAACGTAAATATGATATGTCTATGGGAAGTTTTAGAATTTTTTCTAATTGTAGTCCAAGCAGCCTTCTCCCTCACCCCAGTATTAGTCACTAGGAAAAGCATCAAAGTCTCCACTGTATCCTTCTCCCTTTCTGTATCTAAGTTAGGAATCTTGTTTCTCATATGAAAATAATACACAAGCATCTTGCTTTATATATTTTGTAAATTGTTGCATGAAATTCCTGGGTAACAATTTGTTCCAAAGGGTTTGAAAACCCTTGCTGTAGATTTTCTTCATGAAACAGCTGCTGGCTCTTTGAATCGTGTGGGTGGGTGGATGTGTGTGCTGTGCCTAAAAGGAAAAAAAATTCTAGTCAGATGTCAAAGCAAAAATAGGAGATTTTAGAGATTTAGACTGGGTGGAGGAGGTGGGAAGCCAACTCTGCAGAGATGTTAATTACCTTGGGAAGAAAAAGAGAGCAATGGAGTAGGTGTAGCAGGAGATTTACTTAATAGAATTCACACAATCATGAACCCACTTTTGTTGCATTTAGACAGATTGTTAGTGAGGGCTTTACAACAGAGGTATTTTATCAGAGGAAAAACAGTTATTAGTCTTTTTATTGGTGGGGGGGGCTATTTTTACATCTCTTTTTATGAAGGAGGACAAGAATTGTATGGGATTTTTTATTATTATTTGTTGGCTTTTGGGGTTAAAAATGAACCTCACCATTCATGGAATTATCCTGGGGCTGCAAGGCAATTTAAGAGAAATAAAGCACTATGTGCAGTTGTGGAAATGGCCCTTTTCCCCATAAAACTAGCAGCAGCAGCACATGAGAGGCTTTACCTGTTGCAGTTATTTACCCACACAAGGAGTCTCCTCTCTGCAGAGGGAGCTCGGGTAAATGCCAAGGGTTGCAGCAGGTCCTGTGTGGCTTGCAAGATGTCCGGGCATGTTCCCTTCCACTCCCACCTCCTGCAGAAATACCTGGTGTAGCTATGGAAGTTTTGGAATCCAGAGATGGGTGAAATAGCTGCTGTCCTGGTTAAGTGTGTAGAACAGAAATTCTTGAAAAGCAGCAGCAGGCCAGGCTCACTGCAGCGTGGGGATAAATAGAGAGTAACCAAAAGCCTGGTAGTGGCTCCTGCCAGCTGTGCCTGCCCTGTGCTTGGTTCCCCCACCGTGCACCGATGGGGGAGTGGAGCAGGAGGAAGAGCAAAGTGGAGAAACCCAGTGCTCTTCCTAATGTACACTTCCAGTGCTCCCAATCTGGTTATTCCACACCCTCAGCCTGTCCCAGGAAAAGTGCCATGTACGTGTCAGGTGCAGCAGAGAAAGCAAAGCTAGAACAAGTGCCGTTGCTGTTTTCAGTTTTGTGTGTCTTTGTGCTTCCCTGGCTTTGCTCAGCTTGGTGGTCTCAGCAAGGGACTGTCTTTTTCCCTTTATTACCACTGTCTTGATTAACAGTTTGTGTGTGTGTGTGTGTGTGTGTGTGTGCACTCTGGCTTTCCAGGACTAGAACTGAGGTGAGCAGTTTATCACCAGAGACACCCTGGTGAAAAGATGTTACATCCCGTCTAGAAGCAGAGGTAGGAAGGATGGTAGACAGTGCAAAGGATAATACAGATCATGGAAATGTAGGTGGGCTAATTCCACAAAAGTGTTGCCGAATATTTGGGATAAAGGAAGAATTTATCTGTAAATCCACCTCTGACTCCTCATCTTCACATTCTGTGTCACAAGCCCTTCTGATTCATGTCGACTTGATGAGCTGGAAGAACCTGCTGAGCCTGTGATAGCTATGGCCAGAGGA
The DNA here is from genome assembly GCA_013397845.1 of Melanocharis versteri. NCBI lineage: Eukaryota > Metazoa > Chordata > Aves > Passeriformes > Melanocharitidae > Melanocharis > Melanocharis versteri. Next base: position 3,165,264 of record VZTG01007483.1, on the reverse strand, counting down.
TTAGCAGCTTCTTTCCTTCTGCAATTCTGTTTTTAGACTGGGATACATCTTTACTGAAGATTAGCAGCCTGGTGGGTTGAGGAAATTAAATTTCACAAGGGCTGCAAACTGGAAGCACATATTCAGAGGTGTGAAAATGAAATGGGGAGATTTTAATATAGTCTTAAGGAGTAAATCCTATGGCTTGGAGCCTTGGGGCTCTTCTGGAGGTGTGATTATTTCCGAGTAACAGGTGATGTGAATTTAAGGGGGAAATTCCAGAATAATTCCTAATCTGGCGCCCTTGTCCCAGAATAAGGCATCCTTTTCTGATTTAATTTAACACAGATCCAAAACATATTGGCCAATACATTTATTAGCTATTTCATAGCTGTTATTTCAGTCTTTTCCCCGGTAGAGAAGCTGGTGGCAGGGCTGGTGACACGGTTCATCCCCCCTTGGATGGGTGTCCTGGCAGATTCCTGCAATGTGTTCATCCTCCTCGGGGCTGTGCCAGTGGCTCTGCCAGCTGCCCTCTGCAGTCGCTGCTCTCCTCCCCTCGGAGCTGAGCTCGCTGTGCTCTCTGCTTTCCCCTCCTCGCACCCGGCAGGCCGGGGCCGATGGGGTCCGGGTGTGCCCGGGGAGCCGAGCTGGCGAACCCCGAGCGCTGCTCCATCCCCGCTGCCCCTGCCCTCCGGCTGCCAGCGCGCCTGCTCGCCTCATCTTAGCGGGGCAGCAGCTTGGGAAAGTGGATTTCCAGGAGCCACACCGGCTCTTCCCCTTCCGTGCACACTGCTGTGGTACGGGCTGTGTGGGAGTGGAGCCCTTAAAACGTTGGAAGTGCTCCCCTGAAAGAAGCAGCAGCTGCATTTGTGGGCTCTGCTCATTCATTACGAGCAGCAGGAGCTGCCAATAGGTTTTTCTCCTTCTACGCACACAGGTCGTCTTGTGACCTCTTCCTTCTTGATTTATTTGGCAGTTTCTCTCCGTGGGAAGGCAGCAGGATGGGTGTGTTTCAGCCGATGAATGTTCTGATCTACACCAGCTTATTTGCATTCACTTTTATCTGATGAATGTACCCAGTGCGCTCCTAAACATCTGGAGTCATTTCTGGGTGAGGTAGTGCTACCTTGGGCTGTGAACATTCTTCTGTGTCATCTTCAGATAAAAATTTAGATCTCTCAGGTCTGATTTTTCTCCCAAAGGAAGTGAAATTAGTGTGAGATTTTGTTTGGCTCATGCAGGTGTATGTATCAGGAATGTTTGTCATCGGATACATTTGCATGTAGGTGAGCACAAAGGCAGATTTTTTTTAACCACATGTAGACAACTGAGTATGATGAATGGGTTTATTATTCTGTAAGGTGCTTATTATATTATACTTCTCTTTGCCTTTGTCTTTAGGGAGAACTCTTTAACCACTTCAGGGATTGATTGCATTTGATTAGAGAGTAGTTTGTCTTCTGAATCCATTTTCCTGGATGAAAGTCCACAAGTTTATTCTATTTTATGATGCAGCTGGAATTGCACTGTGTGTGTATTATACAAATGAGGACCAAATGCAAAGTATTTCATAAGGGCTCATTTGAATTGATGAGTGGCCCTTTCTTATAGAGTTATCGAGCTGGATTGCAGGTAGGGATGGAAAAGAGCCTGGAGGCTCATCCTGCCTGCAGCAAAATGGTGCCCTTTCCCTTCTCTCCTTCTTTTGAAATTAGAAAATTCTGGCTCATACTTTCACCAAAAAAAAAAAAGAAAAAGAAAAAGAAAAAAAAATCCCAGTGTTTTTGACCTTTCCTGTTGTGGTGGTCACAAATGCTTCCCCTGCCTCCTGCCCCAGCTGAGACCATCTGCCCAGGGGAGGGAGGAGTGGTGGGGAGCACTCTCCTTCTGCTCTCACACAGCTGAGGGCAAGCCAGCCTCGGGAGTGGGGATCAGCTGGGTTACCTGGCAGGAACACCTGCAGTTTTCATTGTTCTTTGAAATCATAGCACCCTTTCTTTCTCCTAAACACAACCAACGTGATTGTTCCCATGCCAGAGGAGTGTCACTGCTCTGGAATGACGGCCAGATCTGTGGGGAAGTGAATGTACAGGCAGATGGGGTGAGCATGGGCAGGAGGAGCAGGTGAGTAACCACGATGTACCCGCAGCATCCATCTCCTCTGAACCCATAGAAACATGAGCTCTGATTTAACCTCCTAAGCTTCTACTCAGGTTTTCACTTCTCTGTAGGAATGCAGCATTTCTGAAGTGCCTGACTGACAGAGGAGGATTTGAGGGGAAAGAAAGGTAGAGACGGCTTCCAGGCAGTTTCACTAACAGCAGCTTATTATAAATTTAACAGATGAACTGTCAGTTTCTGGGAGGTGTGTGCTCACCACAACCTTTCCTTGGATTCTCCACTGGCCATAGAAAAAAATTAATTTCAAAGGTGCTCAGCTAATGTAGTGCATTCCATTGCTCAATAAGGTGTTCCTTAGTTTACAGTTTGCAGCCTTCATTATTCCTTTCATCACATCTGATAATATTGAACTGTGTTGTAAAAGATAACTGTAGTGTGTTTTTTTAAATGTGTTTGTATTTTCTCAATGATTATTGTAGGAGGTATGGAGGAATTTTACTCTTCTCAGGGTAATTCAGCTATCAGTGAGTAAAACTTTTGCCTTTCAATCAAACTGGTCAATTTATTACTTTTTCCCCCCCAAATGTCTAAGTTGATAGGTGCAGCAGGGCTGAAATAATGCTTTTTATGACTTGAAATTTCTGGGAATTTCTTCGTTTTTGAGATAAATTCTGTAACTTGAGAAGCTAGATATTTGGAAGTGGTTCATCTGTCTGATGTAAGATTTTTTAAAACAGAAATAAACATGTAGCACTTTCTTTAAAGTTTCTGGAAAGCACCTTGATTTTTGGGGTTGGTGGTTGCTTTTCCTCCTGCTCTTTTGACTCCCTGTACCACACAATCGTTGTATTATCATAATCCCTTTGTGTTGTCAAACCCCTACATAAAACCTGTGATTTTCTTTTGTTGTACATTACTGAAATGACACTTGGATTTTATGTTGGCTGTTTCTATGGTGTGACTTAGCTGGAGGAGAACACATCTGGGCAGCTTTGCTCATACTTCTGCCTGTGCCCCGGTCTCCCAAGATGTGTTGACCCTGAAAACAGAATCACAGAGGGGTTTGGGTCAGAGGGGGCCTCAAAGATCACCCAGCTCCAACTCTCCCTTGCCCTGTTCTTTTCCATGCAAAGGACAATTTCAGGGGAACCACTCACCTGGTTCTCCTCTGTCTCGATCCTTCTGGTGAAACTTCCAGTGGTGGGGAATGGCAGAAAATTGTAGGTTTATTTGAAAATGATGGTGCAAAAAGAGGAAAATAAGTTGAGTAATTTTTAAGAAAGCAAATGAAAGTGTCAGCACAGAGGTCCAAAGTCAGGGAGGGGATGGAAGCAAGTAAGGATCTTCCTCTGGGAAATTTAATTCACAATTTTTCTAAATGTAAATGATAGCTTAGGAAAAAACTGCTTGGAATACATAGTAAATGATGTTGCCAGGATACTTCCTGATCATGTTAATTAAACTGTCCCACAGATTGGGCTTAATTACTGCATAATTTGCATTTTGGAAATGACGGTACGCATTACTAAAGAAAGCTCTTATTCTCCTAGCAGAAAGAACATTGTACATGAATTAATTTCCAGGGGAAGAAGTCGCTAGACTCATATAATAATGCATCTTGAAAATGAAGTTAAGATTTTTGATAATGAACTGACATATATCTCATTCCTTTTAGCAAGATTACATTTTATATTTGTTCCACTAAGTTCCTTAGAGACTTCATCCCCCAGCCTTCCTCTTGTTGGCTATTTCTTTAATTACAAGAACTTTCTGTTGCTTTCTGTGTTGCTGGTGATGAAGCAGATATTAGTTAACATGTGTAAAGGGGCAAAATATTTGTTCCGAGGCCCAATTTTGATACTGCATGAGCACTGCTGGTGATGCACTTCACCACCCTCCCTAGTTAAACTCACTAGTAAGCTATCAGCTTCTCCTTGTCTTGTTTTTTATTGTCTGGTTTTGTTTTTAACTTCTGATATATCTCTGGCATCCTACTTGTGGAGGCCTCAGGACAAATGGAAAAATGCAGAAATTCTCTCTGCCCTTCAGGTCTGGGTTCAGGTGTTACTGGGGGATGCCCTGCTCGGAGGCCTCAGGCAGGGGGCTGCTGGGCCAGTGGGAGTAGCTGTATGGCTTCCTAAAGCAAAAAAAGAGGATTTTGCATCTGCATTTCTGCCAGGGTAGTTTTGTAACTCTTAACCCTGCTTTGAGTTTGGTGAGGTTCCTGCAGCCATGTTTAACCACAGGGCTGTGATGGTACTTCGAAAAACAAGACAAAACATCAGAAATCCTGCACAAACTAAGACAAGAAAAAAACTGCTTTGTTTTGGAAAAAAAAATCTTCTGAACACAGCAATTTCCCAATTTAGACTGCTAATTGCTTTGGATGATACCGTTGCTAGGATATGCATTTCCGATGTGACTTGTACGTTTTAATTCTTTTTTGCTCTGTCTGTGGCCAGGTGATCATAAACAGCACCATCACCCCCAACATGACCTTCACCAAAACGTCGCAGAAGTTCGGGCAGTGGGCAGACAGCAGAGCCAACACTGTGTTTGGGCTGGGCTTCCCCTCCGAGCAGCAGCTGACAAAGGTAACAGGGCTCGCTGGGCTGCTGCAAGGGCTGTCTTGTTCTTGTGAATGCAGAGCAGCGCATCTCCCACCTGTGTGTTTCTGCAGGTGCTCTGCACCAGCGCAAGTCGCTCATCTCTGGAATTACCCACTGTCTGGGGGGGCAGTGAGTGCTGCTGGTGGCCCAGGATGAGCGGCCAGGGAGGGCTGATGTCAGGCTCGCTGGCAAAACTGCCTCTGCATTAGTACCAAACCCCTTATCCTGAGCTTGGTATCAATGAAACACTTCCCTGGACCAGGGACTGGGTACATTAGCAGGCTTGTACAGTCTGGAGCAGCCTCTTGTTCTGAATAACCAGCACCTGAAAATACTCCTCTGTCATTGGAGTAACGGTCTTGACAAGTGCTTATCAAGCAGCTGAGATGATTGTTTGTTCATGTAGCAAAAAGCCCTACTTATCTAACACGTACTTGACTCCTGAAGCATTGGCTGCTTGGCACTGGGCTTCATTCACCGTGTCCCTGGGCATGCCACAGCCTCTCATGTTGCTGTCCTCTCCTGTGCTTTAATAAGGAAAGGGTCAGGAGAACAAGATGTTTCTTCTGGTGTCTAAAGCAGCACAGGCAGAGCACTGCACTAGAAGGACTTCCTTATCAAGCAAGTTGTTATAGGAATTTATTTTAGTAAGTCTGTCTTAAAAAGTTTTCACAATTTCTAGAGAACTGCGTTTTTGCAAGTGTTTCTTAAAGGTAAAAGTTATTTTACTTTTCATATGTTAAATTATTTTTGGACTTGGGATGCCCATAAAAGCGCCATGGCATTAATCTGTCCTTCAGGGATGATAAAGGCATGATGTGCAAAGCTTGTTTAAAAATGGGTTGCTGGAGATGGTTATGTTTTATGTTGCTTACTGAAGTGTACAGGACTGCTCATTTCACCTATGCATATTCTTCACCCCTGGGGCAAAGAGGTGTTCATAGTGGCTAACAAATTGTGTGGGAAGAGGGGAGAATTAAAGTGGGCCTAGAGGAATAATTTGTTTTGAGTGACAGATAAACATGGTACAATGCAACCTTTGGACACTGAATTAGCACCTCTGGATGGTAATTTTTAATCCTGGATTACTGAAGTTACACCTCTGCAGCATGGCACGTGGCCAGGTGGTGCCTCAGTGCAGGCTGGGGCCAAGCATGCACCATGTGCCACACGGAGCAGGTGGTGCTGAGTCTGGCTCAGCAGAAGAGAGGTCAAGAATATAATAAAGCCCTGGGTTCACTGTAGCAGGGCAGGAGGTACATTTGGAGGACCTTGCACCCCAATCAGAGGAATTTTACCGTGTTCTGCAGACCTGTTCAAACACATACTTAGAAGAAATGCGTTGCTGGTATCAGCTCATCAGTGTTCACGTGGCCAGGCTAGAGCCAGTCTGGATAACGTGTCATGTGGGCACAGGGGCACCAGCACCAGCTGTGTTTCTTTCCAGGTCATTTTGCACATTTGTTTGCACTGCATGATCTGCTGAAGAGCCCACTGCCCAAAATACAACCTTCTACTTGCATGAAAAGCTTTCCAAATCAGCAGAATGGCTTTTTCTGGCCAGAATATTGAGAGGGAGCTTAAGGGGAACACTTCTGAAAATAGCTTGAAATGATCTTTTAAAAAAGAAAAAAACCCCAAACTCTGACAGTTATCTAGCTGAAAAATGTAAGAAAACCTGGTTTATTACCACCATGTAAAGCAATGGGACAAAGATACTCCTTTATTGTCTATGCTTCTCAGTTTAATTATTGAGCCATTAGGAAGAAAGATCAGAGTTGAGAGTGAGATTACAGCTATTTAACTGTATTGGGAATAGTAAAATCAAGTTTCATTTTATATTAATATCATTATACTCTTATAAAAGATATAAATTAAAGCTTGCCTATTTTACGGGAAATAATTGAAGTGCTTAGTCAGGAATTGGAAGGATGCGCTAAAACTCCACTAAACCAGAGATCAATAGCTCTGGCTTAAAATAAATATAAATAAATAAAGCTGAAAAATGTCTGCTGAAAACAACGGATAATAATGAGGCAGGAGAAGAGGTTAGCATGCCTGAAAATGCCTGCATTTTTAAGTGTATTGCTTGGCCTAATAAAAGATATTGCCTCATTCTAATGCCTTGCTTCTCTTGAGATACTTAAAGCATTAATCCATACCTATAGGGAAAAGCAGTTCAAATTAAACATGAGCCATTAATGAAAACTGCATTCCGTGACCCAGTAACCTAATTACCATTCACATTGATTGGGACAATCCCAGGGCTTAAAGTTGATGTCCTACTCAGGGTCCTTTTCCCCTTTTGCAGGACTCGCTGACCCCTCCTTTCCCCCCTTCCTGCCCAGCGCCTCAGGAAGGTCTCAAGGCATTGTCCAAACATTGCTCCAGCCAAGCTGAGACAGGAATCACGAGAAACTGACAGTGAGTGCGGGTGTGAAAAGGCAGGGCTGGTGCTGCACGGGTCGTGCTGGATTTTGCACACGAAGAGGTTAAGGAAGATTTCTGCTGTCGTTCAGGGTGCTTTGAGGCAGCCGTGCTATATGAGGAGCTGCAGGTAGTCAAGGGCACAGGGACAAAGATTTATACGGGTGAGAAACCCAGTAAAGCCAGACTTTGCACATCATAAAGCAGCTGCCTCTGGCCCCTGGGAAGCCCTGGACTTTCTTTCTCTGCACTCTTGCACATTATGTGTGCCGTGTGTGGAAAAAGAAAAAGTGCAGGGCAGCAGGCTCAGGGCAGAGTCTGCCCTGCCCCAGCACGCAGCACAGCCCTGTCCAGCTGCCACCAGAGCTGGACACACCCCGGCTGGGACAGAGCTCATGACTGGCCACTTTCTGCGGTAAATAGTCTTGTTGGGTGCCCATCTGCCCTGTGCCGAGGGCTCATCCTGGGAGAACCACGGGAAGAGCACGTGTGTGCTGTGGGTCACGGCACAGCGGTGCTCCCCCGGGGCCGTCACGTCACCCAGGCTGCTGCAAACCGAGAGGGAGATGAAATATTTATGAGCCTGCTTTGGGTGGGAGCAGCTGTTTCATCCGATACTGGCACAATTTGTCAGTAGGAGACATAAAATATAATGCCAGACCAGGAGCTTAAAATTTATGCGTACAAAATCATGCTTTTTAACGCATAAAATGCTAAGGAGGCCTATTTGAATATATATATATTTCTCCTGGTGACAAACTGACTGCGGATTTGAACAGCCTTTAAATAATTTGTGCAATGCACAGTAGCATCCTCGAGTCCCCATTAAATTTCACTGGCCAAGACTCCTAATCAAGCAGTGCTCATGGGCTGCAGCCACCTGACCAAAAGGCTTCACAAGTGTTGGTAGCAGCAAATCTTCTCCACATTGCAGCTTAGTCACACAGCTTCCTGGGGCGTGGGAAGACACGTCCTGTAATCCATGATGGGCTATTGGGGTGGTATTCAGTTGGCATCTCATCTCTCCTACTCCAGATTTTTTTTGTTTGTTCGTTTGTTTTTCTGATTTTGGGAACTTTTCCAGAGGGCAAGCTTGGAGGTAAGGAGAAGAAACATGAATTTTTTCAGTTGGTTTTGGGTATTTAGATTTTCATTGCCCCTTGAGACCACACTTACCAAGTTTTCATTTACTGAACTGAAGATTATTTCACTTTTTCTTTAGGAATTTCACATTCAGAAAGCTCTCCCTTTTGCCGTAATGGTTTGATGGCTCAAAGTCAACTTAGACCTCGGAGGTGGGGCATGATTTTGTGGTACCAATTATTTGTCAACGATTTGTGTTTGGGGCAGAAGCGGTTGGTTACTAGAGAGAAATCAGCTCGGATTTCTCCCTGTGATTTGGCCCGTGGCTGTGCCCCCTCTCCGGCAGCCTCGGGCTCTGGGTGGCTCCGGACCCTCCTGCTCTGCCCCTGTGCAGGGGGTGTTGCAGAGCTGCAGAGCTGCAGGCACTGCCCCTCTCAGAACAGCACTCGCTTTCTAAATGCAAATGTGTTTAATACGTGTGTTGGTGAATTAGAGACACGACTGAAATCTGTTACGCAATGAGGTCATTATTGGGTTAGTATTGAAGATTAGCGTTGCTCAATCATACACAATTTTTTATTACGGAAATGTGGGAAAATGTCCTTTTCTTCCCAGCTCAAATAATTTTTCACAGCGGTCTCCTGTGTGCTTTACTAAGATAGCTGCAAAATAAAATTTGATAGATCACTTCCAATTCTTTTTGTCTGTTCATATTTCGTATCGTCCATGAAGAACCCTCATAAATTTTTCATACATAAGATGAAGAGATTTATTGTAAAAGAGAAAGATTTATTATAAAAGACAGACTCAAAACAGCCTTTTACTATCTGCAAGAAACACAAATGTAGAACTTACTACTGATATAATATTTTAGAAATAATCAGCTGGTTATAGCTGCTCTGTCACAGCAGGAGAGACGCTTTGTGTAAAGTTAGAGTTAAATCACTAAAGGCACAAATGTAATGTGGTTGTTCTTAACGATCTGCGGAGTGCTACAGAGGTAATCAAGTCATTTGTGCGTGTAGTGACTGCAATGCCATCAGATGGCAACTGCTGCCATCCAAGGGCACTCGCTTTGCATGTGCAGTGTCAGCTGTTGGGAAGGGAGCAGCTGGATCCCAGAGCTCCATCCTCGTCCGCCAGCATGGCCACAGATCGTGGGGGGCACCCAGAATGTCACTCCCCTTTCAGAATGGGCTCGCCCGTGGGATTTAGCCACGATGCGTGTGCGTGTTTGTTGGAAATTACAGTTTGTGTGTGTTACACAAAACACACGTGCCTCCACGTGTAAATCCAGGTTTCTTTCAGACCAAATGGAGAAGATTTGTTTAGTCAGTCTCTACAGTCCTAGCATTTTACTGAGAAAGCGTGCTAAATACCTGCTGTAAATCTAAAGTTAGAAGGCAAGATTACTAAATGAATAATGATTATTTCTATTTTTCCACTGTAAAACTGGATGGGTTTTTTCATGCTTTTATTTACAGTTTTTTCATAAGTGTTCTGAATTATCCAAGGGTATAATGGCAATTCTTTTGTTCATGGACTGTGCAATAAAATGCATCTGTTTATATCTTTACTTTTAAAATGTTTTGCCTTTCTAGCATTTCAAGTTTTTCAAAACACAGATAAGCAAGACCAAGCATTTTTAGCTGAAAGATAAAGTTACCTATTCTTATAGTGGATACATCATAATTTTAAAAATAAATTATGTACTATACCTTTTCTTCCATCTTTGTAATCCTCCTTTTAAAATTTTGAACACTGTTTAAAGAGTTTGAAGCCCTGCAACCCTGACTGACTGTGGTAATACTTGTATTTCAAAAATGCCAGGCTGGCTTTGGAGCAGATGTCCTACAGCAACTCATAGAGGTTGGGATTGTTTTTTCATCTTTATCTTTATCATTCCATCTTTATCTTTATCATTCAATCTTTATCTTTCCTTCCCCTCACCTCCCCCAGTTTGATATATCCCTCTTACAGGAAGCATTCAAGCCTTTATCTGAAGTCTTCTACGTTTATTTTTGAAAATAATAAGAAAATTACACCAGAAAAGCTGTGCTTTCACATGACTCCATCATACATTCAGATCTACCTTCTCCTTTTTCCTATGTCTTGATAATTCCTTGCTTACCTCCTGCAGATGAACTTATTTGCATTCTTTAATTGAATTCACTTGCTCTTAGGAATAGAAGACACTGATAATATTTTTATCCAAACATATGTCTTTAATACTTTTGTCTTTAATACACTGTCAACACAAAGTGAAACAGAGAACGGAGAGAAAATAAACAGAACCAAATCATACCAGGAGACACCATCAGTTCCTTTTCCTCCATGGGATTTTACTGTGGTTGGCCAGAGTTATAGAGATGTCCCTCTTTTAGAAACACCCTCGTTTCTTCTGGAAGAACCATCCTGCCAAAGAATTAAAATATTTTTTCTTGCCAAAAATTTTAAATTAATAAGATTAGTTGTTCACTTTTGGACATCTATACCAAATGAAGAGAGCAATCCTAATGGTTTAATAGATGATAAATCATGTTAATAAATATCTTTCATGCTTTTTCTAGTTTGCGGAGAAGTTCCAAGAAGTAAAAGAAGCTGCCAAACTTGCAAGAGACAGATCTCAAGAGAAAATTGAGACCTCAAGCAATCATTCACAGGTTTGTAATTTAGCTTTAATACCTGTACACATACAGGACAAATAAATTTTCAAATGGACTGTGCCAGCTTCTGGCAGCCAGCTTAAAGTATATAAAATGGAGATTGCTGAGGGTAATTGTCAGCTGCTGGACATTAGCATTGTCAGAGGAATATTTTTCATCCCTCCATGCCCTTTACTTTCATTTAAATCTAATTTTTTTCAGCAGTCCTTGAGCTGTTATAACTTTTTTAATAACAGGGAAAGCTATACATCCTTTGATTTGTACTGCTAAATGTTGTTTGAGTCACTGGGAAGTAAGGCAGTGTAGTGCTTCAGCAGACAGTAAATGAGATTCATCGATATTCTTCTTTTTGTCGTCTGTCCAGCCCGCTTCTGTGGGCATTTGGTTGGCCAGTGGAGAGCTGATTTAGTGTCCAGTGCTCCCTTGCTGAGGGGGTGGGCAGGGTGTGTGGGAGCAGGGGCAGTGCTTCAGGCGGGTTGGAAGCAGTTTGTGCTGTGTACCTGCACAGCACACTCTCCTGGGCAGCACACCCTGTACCACCCAGTGCCTCTGTCCAGGGAGCTCTGGGCTCCCTACAAACTGAAGAAACTCAGTGTTGTCCCAGTCTCTCTGCATGGTTGGCTGTATTTTCGTGTGCATTGCTTTAGGTAAGAGTGAACCCTGCTCAGCAGGTGTTCCTGGCCTGGGCTCGTGTTTGGAGGAAAGTTGTTAGATTTTGATCAGAGAGGAATTCAGATGAATGATCAGAAAAAGCTGCTGAATGGTTTTAGTCTTGCAACCACCCCCATTTGTGGGGCCCACAAATATCGATCTGAGTGGCTGGCTTTGGATACTTGTTTTGTAAAGACTTTGGTCATGGTCTTTGTAGTTCACTTTGTTTGTTCTCTGTTGGTGGTGAGCACCAAGAAGTGTGTGAATAGTATCTCTTTGTATTATTTTTGTTTGTTTGTTTGTGCTTTGTGTGTTGTATTATTTCATTATCTTAAAAAAACCAAACAACTTTTAGAAAACACAAGCCTTATCAGGGAAAAAAACTTTTAAAAAGTCTTGAACACTTTAAACTTCCATTTGTGTATCATTATAACTTTTTCATTCTTTTTAAACAGACCAGCTTTGCAGCCAAGATGAAAAGGGTATGTGTGTGTTACCACTGCTCTGCCAGGAGAGCCGAGGTCTCAGCCAAGTGGTGTGGGATCAAGATTACAAAGAAATTGGTGTTGTGGTCTTGCAGGAGATGCAGGAGACACCCAGTGTTCGTTTGTGTGTTGTGCTGCAGGAGTCTGGACGTGAAACACCATCTTCCACTCGAGCTTCAAGTGTGAACGGCACAGACGACGAGAAGGCATCACACGGTGGCCCTGCAGAGGCACATCTCAAATCTGAGAACGATAAATTAAAAATTGCTCTAGCCCAAAGGTGAAGTTCCTGTAGAACCTAAATTGCATTGGAAAAGTGTGCTGTAATTATCTGATGGATAATGATATTACCAGAAATTATTCAGATTGTAATTAATTTAAAATGGTGTAGCGGAACAGATGAATGAACAGATTTTAGCAAGTACCTGCTGGTATTCAGTTGAGAGGTATTTACCATTTCGTTTATTCCTGATGTAGTTTGTGAAGAAATAAGCTCTCTTTTATTCTGCTGATGCCAACTATTATAACCATCTTCTTTCATGAAGTTTTAGAACTACAGAAATAACATTAAAGCCATAGGGGAGCAATTGCTGCTGATAACATGTGAAGCCAATCTTTCTTCCTCTTTGAGTCTGCCACACTTACTTTGATGAAAATAGATATGGATATTTAAAATTATGAAAGGGAATGAACTCAACCATAAAAAGTTGAAGTGAGAAGTATAATTTCATCAGACTGCTTGGAAGTCTTAGGGGATATTTCTAAATTGTGGACAGAGCCCCTTGAAATCACATTTTTTGCTATTTGCTTTGATAAATAATTTGAAAATGCTGAGAAGAGTAATTTGCAGCTGTAGTGAAAATACAGGCGTTGCAATATGCAAAGTTACAACATTAAAATAGAATAATTCTCTATTGGCCTTGCCTGACTCTTGCATGTGAATGGAAAGAAAAATCTAACAAGACCAAGCTACCCTTAAAAAGGCATTTAAAAACCACAGCCTCACTGTAAGCAGCGTTATCCCGTGAGCAATTCCAAGGTTGCATATATTATGTTTGAAGTACAACATCTCTCTTTATTGAGATTTCAACAGCTTAACCTGTTTCAAACTGTAACACTAGCTCATTCCTCTTGCTGAAGACACCTCCACAGGCAGGCAGCAAGTAGCACACAGGGAGTTTCAGAGCCTCCCTCCCGTTCACCCTCTAATCTTGTGCTCTGTGCCGCAGCTCGAAGCTTTGGGGAATGAGTAGTTTAATTCTGCAGCATTATGTAACACTTTTATAGTTAAGACTCAGCATTAAAATAAATTCAAATATAGATCATGTCAACCCCCTGAAATCTTCCATTTGGAATTGCTGTGCCATCTGCAGATGTGCAGAGTGGCTGTGTTGCAGGGGTGCCAGGTGCCCAGCCCCAGGTGCTGCAGCCACGCAGCTCGGGAGGTGGCAGGGACCATGCACTGCCAGGGTGAGACCCCTGTGTGCAAATGGGCAGCTGGACCCTACAGCCTGCTCTGACAGCAGGGCTTCTGTTCCAGACACAGGCCACTGCTGCTGCAGTTGGTAGGTCCCTTTGTTTTGACAGAGACAGTCAAATTAAGGCTTTTGTTCTCTGTAGGCACGTAATGGCTAAAGGCAATTACATCTGAGCGCTCTTTGTCTTATTGCACCAAATTAATGGTGAACACACCGCAGCGGGGGAGTTTGCAGACAGGTAAAGAACAACAACTCGCAGGAACACAAGGTGAAACCACCTCATGGTGTCCTGTTTTTCGCAGCTCATCCAACGTGAAGAAGTGGGAGACGGAGCTGCAGTCGCTGCGGGAGAGCAACGCGCGGCTGTCCACAGCCCTGCAGGAGTCGGCGGCCAGCATCGAGCACTGGAAGAAGCAGTTCTCGGCCTGCAAGGAGGAGAACGACCAGCTGAGGGGCAAGGTAGCAGAGCACACCCGCAGGAGAGCCGCCCCTCCACTCGGCTGCTCCCACCGAGGCTCTTTCTTTCGGCTCTCTGCAGCTTTCTTGCTGTGTGTGTTAGGAGCCGGATTTGGTCTTTGAAAGGGAGGTGGATGGGGAGCTCGGGCAGCTGCTTCCCTCTGCACACAGCAGGCAGGGAGGGATCAGAGGAGCTGCTGCGTCATGTCAAGTTCCCTACCTCGGGATTTGGGGGACGTGGTGTCAGCAGGGCTTGCTGGCTGGGGTGAGAAAGCAGAAGGGTTCCAAAAGTGGGGCTGCTGTTGCATATCCCTTTCAAAGCCCACTTAAATACTGCCAGATATGGATGAGCAGAAGGTGTGGTTATGGCCTGGTTGCCCACAGGGACCCAGCCTGGGAGCCACTCAGTATTAGAAGCAAATTCCAGCAGCGTTCAGGGGAATGAAGATGTGAGTTATTTCCTCAGCACTGTGTGCTGTGAGCCGGGTCCTCCAGCACTAACACCTGGCACATCTCATCCAGAAACCTGCCAACAGGCATCAAAAGCCTTTTCCCCTTCCTTACTGAGCACATTTCTCAGTTGTGTAAGATGGAGGATTGGCAATGGCTACAGCAGAGAACAACTCAGAAGTTTAAATTTGTGAAGTCTCATTTTAGAGTAGTCGTTAGTACCATCTCTCAGATAATACTGTGCTATCTGCAACAGCCCCACATAAAGCTGACACCAGCCTATGGACATAGGGGATCCTGGGCACAGGGGATCCTGGTTTCCATGAGCACTGCTTGCAGGGATAATTTCACCCTGTTCATCCTAAATGGTTTTGGAAAAGCTGGATCCTTTTCTTGCTGCTTAGATGGATCACTGGGACATTTGAAGTAGAGATCAGACTGTATCAGTCTGGTGAGGATATTTTTTTGTTTAGTGTTTGCTTTTGAAGAAGGAAGGAATTTCATGTCTTTTTGTGTGTCAGTAGGCTGCAAGTAGTATTTCAGCATTGGAGGTGGTTTGGGTTGTCTTTTGGCACTGCAAATCCTTGTAGAACAACCTTTTTTGAGGCAGATACTCACTGTTTTTTCACTTGTGGTTTATGAGTGCACAGTGGTAACACAGAGATCAAACCAGAGCTTTATTAACTGATTTTACATTAATAAATTAATATTAGTTGTTACATGATTTGGGTTCCTATATCCAGTCTCTTGTGGATAGGGGAGAAGTGAGAGACTGGAACAGTATTTTATAGGAAAATATCATAATTTGAAGGGTTGTTATTTCCTTTTCTGTACTGTTGCAGAGAAAAGTTGTTCTCGTTGGCACATGCCACATCCCAGTAGCTGTACTAGAGACAAAGAGATTATTAAAACAGCACTTTGCTGCAGCTTCAAAGTCACCATGCTGGTGACCAGCCAGGCTGTGCAGCAGTGCTGTCTGTATAGTGTGCTGCCTTTCTCTATACAGGGAGGTTTTCTGAGGTTTTCCCCCAAGCAGGTTCCTTGCTCAGTGCTCACACTGCACCACTGCAGCGCCCTGGGAAGTTCCTTCTCCTTTATTAATTGGGTCAGAATTTTTTGCATATTGCTCTACCTTCAAATGAGGGAAGTTATAATCCCAAAGCACCACGAAGCTGAGAATTAAAGTACATACTTTAATGAGCTGGTCCATCGGCCTGTGGGAAGTGCATCTCCCGGGAGCTGAGTCCAGAGCTGGCAGCAGGAGGTGTGGAGAGAGCAAAGCACATCCCTGGGCGAGGGAACAAAGCAGCAGATGTTGCTCTGAACTGGTTCTCCCTCCAAAGTTTTGATGTTGTGTCTCTCATTCACCAGCTTGAATAATAAGCAACTCCCAAGAGATTTCTTCTCCTTGTTGTGTTAAGAGCACCCATTCCTTGCAGTCTTGTGTTGGCTTCATGGGAGTGAAGTGCAGATTTTATCCCCAGTTCCACTTATTTCAGCAGCTCAGTGTTTTGTGCATTCCTGAGTACTTATAAGAGAGACTGTAAGAGAGAATAAATACAGACCCAGGGCTTCCTAGTGGATGTGTAAATTGACTCTTTTGAAGGAAAGAAGCGATAATTTGGTTGCAGTGAATCAAATGCTATGATTTAGGAAACAGATCCCGTGTCCATTTCATCAGCTGTGTTCTGCCCCAGATTTTCGGAAATTTGAAAAATTTCACCTAATGTCTGACATTTCTTAAAGATTGAAGAATTGGAGGAACAGTGCAATGAAGTAAATAAAGAGAAGGAGAGAAATGCACAGTTGAGTAGACGTCTCCAGGAACTGGAAACAGAACTTCAGGACAAAGAGCTGGTGAGTGCCCTGAACACAGGAATAGCATTTTCATGTGTGAGTGGGACTGTCTGCTTCTCTCCTGGGGTGTAGATTTATGGAGTGGCTCACCTACCACCAGAAGCATCCTGATGTCTTGGGGTGTTGCCTATTTCTAGGTTTTCCATGTACAGTCCCTTGTTTGGTAGTGTTTCTCCACCAAGTTCCATGATGTGTTATGTGCTGTGGCTGCACACTGTAATTTGGCAGGGGTTAGAAAAGGATGCTTTGATGAACACAACGCTTGTTCTAGAAGAAAAGCCAGAGTGGTGAAACTTGGTGCCCAATGCCAGACAGATGTGTGCTGAGAACAGATTCATTTGACATTCCCCATGTCGAAAATTCCCATAGACATCAGGACTGTCATTAAAAATCCATCATTTACAAAATAATTTGGCATTTGTGTAACAAGTCCTGTTTCTTTTTTTGGATGGTTCATAGTTTGCAGCTTTGCTGGTTTGTGGTCTCCCTCTGATCTCAGGACTAATGCCAAGAGTGAGAAATTCAGATTCATCTAGAGTACCCCAGTTTCCAAATTTTGACATTACAGAGTGTCAGTTTTTCTAAGGAGGATGATGGCTTGGAACCCCAGAGTAGTGGGGAAAATAATGGGAAGCTCTTTTTTTCCCGTTGTCACAGTGACCAAATGCTGTGTGCTGGCTGAAGAGAAAAAGCAGTGCAGTAAAGTTTGCCATGTGCCATTGCAGCATCTCTGCTGGTGCTCTTAAAAGCACTGCTGTTAAGGGGTTTTGTGGTGGCTCAAGGAAATAGTTTAGGGAGATGGATTTTGATGCACTGTCATAAACATAGTGGTTTTCAGCCCTATATTTCAAAGGAAAATGTAATGCTGTCTTCCCAACCTTTCTGTGGCAATAGCATGTAGAACAACCTTTATTCTCTCCTAGCATTATCCTCAAGATTCAAGTTTTCACTGTACCAAATGAACCAGAAAATTGATTGACTTGTGAATATTACATGCCTGTCTTCCATTTACACTGAAAATATACTAACTTGTTTTAAAAATTCATGCTTACATTAGCAGGTTCTTGATTAGCTCTAAACTACCCATGAGTAATCTTTCATGGTCTGGAATCCACACTCACACGAAGCCTGCTCATGGCATTGCCATGCAAGAGAAGCTGCTGACACCCTGCTCATGTAGGAGATGCTTATCCACCAAGTAGTTCCTCCACCAAATCCACCTCTCTCTGATTTTGAGACAAGGCTCTTGTGCTGGGCAGTGTCAAATGCTTTGCTCGAGTCCAGGTAGTCCAGGGATATCCCCCTGCTTTCTCTGGAGATCATCACCTACGTGGGCAGCTTCTGGAGGAGGATCTTGCACTTTTTTCCAAGTCAAGTTGCCTTAATTTCCAACAGAGACATGGGTTCCTACTGTTGCTCTTTTCATTAGCTTCCTTCATCAAGTCTGCTCAATTTGGGTAGTGAGGCCAGAACCACATACAGATTTTGGGGGAGGGGTAGGTGGTGGTTCTCAGAGCTGTACCGTGGAGGAAAGCCCATTACACCTGTGTTCTGTAGTGATGTCTCTATGTGTGCAGCTGGTAATGCCAGTGGCCTTTGTCTTTGCTGTCATACATCATTGAAATTGTCTAATTTGCTCTTTGCTACCCTCTATAAATTGCTTGTAGCATTACAGCCACTCAGATTTCTCTGGTTTTTAATACATCTTTTGCTTAGGTATATGGTTGGGGTTAAGATTTTATTAATATAATTCATGGAATTCGTGCTAGAGATCGGATTACATTGCCTGTTTTAGAAATGCAAAGTAAAAAATTTTGTGAAAAAATGTATTCTTGTAGAAAATTAGCAATTTTGGAATGCAGGCAGGTTATTTTGATCATTTTCCATCCAAATACTGTGCAGAATACAATAAAATATGCAAAGCCATTTCATCTTTTCAGATTTTCATTATGTTTTAAATTGAAGCTTGCACTAATATTTTTTCTTTTATGTTTTCAAAGGAACTGGAAGAGCTCCGAAAGCAAGGTGAAATTATACCAGAGCTAATGTCAGAATGTGAATCTGTATCTGAACAATTACAGGTACAGTTTAGCAGTGAAATTAATTTCAAAATAGCTGGTACCTTTCCTTTACTTTTTTTTTCTCGTAGCTGTATGTATTTCTCTGTTCAGACTTCAGTGTTTCAAGGCAGAAGAGCTCCAGTTTGTAAAAACAAAAAATGCTAATTACAAGCGAAACACCCAGTGCCATTCCCAGCACAGGAGTGGTTACACAGCTCCATTGCAGGTGCTCGGGAGCCCTGCCCCAGCCAGCAGCTGGACTTTGGGCATTGCCTCCTCAAGTCAGGTCTTGTGGAAATGCAGTAAATTAATACATGAAAAGAGAACAAAAATGAGCAGTCTCATCAGGGAAGTAAAATCCAATCAATAAATAAGCCATCACGCAAAGTAGAACTTCAAAAAAACACCGATAAATCCCAAAGTGCTGAATAAAACAACTTTATTCCTCAGACAGTATTTTCTAAGTTTGTCAAGGTTAAACCACTGTAGATAATTCTGTATGTAGTTGATGGCATGGTGTCTAATTCTGCAACTGTAGCAATGACAGCAATGTATGCACAGTGCATGATTTAAATCCAGATGAATTTGAAGGTATCAACCAAATGACAAAGTCTGATGCAAAGCATCTTTTGCAGTTAATCTGTGTCCTTTCCTGCGTGGGCTTTTAATCAGACAAGCTCATGTCAGTTGCTCTCAGAGGTGTTTGTGTTAATCAGTTTACAGAAGTTCGAGCAAACTCTCACAGCCCAGCTGCCATTTGTTGCTTTAATCTATGAAATGCTGCTCATCCTTCTTCTCTATGATTCATCTTATTGTCTCTTTTGTCTTTAAGGCTGCTGAGAAAAAGAACAAAGATCTTGAAGAGAAAGTCAGAACGCTAAGGACAGAAGTCGAAGAGAACAAACATAGGCAGACCAACCTTAAAACTGAATTAAAGAATTTTTTAGATGTACTAGACGGGAAGATAGATGAATTACACGATTTCCGACAAGGACTGTCCAAACTTGGGGTTGACAATTAGATGGCAATAGATCTTTTTTGTAATCTAGGGTCTGGATGTTTGATGTTTTGTTGATCCCAAACGTGTGTTTTACAAAATATAACTAGAATGTTCCACTTGTTTGCATTGGTTTTGTACATAGAGGCTGAAAATCTTCTGTGGGTTTTTTTTGGTGGTTTTTTTTGTTTGTTTGTTTGTTTGTTTATTTACCAAACCAATCGTGCTGCTCACTGAATTCTGTTGAGATTAGAAACTTTCTCTATTGCTGCTCTGGCTTTGTGGGGTTGGGAACAGGTAGAGGGTTCTGTCTCAGGAATCTGGAACTAGATCTACCTTAAAATGAATATGCAGTTAGTTGTTGCAGGGAAATTTATATCTTTCTTAAGGGCTGTTGCAACCATAGAAACAGAAAAGAAGTCTTTTTCTTGTCCAGACTATCAGCACTCTTAGCAGCATTGACTTTATTCCTCGGTGGAGCACAGAGATTAACTAGAGCCCCTGCAGTTTGTAAAATGTGCCTGTGATGAGCTGCAGTCAGGAGAATCACTTCTCACAGATACCAGTATCTTTAGGGACCATGTCAATCAGGCCTGATTCACCAAAACAAATGCAGTGGATTTCAGATAACCCCTGATAGAGGTTGCATGTGCTTGCCTGGACCCATACAGCACAAAGTCAGCAGTGCAGAAATGAGTTTCAGCTCTTGAAGTCATGTGTCTTACCCAGTCAGTGAGGACAGCTTCTCTTGCTTAGCAGCATCCCTCTCTCTGGCCTTCAGTTCTGAACCCATATAGTTCCATCACTATGTGCATCTCTGAAAAATGCCCTCCTGAGGCTGGGGACCAGATATTTATTTCTGAAAGCGATACGTTGCTGGTTTGTACAGGACTCGTGCCCCTCTGCGTGCAACTTGATTGCTGTTGATTAACTTCTGCAACAGTGAGGAAGGAGACATGGATGTGAAAAGCATCATAAGGTTACTGGAAGTGTTGTTCAGAAGCAAATTTCTGCCCAGGAGACTGGCAGGGGATGGCCACATGAAATCAAAGTCCTTTCCTATGATTTCTGCGTTCTCTGGCAGTAGGGTGAGAATTAGTCACCAAGTTAGATTGTACAAAAAAAACCCTCAACCCGAGAGGCAGAAATGCTCTTTTATTCTTGGACTGATTATTCAGCAGCTCTAAGAGTGTTTTGAGAAATGCAAGGTAGTACCCTGGCTTTCAGTGAGGAGGAAGTTCAGTTCATCACAGACAGGGATGTAAAAAGGGCCAGAGAGGAGAATCCAGCCCAAGCCTTGCTCTTTCCCCTATGACTTCCTTCAGCTTCTTTCTCTTCTTTCTCCATAACCTGTTTTGAGAGTGTTTACATGGGGTCTTAATTAATTCAGGAAAGTACTTTTGTGTACATGACATTGTTATTTGCTTGATTCAGACGACAGCTTGGTTAAGCACCGTGTTAGTGCTTTCCAGCAGTGACTGATATAAAATGGCCACGCTTTTCTTGGAAATTCAGGGCTTTTTTCTTTTTTTGGCACATCTTGATTATTAAAGTGACCTTTAAAAGAAAGGTGGGTTGTAGATGAAACATGCATTGAATACTTTTTTGCAGATGAATGTATAATCCCCATGATGGAGATAGGATCTGTCTGCAATTGTCCCTTGAATTTTCATTTCATCTGTTACTGTTACATTATCTTCATTGCCTTTTTTAGAATGGACTTTGAGTATTTTTGCTTTTACTCCTTTGAAACAACGGATGTAAAGCTAGGACCTTTCATAACCATTATGGCCATTTAAGTCTCTTTTTAAAAAATTGGTTTAGGCTGTTGATATTTAAAAATAAAAAATAAAAATCAGGTACATAGCATGTAGGAGTGTGAAAATTAGACTTTGCCAGCATGGAAGATTCAACAGTTGCATAATGTGGGGTTAGATCAGACTTCTCAGAATTGAAAATTACGTCAGAAACTGTGTGGTTGTGCACAAGTAGTCTCCATTTTTAGTCTTTTTATTTGATAGAAAGTCAGATATACACCATAATTTAGCAGGCAGCTCATCCTGCTTCTCCTCTCCTCCCATGCTGCTCTTTGGTCCCTGCATCAGCTGGGAACCACAAGATAACACAATTAAGAGCTGCAAGCAGCGCTGGCAGTCAGGGCCCTTCTCCTCACAGTGGTTCATTGCTTTTGCATCAAGGACCCTGCTCTATCTTCCTTTTTCTGCTGAGTAATCTTAAGGCTTCTCTCTTTGTTTTAATATAAATTATGTTTTTAACATGATGCTGGGTAAAAGGATGCAAAAAGCTCTGTGAAAAAATTGTATTTTGGGGCTTAATCCAGATCTTTGTTTTCCACTTTAGTCAGGTCTATCTCAGATCCAGTTCATTAGGAATGTATTACACCACTCTTAAATTGCAAGAGAAGTGTTTCCGTGGGATTGCATAGATTGAACAGATGGAGTTTGATGCTGGCACATTAAGCCAGTGCATAGCACTGACACAGGCCGTTATTCCTGGGTGCTTAGTGCCCACCAGAGGAACAATGGAGTGTCCTTAAGGAAATCCCTGCCCTACCTGTTCTACCTTGCCCCAGATGTGTGGATCACATATCTGCTCTTGCTCTGGTGCTGAGTTGTTCGGGATGCCTGTACACAGCCTTATGCTGTGGGAAACTCCCTCCTTCAAGCCTCCAAGGCCTTGTTATAATTGCCTTCTTTCTTTTCCCCTCCCAACAGCAGTAAGTTGAGAGCTTCTACGTATAATCACTTAAAGCCCCCAAACACCATCTCTTTTAACCTTTCCATCTCTTTCACTGGATTTTTCCTCTTCAAGAGAAGAAAGCATGGTGAGAAGAGGCAGTGCATGCTCTCAGGGGTGTTTGGGCACCAACGGCAGCTGCCCTCTCCAGCCTGTCCCTGCCCCTGTCCCCACCCCAGGGGAGCAGCCGAGTGACACGCTCTTATTCCTTGGTGCTCTCTGGTGGCCCAGCACTAACCTGTGTGCCAAACTGAGAGCCTCACACTGCTCCTCTGAGACTCAGCCCAGCACTGAAATGCCTCTTCTGTCCTGATGGGAGCATCAGGGCAGCCAGCCTTCCCCAAAATGCACACACCATCCTGTGGATGCACTGACCCTCCTCTTGTGCACGTGGAATTCTGCCTGTCCCTGTGGGGACCCTGAGTTCAGCTGGCAGACACTCCTGCTTAGGGGTGGCCCTAAACACTGCCAGGGCCAAGAAATACTCATCCCTGTCCAAGAGAGGATCTGCAGAGTTTGGTTTTATTTGTCACACAGTGCTGGGCATATCCTGGTTTCCCTGTGCCGTCAGCAATGCCTTGGTCAGAGCTCCGCTTCCACCCAGCACAGGTTTATAGGGGCTGTACCTCACCTTGGGCGACTGTGGGTTCCCTTTCTGGACACAGGTTTCTCCCTCCAAGTGGTTTTTACGGCAGGATCTCTCCTACCTCACTTACATGGTCTTTCCTTAACGAGGGACACGTGCTTGGCACTTCCCGTGTGGGTTTTTGTCAGCTGCACCACCGCGGGTCCTGCCACACTGCCCGTCCTGCCTGCCTGGCCCTCGTGGCATCAGCAGCCACGGAGCTTCAGGAAGAAAAACCTGTGCTGGCCCTCTGTGACACCAGGGCAGAGATGTCTTACTGACCTCTGGGTGAGGCGCTTCTTCGAGGTGATTTTAGAGCTGCTGAATAATGGTAGGGTTTGAGGGGTTTTGACAAAATTGGAAATAAACAGGTCTACCTTGTATTACATAAAAGCAAAAGTGACATAAAAATGCATAGAATGGCTTTTAAAGGGAATGTTCCATTAGATATATTATTTCACATTTTGGAAAAATACCTTAGTCTCATATTGGGAATAAATTATTTCAAAAGGAAAAAATGGAACTTTGTTGCACACCTCAGGATAAAAAGTAGGTCAAATTTTTTGGGTTTTTATTATTTGGCTGAATCTTTTTTTGCCAATTTTGACTCAACTTCACAAGTAGTTCTGTTTGGCCTAGAAGTGCATTTTCAGCAAATGCAGTACTTTACAGTGTTCTGTCTACACCTAATTGGTGTCTCCTTTACTAAGTGAGCTCACTGGAAGAAAACCGTATTTTCTTTAAGAAATTCAACACCACCTGTCATTTTCTGTATCCAAGCATTCAGAAGATGCACTTTCTAAAAACGGTTTTGCACTGGGTGCATCTGTGGCCAGAAAACAAACATTATTTAGACAATATCTTTTTTTCTGGACAAACACCTGATTTGGTTTTTATGTGAGCGATTTAGGGAGAACAATTTTTTTAAGCTGCTCGATGAATTAAGGTGAGCAGGAAGGGTTTCTGCTGCTCTGCTTGCTGTCCCTGCCCCTGCCATTGTCTTACAAGGGTACCAGTCAAAGCACTCGTGGTGCTAAGGCAGGTGCTCACCTGCCCTGTCCAGTGATTGCTCGGTGGCTTGTTGGGCACAGGGAACATGTGTCCCACTGGCAGCAGGGCTCAAATTGTCCATAGACTTCTGCTCTCTTCTCTATGCTGTTATTTTTTTTTCCCCAAGTGTTTATTTCTTTTCATTATTAATTTTTTGCCACTTGTGGCTGCATCGTAAGTGACAGAAGGAAAATTCCCTGTTATGTCACCACCTTGCAGTGGTGGGAGTTTCTCAGCTACAAGACCATGCTCTTCCTTAGGCTCTTCCAAAGGGTTATCTTGGCAAAACCCTTCAAAGCATCAATGGCTTGTAAGGAATATAGTGCTGTCTTCCTGAGCCTATGGATCAACAAAGATAAAACCCCTGGCAGGGTGAAATGCCTCGCTCAGCTTCATGTGTGCCCAATGCTGAATCCGAAGGGAAGAGGTGTAAGGGGAGGCAGAAGCAGCAGCAGCAGCAGCAGCAAATTCTTCTGGCTATGGTTTCAGCAGAGTTTTCAGTGAAAGATGTGCTTTGCCCACGAGCTGTGGATGTGCCAAAGGTCTGGATGGTCACACCGATCCACCTGCTCACCCACCTTGGTCCGGGCAGTTCCGGGCTTGTCAAGCCTGTAAATATCAAAAAGTTCTCAGCATATCACACAGGTGGGGGTGTGAGGGGTGGAAGGGCAACGTCCACACACACAGAGCTGGGAGAGCATTCCAGCTACAGCTCTGGTCATGGTCAGACACTTCCAGTCAAAAATAGGAAAAGCTGTTCCTGTCCCAGAGGGCCTCAGCAGTACCAGGGACCTTGAAGAAGGGCAGGTCCAGCTCTTGGGAGGCTGAGGGGCAGCAAGGAGCCCCAGGCTGGGCTGGCAGGGTCTGGTTGTGGGCACCATTTAACAATGGTAAGACAGAAAGCTACCCTAAGGTAATTTTTCTTCCCGTGGATCGTGTTCAAGCAGCACCTGTGTGTCAGGCAAAGCAATACACAGCCACAAGACAAATCCAGACACACGTGCAGTCAGAGAGCCCCAGCTGGCCCACCCAGCCTGGCCAGGGGTGCAGTGCCTGGAGTCCCGTGCCCCCGGGAGCTCGGCAGGGCCCTAGGCTCACTGCTGGAATGGAAACCTGACATGAAGTTTGCACATCTTAAACGCCATTCTCTGTGGTAAATGGTGAGGTACCTGAAGTGAAATAGAGGCAGGAGATGAATGATAAATGTGACGAAGGTGCTTCCCAAAGGAGGGCTCTCCTGCGGGCTGTGGGCAGAGCTGGTCCTGGCCAGGAGGGCTTTGCTTGCATCCCTGGGGGATGCTGGATGTCCAACCTTTGATTTTCTACTGTGTTTTGTGTTAGCTCTTCTTCTTCTTCTTCTTCTTCTTCTTCTTCTTCTTCTTCTTCTTCTTCTTCTTCTTCTTTTTCTTCTTTTTTTTTTTTTTTAACAGGTAGCCTGAACATACAGTCATCAGCTGAACGTGCCTATACCTCCAAAAATTTTATATGCACATTTTGAAATTTAGTTAATGTAGTTACCGAATAATAATGGTACATACAAGAAAGGCACTTGAGAAAAACCTGTCTGCTATTGTATTTTTGTTTGGGTTGGGTTTCTTTGTTTTCCTAACACTGGTCAGCAATAATTATTTTAGCCATATACTAGCTAAAAAGACCAATATGTAAGATTTGTGAACTAAGCTTCTAAGTTTGTGGGATTTTGATTAACCTGGGTATGTGATGAGGAGGCTATGCTCAATAAAAGAGTATTTTGCAGCATTTAGATGTTTTCATTTAATTGCCTAATAGTGATCATGAACATAATATTCTATAAAGCTCATCATGAATGACAAAAAAAGCACATCGTTTTTAACATGAATATATCCCTTGTAGTTGAAAGTTCTGAGAGTGTACTAGTGTGGTCTGCTATACCAAAATATTTAGATTATTATGAGATTTTAGTACTAAAGGTACACCCTGTTTTTACTGTTTCAAGTAAAGTTTAGTGAATGACAATTTGTTGATATACAACTGTGGGGAAACACTGCAGTGCTCTAAATGTATATTTTTATTTGGATTTATTATATTTAGTATATGTTTTAATGAAAACTGAAGTGTTTACTACAGTTGGATCATTGTAAAAACATCTCTTACCTCATCATTTTGTCTGCTGTAAAAAAGTACTATCCTCTTTTTTTTTCTTTTTTCAAATTGACCATAGACAGTCAATGTTAATATTTAGACTCCTAGTAGCAGTAAATGCTGGGTTTTATATCTATAAAATGAAAACTTGATTTTTTCTTTATGAACTTATTATATAACTTTGTGATTTTTATCTGATTTTATTGTAACATAAAGTTGTTTTATGTAAAAATATATAGTTTAAGTAAAATCTCTTGTCTCACTGTCTTCATTGACTTCAGAAAATTACTATCTTTGAGGTTGCAAGTCTGAACTCAGTGGAATGCTGTCCTTTGATCAGAAGAATGTGATTTTGATCTATACATACGGTATCGAGAGTTGGTATTCTTAAGAACTCTTTTTTCAAGAGGTGGAGCTTTAAAATGTTTGTCTTGCTTCACTTTGTTCCATTAGCCCAGTCAGAGGGGGTGCAGGATTAGTGGTACACACATGACTGGAAAAGTAGAATTTATAAATATTTGGACATGAAATTTTGGATTAATTGTGTGCTGAGAGGGGCCTATTGTCAGGAAGCAGCTTTTGTTGCCCTGTTTGGGGCATGCTCAGGACTGAAAGCCCTCCTGTGATTCCTGTAACTGCTGCAACAGCGCCTGGTGGCAGCTGAAGCTGGTGCTGTCCCTGGAGAAATTACCTCGGACTCAGGATTTCCCCTCTGTGGTGAAACGAGGGATGTTTTGGCACCCACCTCCTGCCTCAGCAGAGAGCAGTCGATGGGAGCCCTCTCAGATGACACTGCTCTCCGAGGTCCCGCTGGAGCCCAGCGACACCGAGCGCACTGCAGCACGGCACTGCCCGGGAAGGGAACGGCGCTGCAGTCTGTCCACAGACGGCACATAGCGATGCTCTCAGCACTGTTTCGTTCATCACACAGAAGCAGGGTTTGCTGTCTCTGCACCAGGTCAGGCTTCCCCAAAGGAAATAAGAGGGTTTGAGGATTGTTAAGTGGCTGCTGCTCATTGTGCCTTTGTTACTCTGTGCTACAGGGCTGCAAATGTCGGCTTTGGGGTGAGCGAGAAACTCATCTGCTCCTGACCTTTAGTCAGAGCTTTTCTACCAGGAGCCATCAATAGCTCTGACAAGCAGTACAGCAAATTCTTGCAGTCTCTGAATAACCAGGGACTACAAACCAGTAGCTACAAACCCAGCTTATGTGCATGGCAGTAAAATGAAAGTAAAGGCCTTTAATTCCTAGCAAGAAGCACCCCCATTTATCTATTTGGATTTGCATAATTATGAATGTTAGTACAACAGAAGCACCTGTGAGTACCTCCCATCACCTGCAGTTACCAGCAGCAAGGCCCATTCTGTTCCTGGCCAGCTGCTGGTCCCACAGGGGGCATTCCCACTCACCCATGAGAGCACTGGGCCGTGCACAGGGCAGTGCCTCTGCTGGGCACAGAGGTGCCTGTTTGGTACAGCCACACCTGGCACTCTCGTAGCCTATTCGCCTCATTAAGCCTAGAGTACATTTTCAGCATCAAGAAAGTCTCTGGTTTGTGTGAAAGGCTGCTCCTTGCCAGCTGTTCATAGTGTAAGTGACCATTGGTTCCACAAGAAACAGCCTGGTCTGGGAGCTGTGGTGAGTGATGCTGCCAGCAGGGATATCTGCTGCTGCTGTCTGTGAACCCTTAATTTTCATGTTTGACTGGATTCCTGTCAGAAAACTCGAGAGTCTCCTCAGTGAAGTGTGTCCTTCCACAGCCACACACTATAAAGCATTTTACCTGGCTGCGGGCTGCTGAGCTGTGATGTGCCACCTCGGGATGTCTGATGGAAACATGAGGTGAGCTTTAAATCAAATGTTTGATTCTAAGTGGATGAACTACCCTTTAATATGTACTCCTTTTGGACACCTTGAATTCCTTTAACAGCACAGGAAAAGATAGGCCATAATTTCCTTCCTTTTGGAGGAAAATCCCCAGCATGGCACCATGGGGGAGGCCTGTATAAAGGTAGAACAGGATGACATCCCTGAGGAACAGGCTTGTTCTCTCCATAACATGTGTAGCTGGTGACAAGGTTGAACTTACATAAAATTCAACATTATTCAGTCCCACACACTTTTAATTTCCCATGCTTTTCATCTAAAGGCATGTCTGCACCAACAAGGGAAGGAAGGAAGATATGTTAATTATATATTATTAACTGTCTCCCCACTTCCTAGAAGACTTGAGCATTTTTTCAAATTCACCGCATACATTTTCTTTTATTTCTTTTTTAGTCCTAAAAAGTAGCCAAAATCTTTTTTAAAAAATTAATAATTTACAGCATTAAATATCCTTTACATAATCAGCATTGCCAACCAGAGCAGAAGAACAGCATCAGTGAGGCTAATACATAATTGGCTGTTCTGCTCCTGAGAACAACTGAAATGTTAATGTTCGATATAAAAATGTGTCAGTAGCAGCTGAAAAAGCAAAGCTGGGTGATGACAGGAGCTCAGCCTGACCTGCAGTGGTGGTGCAGCCGTGCTTCAGCCACCAAACCCACCAGAGCAAAGTCCAACCATCCTTCAAAAACGGAAGAAGAATGCCCTGCCAGGTGCACTGCCAGGTTTGATTTCAGCGAGCAAGGCTAAAAATGGCCATGCAAAGGCTCGAGAAGCAGCTCTGCGAGGGCTGTGCCAGACCCTGCCACTCAGCTCTCCACTGTGACGTTAACAACGTCAGGGCAGCGCTGCCATGGAGCAGTTCAGGCTGTGGAGATCTGAGACCTGGTGAATTTTAAAAGCACAGCTAACCTTTGCAAGGCAAACATTCCGATCCTATTGCAATAATGCATTGCTGGGAACGTGTAACAGATCACTGCAGCCGAGGGGTGCTTAACTCTGACCTCTGCCTCTGAATTTTTCAAAGACAGATCTTCATGCTATGAAATTCCCTTTGGGTCTCAAAACTTTTTCTGAACATTAAATATATTTCAATATC
The DNA here is from genome assembly GCA_013397845.1 of Melanocharis versteri. Lineage (NCBI taxonomy): Eukaryota > Metazoa > Chordata > Aves > Passeriformes > Melanocharitidae > Melanocharis > Melanocharis versteri. Next base: position 3,136,402 of record VZTG01007483.1, on the reverse strand, counting down.
TTCAGAAATGTTAGATCTTCTCAGAAGCACTGTCTGAAATGAAATATCTCTTGATTAAAAACTGCGTGTTGAAAGTGGGAGAATTTTGTGAGCCAGCATGAGGCCCAGCTTCTGGTTTTGAGGCTGTATTCCAGTTGTACAGGCACAGCAGCAAGACACATCTTACTGAATCAATCCTGCTCTAGTAGAGCTTTGGAGACCTACTATTCTCCACCACAAAAAGGATCTCTTCACAAATACCTACCCTCCTGTGTTTGTGTGTAGCAGTGGTTGTATCCAGGACTCCAGAGCTAAATCCCATGCAGCTTTCCAGGACCATACTTCCACATCCATGGCTGGATGCTGCAGTCAGAGGGCTTAAAACCCCTGAACAACATTTCTTGACAACGGTTTGCATTTAATTAATCAAGTTTATGAGCAGATACATCTATTGGCACATGAAGCACGTTGCTTTGAGTATTTTTGTTTTCCTTCTATGTCCTCTCCATTCATTAGTTCTGGCAGTCTATGAAAAAGAAATCTGTGGCTGCTTTAATCAAGAGAGATTGAGCTCTTGCGTTTCTCCTGACGTTTCATCATTGAATATGATCTGCTGCATATGCCCCGGATTGTGCTTAATGTATGCTGGCTGGAGGGAATTCAGATGTTTGGGGAATTATAAATAATAGCAGCACTGGCAACCTTTTTGCTTTATCATGTCACACTGAAACGTATCAGATTTCAAAGCTATTTACATTTAGTCTTTTGTCACTTATTTCATTGCTACCATTAGCCATGGCTTTAATTTTTCTCTGGATGTAGGTTTGTACTGTTCATTAGCCAGAAGATGAATGTTGCAAAACAGGATGCTGGAGTTCCCTGAAGAACAGAGACCTTTCCAATCCTGTTCATCTATAGCAGTGTTGGGTGCATTTATAAAGATAATCCCTGGCTCTGAAACCCGAGAAATTGCAGTGATTCACTAATCACTTCCTAATGCTGTGGAGGTCCCATGGTCACTAGCACAGTCATTCCAGTGGGTGGGGAATGGCCTTAGGACAGCGATGAAGATACAGGAGTGATGTTTAAAAACCAGAAGGGAAAGAGCAGCCCTTTTCTCTGCAGCAGATGCTTCCCAGAGTGCTCACACAGGCAAAGAGCTCCTTTTGGCAGAGCAAGCAGGATGCACTGCTGGCTCCTCACCCCGTGTGCCTGCACACTCCTGCACACTTCTCAGGGCTTCCATTCCAGCCTAGCGGGCTCGGGAGGAGGGGATGGCACACAGCTCTCCACGTAGGCTGGGGAAGCGTAGGCACTGGATCCTATTTCGCTGTCACCTCTGCTTCGCAGGAAGAGACTGTGGGAAGGGCAGTGACTCACTTGCTGATGAATAAGTGATTCAAGCATGTCTCCAGGAGTGGGACAGACTCATTTCCTCACCCCCAGTGTCTGCTGTGCCCACTGCCATGGAGCCGAGACACACGGATACCACGCTGCTGGTGTCGGAGCTGGCAGCCTTTCCACTCCTTCTGGGTGAGAAGAGGATGGGAACCAGGGGTGGAGCAGAGGCTCAGAGAAATACCTTCGCCAAGGCTCTGCAAAGACACCCGTAGGATGGTGTTTAGACTATTGCCTTGGGGTGGAAGGGAGCTGCAAATGTCTCTGTGACACCAAGAGTGATTAGCTGATGCTCAAGCGGGGGGAACCCCAGCCTCCCAGGAGGACACGGAGTTTCTCTCCCAAGCTGCAGCCCGGCCAGCCTTTCCCCAGGCTGCCCAGGCTTTGGGTGCTGGCAGGGCAGCGCTGGATGCTGCTGAGGGTCAGGGCTGCTTGTGGCCCCTTTCTGCCAGAGGGCCCTTGCTCTGGGCTGGCCCCAAGCCACAGCCACACGACCCTGATCACCTGCAGGCAGCTGCCCTGGGAGGATGCTGTTCCCCCATCCTCAGCAGTTTAACGGGGATTTGGGGAAGGAGGGGGATCTAGTGGAAAATGACAAACATAGTTCTGCTAAATATGTTTTCTTAGCAGTTTGTGGCTCACTCTTACTGCAAGAGCAAAGGCTTGCTGAAGATGGCTTGTTTTACAAAGCATTTTCACAAGTAGCTGAGCTGTTAATGCCACTGTTACCTGAGCAGATTTAATTGTGTGGCTTCTTGCTTTCAGCTTAGCGTGACATGCTGAGAATGAAAATCACATACCTTTTTGCCAGGAAAAAAATGCTATGTTCTGGAGCAGTTTTGAGTGTTTCCTCCAGGGATACATTCCCATATTGTTCTGAGCGGGTTTTGCTGCCAAGGTTTGCTGTGGCATTTATTAAAAAATGCTTTCAATACCATTCACCTTTTATCATCACCATGGGTTTAGTTGAAACGATGTGTCCCTCTTTCCTACCAATATCACGCTATTATTGCGTGTAGTGCACAGATGTGCTCTCAGATGCAGATACAGGAGCTTTTGGAATTAAATCCATGCTTTTCAAGTGAGGGCATGCATAGCCTTAAGTCCCATTTTCTCCAAAGGGTGCACACTCTTATCTACCAACTGCTTCGTAGAGGAAGACTGAAAAAAGAAGCATTTCCCAGCTTTTTGTTAGTTCTAATGAACGCCTTCATACTCACCATCTTTGTCTCTCTTTCTCCTGGTGTACGTGTACATCTTTTTATTTTAAGGGATAAAACAAGGAAGTGATTGAAGGATGGATCATGGGTGCTGCCCTGCAAACCTTCACCACTTCAAGCCCTTATATTCAGACCTATTCCACAGTCCCACACGTGCACGGTGTGACATACTTGCTCAAGCCCCTCTAAGTCTGGGTCACTTCAAAGTGTTCACACTCAGACTTGCTTGATTCAGTACCATTTTGCAGGAAAAAAACCGAAAAAAATTTGGCTTGTGGGCCAGCCCTGTGCACTGAACTGGGGGGTTGGCTATGGAGAAGCTTCATAAATCCCAAAAAGCAGCATGTTGACAGAAATGCTGACAAATCCATGGCTGCACTGGCACCACCAGCTATGGCCACGGTGCTTTGTGCCCCGGCACCGCTGCCACGACTCTTCTCTTGCTGTGATCAAAGCACTGGTGTTTCAAAGTGAAGCTCTTTTAGTCAGACTGAGTAGTCTTTGAATACATTAACTTTAAACCTCCCTAAAAATACTGGCAGCTGCTGTCTGGACTGCCCTCATCATAGTTGGAAAGATCATGTGCCACGGTGATATTGATTTATAGAAATTGATCTCTTTACCTCATGACCAGGATTTCCAGCAAATCTGTGCATTATTAACTCTTTAAAGCCAGACAACTATTTTTTCAGTTAAAAAAAATTAATTTCTGCAAATGGATAATTAGGGCAGACTATTCCCACCAAAGGATTCATTTACTAGCCCAGAGTGAGGTAGTTTTAGAAGGGTATTTAATGTCAAAAAGGTGTCCCAGCATTTTTGCAGGTTAATATTAATCTGGTCTGGTAGAGCTGGTTATCATGGAGCCAACCCACCAGCCCAGTTTCCCCCATTTTGTCTGTCAGCCCTTGCACTTTGCTGACAGTGCATGGCACCAGCAGCTGCACCAAACATATTGAGGTGCGAAGGCATCTGCTGAAGCCTGAGCTCAGATCCAGATGAAGGCCTCTCTCTGTTTGGCACTTGCAGGTGGTTTCCTGGAGTGCCCCATCAACCTGTGGCACTGGGGCTGTTTCCTGCCCACCCTCCCCTCCACAGCCCAGTGAGGTCGTCGTCACGGAGAGATGGAAGAAAAATCTGAGGGTGCCTTAGAAAGATTTTTTTGAGTGTTCTTACATTTGGGCATCTCTCAGAAAACAGGCTGCAGCTTCCCCTGCAGAGCAAACTGAACCTCAAGGCAGCAGGACACCGAGCTCACCTGGCTGAGCTGGGCACAGGCTGCAAACCTCTCCCTGCCACAGCAGTCAGCAACAGCAGCAGCACCCCGGGCTGTTTATCTGACTTGCTTATAAAGATTTTCAGTGACAGAAACTCCACCACCTTTCCAGGCAATCTGTCCCTGCACCTCTCTGCTCCCACTCTTTGTTAGAAAGGTTTTCCTACCATTACCCTGAATCATTTCAGCTGTAATTTAAGCCCCTTATCTCCCTGTGAACACGCAGAACAAATTACTTCCCTCCTCTTTGCAGCAGCCTCTTATGTATTTGAAAACAGCTCTCTCACCTTCTTCTCTTTAGGCTAATGCCAGTGCTTTTGGTGTTTACCTTGGCCATGCTTCTGACATCCAGGAGAACTGGTGATCCAGCAGCTACTCTGCTGAGTAGGATCCATTAAATTTTGGTAGTGAACCAGGCAGTGAGGATTATTGATAGAGGTGAAATCTACACCAACCAGAAAATCGCAGCAGCATGTTTTTCACAGAGCAGGTCTGTTGGCTGTCCAGCAAACAAAATGGGCTTCAGAAAACAGGTGGGTTCAGCAGTTTCTGAGTGGGTTTTCAAGGATATTTTTCAGCCTGGGATATAGAGCTCTGTTGGACACATGAGATCAGACCCAGATGAGCTTCAGACATGAAACCTTTAAGCAGGAGAAATCACTGTCCAGTGGTGCTGATCCTCAGATGGCTTCTCCTGAGTAAAAGCGCTGCTGTTAAAAACACAAAAGCTGTAAGATTTGCTGGAGAAACTGCAAATCACTTAATTCTCCACATACTTCATGCTGTGTTTAACTTCCTAGGAACGCAACAATAGCAAACCAGTAAAGGGCTCTGTGCTGCCATTTGGCAGGAGGCACCAGCCAGAGGGAGGCAGCCGAGCCTCTGCACCCTTTATCCAGCTTTAAATAACTGCCCCCCTAAAGGGCATGGCCTGGGAAAGCTCTCAGCTCTCAGCCCCAGCACCACCCCACGGGCTGAGCTTCTGCCCAGGGTATCCTTGGGGAAGAAATCTTTGCTTTCACAGGACCAGATTTTGTCTGTGGGAAGTGCCCAGTGTTCGGGGTGGATGGTGCCCTGCTCCCCCCGCCCAGCCCAGCTCAGGGGGCAGCAGGGTGCTGTGGGCACACTGCCATCACACCCAGCTCCCCTCCACGGCTATCTCCTCGGGAGAGTTTAGTAAGACCTGACCTGTGCTGATGTTCCTTTTGTCTCTGGCTGGTTTGATAGCAGTGGACATTAAAAGGTTGTTTTTTCTCACATCCACATAGCAGTAGGTGCTTAAACAGTAAAAAATGAACCCCCAGCTGCTGCTTCTGCTTCTCGCATGAAAACTGCTGCACACATATTTACTGTGCTGATTAAACAGATCTGCTGCTCTACAGTAAAACAGGGAATTAAAGCACTGCATTTTCAATTTTGTTACCAAATTACAATTCATAAATATTTGAGAAAATAAGGGCATTTACATATACCATTAGTGAGAGTGCAGTTGCTGTATGGCTGCCACTTACTATCAAAACCCAGGGTACCATGGTATAAATAATGCTCAGTTCACAGCAGTATCCTAAAATGACAGCATGCTGAATCCACTTCTTCTGTCAAGATATATTTTTATTAAGGGTCAGTATAAACTTCAAAAAAATAACTTGAATCATTTTTGCCACTATCTACCCAAAATAGCAAGAGTCTCTAAATTGAATGTAGCTGAATTTTGAAATAGTCAGTTTCCAGGCACAATGTAAATACCTGCTATTTATAAGGCCATCAGATAATTTAAATTCATGAGAGTAGCTATAAACATGTATTGAAGTTCTCAGTGGAGAAATGCACCCTGCATTACAGGACTAAATCCTGAAAAATATTGTATACAATATTTTGGCTCTTTCTTTCACGTCAACGGGTCATCGTAAACGTAGATGAATGAAAAACATTCAATATCTAAAAGTTCTCTATATTTAATCTTTCAGCTAAAAAAGTAAATTTTTCAGCAATTACTGCAGTAGTGCTTATTTCAAACTTGAAACTGATTTTCCCAATCAGCATTATCAAGCCATCCATAAGTGCACACTTTCTAACATGATGATAAACGGAGTACCCATGTAGTTATTTGAGAGTGAGCTGTATTAGACAAGCAAAATATTTAAGAATTTTCTGGACAATGGAGGTAGGAGCGAAAGATTCCAGATTATGCTAAATTGTCTGGTCTGCCTCTGTCACAACAGATTTGCTTCTACTTTTATCTGACAAAAGAGATTTTCAGTTATTTTTTCACTCCTTAAACTTCGTTGTGATAGCATTACCTACTGTGTAGTAACAATCTAAATAATGTATGTTTTAATCCAGCATTTTAGCTGTCTTCAGATGTGGGGAAAACACTACATGGTTGAGCCAGAAACACCTGTTAGTGCAAGCATAATTTGGAGTATGACTTCTCATGCAAAAATATAAATCTGTAGCTCCTATAGAAAATCAACAGGATTCTTTTACTTTACAAGACATTTTGGACTATGAGAACACCACACACAATCACACGGTTCTTCCATTTTGAAAGGGACAGTCTTCTACAATGTGCAAAATGAGGCACACACTCTGTTCCAGTCAGTAAGTCTGTTATGCTGGTTAGCTGTCCCATTCTCCATTATTCTGATCATTGTCCTCCTCTTCTTCAGAATCAGCAGACACTTTCTTAATTCTCTGCATGGCTGCCTGAATGCTTCTCTCCAGCTCATTAGAGGATCCTTTACTGACATCTCTCTCAGTATCTCGATTCACTTTCCTTAGTTTAACCCCCTGCCTTATGGCAGAGAGGATGCTGTCCTTCACAGAGGCGTAGGGATTTGGCTGTTCCACTTTGCGAAGGTGAACTTCACTGCGCTTCAGAGAAGCCAAAACTTCATCCATGGAACCTGCAACAGATTAATCTACTGTTACCAGAAGAAAGAATGAGACAACCACACTTAAGAGGTATGAAGCCCCACCCAAGCATTCAGGGCTCTTCCTTTAATCTTTGCTAGCAACAGGAAAAAGAATGGTCTGTTCTGGCACAGACTCTTTCGAGCTCTGCAACAGCAGGCTCTGGAACTGCTTTTAAAAAGCAGTTAAAGCTTTTATATCTTGAATTGAGAATCCAGGGCCTCTTCATCATCATACAAGGTTGTGCTCTAAGGAAGAAATTATACACAAAGGATAATGCTCTTTTTCATTACAACTTTATGGGCTTTCAAAAAAATTTCACTGAACCAAAAAATCTCTTGCATTCTGTGTTATAAACAATCCACCATCCCTCCTAGCCTGCCCAGAAGCCTGCTGAGACCGCCAATTGCATTTTTGCTCAGCCAAGAGGAAAATGAAAGGATTTGAGCAGAAGGGCTTGAAAGTGCACCACTGAAAGTCATTGGGAGCCAGACCAGGCCCTATGCAGGCAGCTCTTTTCTGTACGGACTTAGAAAACAACTCCTATTTTACAACATGATTTAGATCTCAGGTGCATGTTTCTGAACTTCAGACCATGAAGGACACCATACTGAGAGCTTCTACTAGTCCTCCTGATACACACTAATTTGTGTTTTACTCCTTCTGCTGGATTCTTCGCTGCTTGCTCCAGACTGTCAGACAGGGAGGCTGTTTCCCTGGACAGCAATAGGTCCAGACCATCTGTGCCTCACAGCTAGAAATATTTTTGCCATGCGCAGTGCACACAAGGTTATCTGATTAATATCAACCACTTGAAATGTAACATTCTGCTAAATCCTGTGGTACCTTCAGAGACTAAAAAGGATCAAGCAAAGATCCACCAGATTGCCTTACAAAGCCTACAAGTAACAGAGTCTTAAGTCTACTAATTAAATGGGCTGCCTGGTAAAAGATTAGTCAGACAAACAAATTATAAATTAAGCCTCTCCTGGCTTTTCACATACAAAGACACGAGTAGCCCATAACTAAAACCAACATGTTTATGAAGCTGTTTCAGTAAGTTCCTGTGGCAGTAATTTAGCAATTACTATTACAGCTACTGACATGGTGGCTTTCTTCAAGAAATAGGTGTAAACAACTAATCAGATCTCTCCAATAAACAAAAAATAACTTTTCTTATCCAAAAATAATGAAAAGACATCAATGTTAGGCTGCAAATGGCAGTAAATATTAGCTACCAGCAAGGCTGCTCCAATAGCAATCAGACTACTCCAGTGTACAGCTCCTGTTGCTGATCAGGGCTGCTTAAGAGTATCTGTGGTAGAGTTATCCCACGGATATCCCACACTGAAGTCTGCACTGGATGCACAGTAGTTTGCCATGGTAACTCAACTGTGTCTCAGCCCTTCAGCTGCTTGGACTTCCCCACAGCTTGGAAGAACTAAAAATGCTGAACCTCCCCTGGTATTTCTGCCTGCGGTTTGCCTCTTAACTGATAGGATACAAAGGCTGCTTGGATGTATTGTGAAGAGTCAAAAAGGAAAAGGAATGTACCACGTTTAAAGCCATTCTTCATCCTAGCATAAGCTCCACTGTGAAAAACAACAAAAAAAATTGCTGCCTTCCAACTCAGATCAATCTCTCTGACATCGTCAAAATATCCACTTGCCTCAGAGACAAAAATAAGCCTGTTGGCAGGATGCAACCAGTGCAGCCTTGGGAGGCTGCTGAGCTCTATTCTCATTCAAACTACTCCTTCAATTGCCGAGCTCAGCCTTCAATTACACCTGCATGATCTTGCTAACAAAGCACAGGTGTCACAGAGCAGAATTTTTTCCCTAGGAATGTATGCCAAAGCTATTCACCTGCCTTTCAAATCCTGGCTGAATTCTGCATGAATTCTCTCAGGAAACCTTTATTTAGAAACCAAGCAAATTGTAAGTGGACACAGGCTGTGCACACCCTAGAAACTCAAGCAGCCCAACTGCCAGCTCTGTAGTACATAAATCAAAAACACTTAAGTGTAGCCATAGTACAGCTACAAATTTACTCACATTGGTCTTCTGACTGGAGCATCAGGATGCTGTGAAGTGTCTCAAACAGGACACACAAATCACTGTTACTCATTTAACATCCTAAGCTATGGTCAGTGTTATTGTGCATATTTTCTTAGACTAAGCTTTCCAAGAACCTTATTCTTTTGATCAAAGTTACACATTATTCCTGTCCAGAAGCAGAGGGAGGGAGACCACAAAAATACAGGAAATGCATTAAAAAGCACCAGTTGATGTGAGGCTACTTACCTATGCAATTATTTATAGACCTCCTGGATGAGTCATCCTGTTTGTGCAGTGCAGGGCTTTCTGAGGGGCTATCAGAGCTGAGGGGAAGTGGTTTATCCTCTCTTGCTGATGGTGTTTTTAACTGGAGAGGTAGGGGGGGAGGTGGGG
>VZTG01007483.1:2997092-3127112 GCA_013397845.1 Melanocharis versteri | reverse complement strand
GGCAAGGGAGGAGGGGGTGGAGGAGGAGGTGGAGGAGGAGGTGGTGAGCATGGAGAAGCCATCAATTCCTCGCTGCGCGTTTGTTCCTCTGTTACTGTGTCACCATCAGTAACAAAAACCTGGGCAGGGATATCTGCTGGGGTACTCCGACATGAAGCTTTTGGTTCTTTGTCTTCTACAAGCAGAATGCTCTGTGGCTGCTCGAGAGCTGCCCTTGCTCTCGATGAGGGTGCAGGGGACAGAACTGCTGGGGCTGTCCCTGTGCTCGATGCAGGTGGAGGGGACAGCACCACAGCCTGCTGAGATATGCCTCCTGGCAACTTGGGACTGACAGGCTGGGGATGAGATGTTTTCAGAACAACATGAGCTGGACACTTCTGAAAAAGAAATCATAAGGCAGGAGGTCACATCTCCACGAGACTGGCCAAAATATCAAGCCCAATGAGATAAAAAGCCACAGAGCACAGACCTGTCCCATTCACCCATTCAAGCAGAAAATTCAACCCTGAATAAATTTAAATTATTAACAAAGCATTTCTTTCAAAGCCATTTCCTCACCTGTATTTGCAACAGAGTCCACACCTGGAAACTGTATCTTTAGCAGATTTAATCTTCTTTACTCATTATACATAATCCTATTTTAGGCTATCCAAATGGTTGTCTCTGACTTGGACCACACTCACATGCGAGCTATGGCTACTTTCTGATGTGTTCTGACACCATTTAGGACTACTGTTGTTCACAGTACTTGCCTCCCTGAATGCTTTCAGCCTCTCCAGTGTCTTCTGACGTTCCTGGCTTATCCAAGCTTTTTTCTTTTTCTCCTCCTCTTTTTGTTTGTCTCTCTTCTGCATTAAAACACAAGCAAGTGAGCCTCAGTGTGTGAAAACAAGCAGCTGCCAGATTCCCCAAGGCTGCTGTTTGGTACTCACTATCTGTATGCTGTGATGCTGCTGGAAGCGTTTTCTGCTCTCTTCTGCCTGTTGCAGTCTCTGCCGATGGCTCGCTTCACATTGATCCTGGGAGAAGAGCAGAATTCATGCAACTCTCAGTCAGTTCACATTTCCTGTGCACCAGCTGTGCCATTAACTCCTGTGCACAGGCCACTAAATGGCAACCATGGCTGAGTGCTTGGCAGTGCCAAAAAAGACGGCTAAGCTCAACTAGTGTCAGACGTGAGACCCTGATGGTGAAGTCTGTGGGACTCCTTCATGGCTAAAGCCAATGTTCTCCTAATCAGCCATATTTTTATTCATGCTGCAGCAAAAAGGTATCCAGATGTGACCCAATCCCTCTGTCTTACAGTTTGGTTAAAAAAAAAGGAAAGAAAAAAAAAAAGAGAAGAAAGAGAGACAAAAAGAAAAGAAGAAACAAGCTCATGCAAAGACATGAGGAAGAAGGCAAGAAGGAAGCTAGCAGGGCAGTACAAAAATACAAATTACTTTTTCCCCTCTCCCTTATTTGCCATAGCTCCCAAGTACAAAAGGCAGGGAAGCACAATGAATGCCTAGCAAAGGTACTTTATGCTAGTAACAAGTGCCACAGAGAAGCTGCAGGCTTCAATATTTTCTCTGGGAGTCGCTTTTTGTCTCTGTACAGAGGGGGATTATCCACATGGCTGGACAAGCATTTGCAAATCATGTAGCATTTGGCTTCAGTGTTATACAACCAATAGATAGCAATTAGGTAAATGAAAACAGAAGCAAAAGAAGGGTCTGCCAAGGAAGCAGTTGCAAGCAAGAGACAATGATGGCTCATAAAGCATTTCCAATGTAATTCCCAGTTTGTCCAGGCTACTGAGGGATAAAAGGTCAGACAGACTGGAACCTAAACTCTGCTCTCTGCCTCAGCAGAACTGCAGGTGTGAGATAAACTCATCTCACTGAGGTTTATGAGAGTCAACTTGTGTCTTCCCAGTGTTCTGCTCTGAATGGGAAACAAAGGAAAAACTGCCCTCTGCACAGAACTGAGAGGCTGGAGAGAGAACTGCAGCTGTTCAAGCTTCCCCTTCCTCCTGTTCAAAGGTAAAGTATCAGTGTGTGGGTTGTCCTATCACTGCAGCTTCCTCCACAGAAGGCCAGTTTCCTCCTGTACCGCAGCTGCTTTGGAAAAGGCTGCTAGGGCAAAGTTCCAGCTGGCCCCACAGGGCTCTGGTAAGGTCTAGCTGATGGGGGAACATCTGGATCACCCAGGTAAGTTTGTACTCTCTTTCTAAGCCAGAGACAAACTTGCGCCACACCACGGAGCGTAAAGCTGGCTTAAAATCACATTGCCCCTCTTTCTGCTTGCAGGCCTTGGCACTGAGTCATGAATCATCTTGTCCGCTCCACCCAAACTTCCCTAATTGTTTCCTGTCCATCCCTCCTGCGTCAAGACATCAGCTGAAGAAAATGCACATCTCCAGGACTGCATTTACTTTTTTGTTCCTGAGGTAGGCTCTCCTCGCACAGACAGTCCCACGCTTTGTCTCCAACTGCTTAGTCTTCTGCCTCAGCACCGTCATTGCTGACAAGTTAGCGAAATGTTGTCCCATGGTCTGTTCAATGACCTTGAGCTCCTCAGGATTTTCACAAGTATCATAGTAAACAACTTCATCCTGTTTCTCTAAAAAGGCATTTGGCATTTTTTAAGAAACCAAAAATTGCCACAGTTATTTAAACATTTAAAGAGCTAATGACATTTTAAGCCACTGAAGGCAGTGAGTTAGTTATGAGTAAGTATAATACTCCAGAGCCGAGCTGAGTCCTTCACAGTCTTATGCAAACATGTCATGTTACTCATAGGGGTGCTTTGCAGGATCAAATTTATGCTGTTAGCATTTATTATTTAGCTTCCTCTTTCAAATGTCTCCCTGTGTTTTAACTCCTACCTTCATCAACTGAAGTTTTCCTGGAAAACGGAAGACTCTTCTGATCAACACTGGGCGTCTTATTTTACTATTTACCACGCTTTAGTTATGTAACAAGCGGCAGCAATGTTTACTTCACAGTGTACATGGTAACAGAGAATTCATAAGCACAAATAAGAACAGGACTAGTGCCTAATTTGGTATAAATACATCACAAAGAGACACTTAGACTGGAAGATAGTAGTATTCAGGTACCATTCTAGCTGTGAACACCTCTTTTTGTCATTATAGGATGTATTTTGTAATTTCTACATGTTAGATTAGAATAGATTAGGATGAATAACAGGACCTATTTCAGCAGGTTCATGATACCCAGTTTCTGTGCATAGATCCTGTAGCTATCAGAGCAGTTAAGCACTGTCAATATAAATTATTTCATGCTAAACCAGGGCATGCACATATCACAGCTGCTAGCAAGATGAGCAACCAGTGTGCCTTTTTTTTTAAACCTGTGTTATCAAATTAGTGTCTAATTAATCAAAAGACAAAATATCAGATGGTGCCACAGCAATAATGTTTTCCAGCAATGCTTTCTACTAGCAAGACCTGAACAGTGATATCCTTTTTCTTTTAATTGAAAACAAAGCAGGCTATGTCACTTCCGTGTTCTGAATATGTGCTTAAATAATATTTTATTCTCACCTTTAATCTGTCTCTTTATAGTGTCCAACTGTACAACAAGCAGCATCTCTTCATGTTTCAATACTTCAAGCTGTACATTATATAATTCCAGCTGTATTTCATAATACTGTATTTCCAGCTCCTCCACTACACTCAAGTTCTCTTCTTCTTCACCAAGATTCTCCATCTGTAACAGAAAATAAAAAGCATTAGTAATAAAATATGCACACGTGAAACATGTCTGGATGCACAAATGCCTGTAAGGAGCCTGGTCTAAATAGCAGCTGCCTTGGTATGGAAACAACAGAGCATCAGAAATGGCTTGGAGCACAAACTCAGATGAGCAGAGATCCTTATTAACCTAAAGTACCTTAAGTTTACCAAGAGAGACTTCATTATAACCTGCACAAACGATACTGCTCCTGAAAACAATTATATATAGTACAGTATGGTACTCTTGGAAAATAAGTATCAAGTACTCCTAGCAGCAGTTAGATGGCATCAAAGATTAGTATTAAATAAGTATCTTTATTTTTCAGTGTCCTCTGAAAATATTATCTGGTCTTTATCTCCCTAAAACTAAACCATTTCAAAGGTTAATATCACAAATGCTCAAATGATACTTGAACTGTAAAAGCATGTACCTTAAACTTTGCTGAGTGTCCTCAAGCATGCAGGAGCAATTAAAAAACTGCAGACATGCATTTTCCACAACTTAAAACCATGCTGAAAACCTAAATTGTTTCATAGACAAAGACTTCAAAAGCCTACTCCCATGACCATTTCGGTAGGTTTTGATCAGCCCTTCAAAGAACAGTGACAGAAAAGGAGGCTTTGTAAGGTCTTACGAGTTTCTGAATGCCAGTTCTCTTCTGTTTCAGGCACAACTCTCTTGCCCTCAGATGCTGAAGGGTTTCTTTTGCTAACATATATTTCAGGTTTTCTAATCGTGGCAAAGCTGATGCCCAGGTGGTTTTACCAAATCTCTCCTCGTCTTGTTCCATCTGTTTGTGCATTGCTGTAGATTAAAACATGGCAGTAAAACATGAGAAATGCAGTGTACTAATAGCCCTTGTGTGTTTCTGAAGTATTTAAAATGCTAATCTTATTAAACGATTTCTGAAGCTTTAGAAATTACAAGATTACAAGGTTGAATTTGTGATCTTATACATGTAAGTAAAATACTTCATTGCACCATGGAAACATACCCTGACAGTTGCACAGCAACATACTCTGTTCACATGCTGAAATCCTTGAGGCTTGCACATCAAGCATGAAGAGCACCCATGGTTTTTGTGCAGAGGTTTGCAGCCATAAGTCCCAGGCAAGTCAAATCCAAGTTGTAAACCAAATTGGTTAAAAGATACAAATCTTAAATGAATAAAATACTTCCTTCTTAAGCTGGACACTCACCTGAACCTCAGGTTCTGCAGAGAGATAAGAAGAGCTCTCAGTCACCTAAGTTAAGTATTTACACAACCTTTTGTGTAAATTGTTCTGATTACCTGCCAGAGCCTTTACAGTTTCCTTGAAATAGTTCACAGTGATATCCTGAATGGAGCACACAGCACTCTCAGCTCGCTTAGTCCATTCTTCAGCATCCTTCTGCAAAGCTGCTACTCTTCTAGGCCCCAAATTATCATACTGCAAAGATTTCTGCAAGGACAGAAAATTCTCAGTTACCACCTGGTTTCCACAGAGGTGCAGCCACACTACGCTACACTCCGAAACATTTCAAGCATGGTGGCAAACATGACCTTCCCCTCACCTGTCACAAAGTGAATCATTGCTCATGCCTATTTCTCATTTTCTAGGCTAATTCAGAAACTTTGCTCCCCAGTCCTGACCTCATATTTGGATTAATTTACTTCTTAAAATATTTTTAAACCATCATCTTTAAAATCACGTCCAACACAAGTGTTTTTAGTTGTTACTAAAAGTAACTCAAACCCACTCTTCTATGTGCAATGTTCTCTTCTATTTTTCCCCACGTGTTGACAGCACATTGCACCAGCAGGTTCTCCAGTTTGGCAGTTCTTTCACACAGGAACAGGGATACAGAAAAGAAACATAAGAGAATGTTTTCAAGTCCACAAAGGAGACATGCGTACAAGTCTAGTATTCAAATATATTTTTAAAATAATTCTATTTCAAATGAGCCTAAATATCCCTCATAGGGTTTTTTTTTTAATACAAACTTTGTTTCATTCTTTCCAATTTCCACTTCAATTTTCAGAACAGTACATTGAACATTTTATTGTCACAGGTTTAGACCTCCAGTATCCAAGCACCTTAATCTAAACTTAAAACTGTTCTGCTCTTTTTGAGAATATTAACAACTCACTTTAATTTTAACAGACTATTTAAAGAAAATCAAAACAGTAAATGGCTGTCATTTCCAGGGGCATCATAACTTTCAAAATGTGCTTCCACTTTAAAACGCACATAAACCAAAGTGAACACAGTGACAACTGGTATATTTTCATCTGCAGATCTAGCAGGTTGTAGCAGTAATAGAAAACTCAATGAGTGGGAAGGTCTCCTCTGTCTTCTGTTCTACCACCACAACTGAGTTAAACTGGTGCATCAGCATTCCTGGGGGATGACATTCTCAATGTCAAAAATTAATCCCATGGAAGGTGGCACAACAAAGGCTACTTATATCACAGTAAATTCAGCCTCCCAGAGAGAAAACCCCAGGGAGGTGGAGCCTGGGGATATTCTCCTTTTAAGTGGGACACTGGTGGGAAGACAGCTGCAGTTCTAGTCAAGCCATTATCATCCACTCCGAGATCCTCTGAGAGTGGCTCTGCCCTAACTGAATTTGTCAGTCATGTTTGGTGGTTTGGCAGAGGAAAAAAAAGCAGGTACAGACAGAAGTAGGGAATGTTAAATGATTTGAGCCTAAACTGCTCCAAGAGCAGCTGATGCCCCACTATGTAGCATGGCCTTTCACTCTGTAAAGGCAGACTTACCAGGATTTCCAGTTTGTACAGTGTCGCCAGCTCTCTCATATCTCTGAAGGGCTGCAGTAAATACTGGTAGAATTGTGTTGCCATGGTGACCAAATCCTGATAAGCTTCATCTTCTTCTTCATAAACCTTCATCAAAGCCACCATTGTGTCAGCACTTTTATGCTGCTGCAGAACCTAGTGGGATAAGAGGTAAATCAAACACGGCTGCTTTGCATTCGTGTGTGCTGGATGCTGCCAGGCTCCACTGGGAAGGACCTGTCCTTCCACAGCCAAGACTTCCCACTGCACAGGAGGCCTGTGCCAGGCATTCTGCAGCCACCCCAGATGAAAATACCTCTAACCATCACACTGTTAAAGGCACTAATTGCTGCACATTCCATTAGGAGCCTGCAAGGAGCATCCTGCCTAAGGCGTCCATCAGAAGCATTCTAATAACTGTGTGCAGATGACTTGGTTGCTGCTTTTTATAAACATAAATGGGAATCTTGGGAAGTCTGTGTACTGGAAGGACAAGCAAGGTATTCTTAAACTAGCTGACACTGCTTCTACAATTAGTAACTGCCTGCTAATGAGTTTCTGGATCCAGAATTTCTGACTTCAGGCACAGAAAAAACCAGATTGGTATTTACTTCTGATACACCCTACAGTTAAATTCCTTTAACATTTGTACAATTTATAATAGCTTATTCTAACCTCAGATCTAGTGGTATTACACTTTGTAAGTCATAATTCTTCCATGAAATTACTGCCTTTCGATACACTAGGCCCTATTTATTTCCTTCTAGGACAAAATAAAAAGTTGGCGATTTCCCCTCAATTGCATTTGTTTACTGGCACCAATCACAGCTTCAATGATTTTTCTTTGACACTAGCTGGCAGAGACCATGGCATGCTCTACGTGCCAGGATAGAGTGAGCTGGCTGAGAGAACACAGCTAAGTTCCACTGAGAAACAGACCTGCCTGGAAGGACAGTGTGTGCTCTGCAGCTCCATAAAGAGGGAAGGGGATGGGAGGGGTGTGTGTGCCACCAGCAATGAGAAAAAGCATTAAAAGAATAAGCTTGGTTGTGTCGCAACTGGAAAGCACTGAAATTAAACCATCACCTTTGCTCTTGCCAGCTGAGTCTGGGTAAGACAGCAGAGTTCCCATGTATGAAGAAACCTCCCCAGAGAAAATCTCTGGAAGACAGCTCAAGGGCATTTCCCACCCACCCTGTCTGCAGGCCTGGCACAGGCAAGACGGGGGAACAAGAGAATCTGAACTGCAACATTTCTGATATCCCATAAGTGTGGCAGCTTCTTAGGCGTCCCCAGGAGCTTGTGGTAGCTCAGATACAGTCCTAGAGCCCACCTGCAGCAATTTCACAGTCTGCTTTTGCCCCACTACGGAAGCCAAATACAAATGCAACAGCTGACTTTCTGATTCCCATTCTAAAAAGCAAGAAGTGAGGGTCAGGCTGCTCCTGGAGAACGCTTAGAGTGAGTAGAGGGGAAGTATTAGTGAACGACATGAATGCAAAAAGGAAAAAAGGATGCTCTGGTACTTCAGGTTGGTTTAATGTCTATTTCTTGAACCTTCCATAACTTGGTCTAGACTGCAGTATAACAAATTTACGTCCCTGCTAGGACAGCAAGTACAACACCACTCTACAGCATGTTTAGCCATATCTAAAATATAGCTGGAAATCGCAGAATAACTATCAGAGGCACCAAGTTGTACTTCACCACCAAGCCCCAAACTGCCACAGAGCTGAACATGCTTGTGCTGCTTCCAAAAGAACGCGATGGCTGGAATGTATTTCTAACTGGGCTGTGAACTGTTAGTCAGTGACAGACACTGACTTTTGTATAAAACAAGGTACATGTTCATGTAAACTAAAGCTGTGTTTTTAAAAACAGTGTCTTTCTGAAAAAGTAGTGTTGTTATATCTGTTAAATATTGCAATAGGAAACAGAAGGCTGAAGTCAACTGTCATAACTTTCCTCCAAAGCATGATCACTTTCATAAAATACCTTTCAGCTTACTTTGCCAGAAAATAGACTTTAAACAGGTACTGCAAGAAACAGCAGCAACACACTGGGGGAGCCTGAAGTATCTGTAACTCGTCAACATTCCGACGTCCTAACTGCAACTTTGTTACTACATACCACCCTTTGAATTCACGCTTACAAGAAGGGGAAAAAATCCGGGAACACATCTACAGCAAGAAGAAACCTAAGGTACCAAAGGAAGTAAGTGCTAACATCATCATTACTTCATACAATCACTAGGGCAGAATTTGGCACTAAAAAAACCCGCAAAACAAGTAACAACAAACCCACACGCTACTTCTTTGAACACAAAACGCTTATTTGTTATAGGACCAGGGCTAAGTTTGGTCTTAATAAAAGACTGAGAATCCTCCAGCTGCAAGCATTACTGCAAACAAGTCTGAGACCTTCACAGGGAGGTTAGAAAATTAGCACATGATTGTATTCTCCTCTTCGGTTACTGTTGCACCCATTGCCCAACACTGCTGGATGTTTTTAGCAATGCGTTTTTGTAGGAGTGCCTGCAGCTTAAGTAAGAGTCCCAACGCCTTACACTGCCTGCCCACTCGGAGGTGGCTTGTTCTCCAGTTAATAAAGGTGCACTTACAAGACCGATGACACTTAGTACTTCAGAAAGTTGACTAGGTGGCTTCCAGACAATAAAAAAGTGTTTGTGTAAGCACAAATCTGGACATTGGACAACACCACGAGCAAGGTGATATCCGTGACTTGGTCACCCTTGCTCACGTGAGCCTGGCGAGTCTGCCCTGATCGATGAAGGTCCCGCAGCAACAGTGGCTGCCAGGCTTATCATGCAACTCCCAGGTGAGCAAGGGGTGCCAAGCTGAGGCTCAGACAGGTGCACCCGTGAGCTGAGCTGCAGCACCGAACACTGAAGACAGCCCTACCCCGAGGGGCCCCTTCTCCTGCCCGCAGCGGGCAGGCCCGGTTCCCTCCGCCCCGCCCCCGGCCCGGGGGCCCGTCCCCGCCGCAGGGCCTCCTTGGCCCGGGCCAGGTGGCCGCGCAGGGCCTTCCCGCGGAGCTCGTGCAGGCTCTCGAAGTACTCGTCGTCGCAGCAGCGGTCGGCGGCGAAGAGAGCGTCCAGCACCACGCGGGCGCCGCAGAGCTCCAGGGCCCAGCCCAGGTAGAGCTCCAGCGCCCGGCACAGCTCCTGCAGCTCGGCCTCCTCCGGCGCGGCGCCGCCGGGGAACAGCACGGCCCAGAGCCCGCCGGCGGCCGCGCCGGGCAGCGCGGGCGGCAGCTCGGGGAAGGCGGGCTCCAGGCGCGGGCACACGGCCGANCCGTGCGGGAGTCAAAGGAGGGAGAGTGGCGGCCCCGGGAAACGCTGTTTTTCACAGGGTCATGGAACGGGTTGGGTTGGGAGGGGACCCCGAAGAGCATCGCGTTCCCACCCCTCTGCTATGGGCACGGACTCCTTCCAGCAGGCCAGGTTGCTAGGAGCTCCATCCAGCCTGGCCTTGAGCACCTTCAGGGATGGGGCGTCCACACCTTCTCTGGGCAACCTGTGCCCGGGCCTCACCGCCCAGTAAAGAATTTCTTCGCAATATGTAATTTAAAACTACTCTCAATTTGAACCCATTGCCTCTTGTCCTGTCGGTACATGCTCTTGCAAATAATCTTGCCCCATCTTTCCTGTGTGTTTCCTTCAGGTAGTGGAAGGGGAAAGCTTGGTGAAATAAGCCACTATTCCTGTGAGGAGTGGTGGGCAGGGAGCATGAGACACACAGCCCTGCATTTGTGCCACTGCCTGAGGGTGGTTTTCCTCCCGGTTGTCGTTCCTGTGGTCCTGGCAAAAGTGCTGGAGTTGTTGCTTTCTCCAAATCCAGGCAAACCCTACACTGCTTCGCCACGGCGCCTTGAGCCAGCACCCGAGCCCTGGGGGCCTGCGCCCACAAACAGCCAAAGGGTGCTTGTCCTGACACCCAGCTCAGCCACTTGTCACTATTTGTGTAAATTCCACCCAAACGCCGTCTCACGGGCACCGAGGGGAGCAAAGAGCAGCGGGGTGATTGAATAAGAGCAGTGTCATCGCTGTCTTGCACAGGCCCTGTGTCCAAGGCAGAATGTAATTCACTATCCACCGAATGTTATAGTCCAGTCTTTGGCAGCAAAGCTGACACTGGTAATTTTTCGAGAAATTAAGGCCTACAAGATAGCGTAGCTTAACACAAAGCAAAAATAAGCTCTCATTTGAAAAATTAATCAGATCTGTCAGACAGCATAAATGTTAACGTTTCAGAAAGGGCTGCATCACTTACGTGAAAACACTTCTGCTCTAATCTCACAGATGATAGAAGCACTGTTAGCAGTAATGAGATTGTGCCTACATGGGCAATTAACTTGTGATTCCTCACCAAACAGCAAACAATTGTACTGCTAGGAAAGTGAGGAAATGACACCAAGATAATTGGAAAAGGAGGAAAAAGCAGAGCTGTGTCAAGATCTAATAGACACTGTCCCTTGCGGTGTCCCCTGAGCTCAAGCCATCTATAATACAACATTCTCAAACGTGCTTAAAAATCTGCTGCCAGCAAGGCTGGCTCGGTAGCGTGTTCACAAGCAGCAGCCTGTGTGTGCTGGGCAGCTATGGGTTTGAGCAGATACGCAAAGCTCAAGTGCTACAGCTGTCACAATAATCAGTGGTAATACACAGCCTGGTTTTTATCAGGTGGACCCCTACTGAGCACAGACTGAAGGGATACATTCCCGTGAAAACCTCCCTAGCGGGGCCATCGGCCATTTTCTTCACTATAATTAGCTTTCCAGAGGTCTGGCATACACAGGACGAGGATGTATGCATAAGTATAATAAGCATATGCAACAGTATGATTATTTTTTTCTAAATTCTAAATTTTCTTTTTTTTTTGTCTAATACACGATCATGATTCCAACTCAGCCCCAAAGAAAAGCTCCTGCTGATTTGAGAGAGAGGACTTTACCAGTAAGTGCTTGCAAAGAACAGAACACGCACTTCCATTAAGTTGTGCAACTCTGTAAACACATGTCCAGCCATGTGAGTTATTTGCACGTTTTGTGTATCCCACACACGATACTCTGCCTAGTACTCCAGCCTTAGAAATCACATGCAGAGGCAATGACTGCACTCTGCAGGGTTTATTAATACCACCTCCACAAGTGAGAGGGTACTCTGACTTTAGTGAGGGCTCTCTGTAACTGTTCTAAGTACTTCAGATCCAGGAATCAACCTTCAGGGCCTGTTCTCAGTGTATGACATTCATCCTGGTGACACTCAAGTAGCACACTGCTGAAGGACAGCCGGGGCACATCTATATTTGTGCCATTGCTCATTGCTGGCATGTCCCTATCTGAGCAAAGAGGCAGGGTAGGGTTACCGCAATGAGTCTTCCAACTGCAGTCATAGGAAAGGGGCAAGGAATTACTTTCGTGTGAATTAATTTTTACTAGGGGGAATAGAAGTTAACTTTGATGCCATCTGAGCTATCAGAAGAATTTATGACGTCTTAAGATAGAAGGCAAGTTTTTAGGTAGTAACATTCTTTGTTATGTATTTACGATAACTGACGGTCACGGATTTAAACATGCTTCATGTAATTTTATCTGTGCCTGCAAAGCGAGCAAACACTGAGCAATCATCTGAAAATCTTATTTAGGCAGCAGGATTGTGGACAAACTTAATTATGCTCATTTTAATTTATTTCATTTCATTTTGGTAGCAAAAATAAATGTTAATTCACTTTTCTAATTAGTAGTAGCTTCTAAAGCAAGCCTTATTGTTATAATTATGGGGAAAAAAGTCTTTGTGGGAGCCAGACAATATTTTCTGGTATGTGTTAAAACCTTTTCTCTGTTTAAAATGTTAGAATTTGCATGATTTATTTTATTGCCTTTAGCATAAATACTATATCTGCCTAATTTCAGTGGTTTTGTCTATAGTAGGATATTGCTAGCTGTAGAATTCACACCCATGTCTAGAGTGCCAGAAGACAAATGATGAACTTCTGTGTGGGTTTTCTTACAGATCCGTGAGGCTGGACTCTGCCAGGGATATAAAACCAGAGAGTGCAAAATGTCTCAGTATTTTTCATTGGTTTGGGAAGTTGCTTTCTAATAAGTCACTGATTGTGTTGACTCTATTAGCTAAGCAAATCTCAGGAAAACCAGTAAAATATTGATGAAATAAATTTGAGGTAATAGCAACTACTCAAAACTAAAAAGACCATAAATAGTAGTTTGAAAGCAAATTTGTGTGAAAGCTTATCCAGAAGCTGTGATAACATTGATGTCTGACCAATCTTTTGGCTTTTTTTTTTCCTGTGATAAAGTGATTTTAAAGCTTTCATATGCTTCACTTACCTAGGACTAGATGTAACAACAGGTTAATTGATATTCAGCTGAAATCTTTCCATGAACTCTTTTGCTTGTGGTACTAAACTACTGATAAAATTGATCTGAGTAGTTTTGTAGCCATGATTCCATTCATGCTGGTGAGCAGTGGAGGGCTGCAGGGACGTTTCAGCTGAGCGAGAGCTCTGATTCTGTACTAGCATTCACTGCTGTTAATCCAGGCTGGTTGGAAAGAGTGGGCTTGGGGAATCAGCATTAAAATTGCCTTTGCACTTTTAATGTAGTCCCACGTGCATCTGCTTTATCATACAGCTTTGCATGTCACCTGCACATGCTCTTTTCACACCTCCCTGCTTGCACAGAATGGACAAAAAGTGCAAGGTTTGGGTCAGAGCAGGCGTCTCAGTCCAGAGGTCAATGGCCTGCCTTGCTCCCCAGTTACTGTATGCTTTGTATGTTAAAGTATGTATTTTTCACAGCGCATGAGGAGCCCCAAAGGGCAGTATGTTTTCTCTGCAGTATATTTTAGAATGGACCCAAGACCTGGACTCAAGTTTCAGTACTAAGAACGGCAGCTTGAAAAATCCAGAACAGGACTTTTCAGGGCATTTACTAGTGTGTTCTGTGGCATCAGTGGTCACAACAGAGGACATTCTACATGATGCCTGCTGACAGTTCAGAAAACATGCTTGACAGCAGCTGAAGGGTGAGCAGACTTCAAGCCAGGCCATTTCCAATTGCACAGAACAGCACTAACTGTGCCTGAAGCACAGTCACAGTGTTGATCTGAGGACAGGACTACTCCACAGTTTGGAAATCAGGCATCGGGGTCACAGATGAGCCACTCAGAAAAGAGGATGCACACCAGAGGCAGCTCTCTGCTGTGCTTTGCACTGACGTGAGAAGAAAACAAGCTTCCTGTGGCTTCCCTTCAGAAGCTTCACCTAGGGAGCAAAGCTACTGACTTTGGTCTTTCCCATGCCTACCTCCAGGACCTGAGCAGTCCTCAGCCAAATCTATTCCATTTATATACTTTTAAGTGAGAAAAAATCATTCTTGATATCTAAGTAGTAGCTAAAGATCTTTCTTATCTTTTACAAGCTTGAGACTCATCATCTCAAAAGCCTCGCTGAGGATCCCGATGTCATCCCGATCTGGCACCACGAGAGACTATGACACTAGCGGCCAGTCACACGGTCATTCAGCTTCCCCACCAGTCCTGGAGTCTAGTGACACTGAGACTGAAGGTTTGATATTTTATCACATGGATCTTTATGGATCAAAGGAGAGGTTTGATATCTTTCCTGAAGAGCTCTCTAGTCGAGGGGACAGATCTCTGGGGGATACGAGAAGGGAATCTGCACTGAGTAGTGAAAAAGTTCAGCGCCCACAAGAAGTTGGCTATGACTTGGAAAAAGAGGTTGCAGAGTTGGCTAAGATGTATGGGCTTGATGAGGATAGAGAAAAAGAGCTTGAGCTTCTTGGAGGACATCTGGAGAAGAAGGAGAGCAGATGGCCACCTGCTCGCACAGAAAAAGCAGGATCACAAGGCTCCATATATAACACATCAAAAAGCAGCTCCTCAGTGAAAGATCCAAGTCAAAGCACAAAGCAACAAGGACTTCCTGATGAGGTTTCTCAAGGTGAAAATCAGAGCAAAGTCAGAGCAGATGATGAGGCTGAGAGCAACATATGGTCCAGAGAGGGGCAAAGCAGCGGTGGCACGTCAGATGAGTGGAACAATCAGGCTGGCAGTGAGGAGGAGGAGGAGGAAGAGGAGGAAGCAGCAGATGTTTTTTGTTCTACCTGCAAGATACCAATCCGAGCTTTTGACAAACTATTTGGTGAACACAAGGATCATGAGGTTGCTCAGCTCCCCAGTGCTGTGGAAAGTGAAAAGGTGAGAGTAACAAAGGTATACTGTGGTGCCTCTAAAACAGTCTTCAGACACAGTAAGAATCTCACTGGGTGTTTTGTAGGAGGAGATCCATAAAAACATGTGCAAGTTGGAAGAACAGATTGCTCAGATGGAAAATGTTGCTAGCCATTTGGAGGAAATCTTCATCACTGTAGAGGTAAGGCATTTTTTCTTCGGCTAACTTTATGGTAGTGGGGTTAAATAGTTTTGACAGTCAAACTAACATTCATAGTGTTCATTTGTTAATGAGGTGCGTACGTACAGTAACAGAGCACAGAGTTATCTTGGGGTTTGGCTAGACTGAAGTACTCAGGAAAACTCATCCTAATGATTTTTTAAAGTAGGCTAGTAAAACCACATTTATAATTTGCACAGAAATTTGCATTCAGAAATAAAGTGACCCCCACTCAGGTCACCTTCATTTTAAATGGCCACAGAGCTGTGTGGAGCCATCCAGAGTGCAGCCCTTGTGTTCGCTCGGCTTCATTCACAGAAGGGTCAGATCCAGGCAAATCCTTGGACCAGCTGCTTCAAGCTGATGACTTCAAGAGTTCTGCTCCCACTCGGCTGCTGTCAACTTGGCCCCAGGGGAAGGAGGTCAGCTGGCAGCAAGTTTAAACTGAAGCAATAACTCAAGGCACTACAGTCTTTTCTCTGCTGCATGTGGCACAGGAGGACATCAGTGCCTGAACAGTGGGCAGCTGCTGGCAGTAAAGCCTTGCCTGTTCCGTGAATCTTCCTTCCTAATGCTTTCTCCAGCTGTGAGTGAGGATACCAGCATTAGCTGCTCAGCTCCCTCAGCACAAATCCATGGATCCCACTGAGTTGCCATGGTTTCTCTCATGGAAGGATGTGCTTGACTGTGTTGGTGGAAATGCTTGTGAGATTATGGCTAGGATATATCCTAGTTGTGTTCCCTGGGTTTAGGTTGCCTTACATCATTGTTCTTGTAATTTCTGTTGCTCTTATATCTGGAACAAAATCCAGCACTTTTGTGCCTTGGTGGGGATGAATGATCAGAGTAAACCCCTAAAAATGCACATTAGTCAAATTACAGCTCCTGTGTACTGTTACTGTGTCCTAGTTTTGTGAATTAAATCATGACACATTACCTCTCTGGTAAGAAGTTTAGGCAGACCAGAGTAAGATTTTCCTCTGGATGACCTATGGATCAGGCTTGATGCCAAGGTACAAACCCTCAAATGCCTTGCAGGAAAATTTTGGGAGGCAGGAGCAGAACTTCGAGGTGCATTACAATGATGCAGTGCAAGTGCTTGCTCAGAAGTATGAAGAACAGCTGGAAGCACTGGGAGAAGAGAAGAGGCAGAAGCTGGAAGCTCTGTATGAGCAGCTGGTCAGTTGTGGGAAACATCTTGACACCTGCAAGGAGCTGACAGATGAAACCCAGGAGCTTTTACTGGAAAATGACAAAGCTGAATTCATGAAGGTAAAGAGCTTTAACTGTCAAAGCTAAGTGCTTCTTGCTGCTTGCAAGTAGTCCCCATCTGAGAAGTCCCAAGCAGCTTTATTGCTAGGGAGAATTTGGGATGCTCAGTCCATGGTGCTGTCACTGCTCCAGGTGCTTGGCATGGTGGCATTGACTTAGTAGGGCAAAACAATGGAGGCAAAGTGCAGAAGCAGAAGTTTGTAATTTGGATGCTCATGGATTTGTGAGTCACACTGGGGTTCAGAGGGAAGATATCTTGCTGAAATGCTTATCTGGGGAAACTCTGGAAGCACTTAGTGTTCCTTGCTCTGTGCAGGCTCAGCTCTCTTTATTCTGGGCTCACAGCAGGCAGACTGATGCAATCACTTAGGAAGATGTTTCCTTTTCTTGCTCATTTTGGAGGAAAGTTCAGCCGAACAGGAGGCTCCAAGCTAAATATGTCAAGAGCTCCTGCAAGGTGATGGATGAAATCCCACTCTTGAGGTGGTGTCAAGAAGGTGTTTTTCTTTGGCAGGTAGAAAAATAATTGGAAAAAAAAGAGACTTTTCACTGATGGTGAGAGATTGCTCTAACCTGAGCTGTCCTGTGACTCAGGTGGGTGGGAGCATTTCTGTAGCACAGTGACAGTAACTTTTGAACAGGACAACAAACAAAATGTCATAACAGCTCCAGTCTATTCCAGTGGGTCAGTTTGCTGTGTGACTCCAACCCGCTGAGTTCTTCGCATGAACTTTTCCCATTCCTCTGCTTCTCTGGACTAACCTTATTTTCTCCTTAGCTTGTGAACAGTTTTACATCACCCCTAAGAACCATTATTCATCAGGAAGTGAATACCTGTTGGTCATGAGCTCTCAGCTGCTTAGATTTCTCCAGGGACTGTACATCTGTCTTCCAGTTACATGCACTGCTCAGACTCCAGCACAGATCATTTCACTGAGTTCTTTTGCCCAGCTGATTTTGGTTTTTGTTTGTGAGAGATCTTTTGGCACTTCAGACAACCAAGGGAGGAATCAGTCTAAAGTCTAGATGGGCAGACACTGATGACTACCTGATATTGCTCATTATCTTACTATAAATTCAGCCAAGATCTGTCCATTTGAATAGACAGGGCTGGCTTTGTTCTCAGAGCTGGGTGAGAGCCAATTACTTCACTCCAAGGGCTGCATTTGGGGCAATTTATGTAAGACAGGTCAACAGCATGATGTAGTCTGACTCTGGACTTTTCTATCTCTAACACTCTCTCTCTTTTTTCCAACAGGCAGCAGTAACCATGGTTGACAGGTAGTATCACACTCTGGATTTTGTGTCACATTTCTTCCTGCTAATGGGATGGGTTACTGGAGACACTTACATGTTCTGGGCTTTGTTCACACACACAAATGTTGTCTAAGCCACTAGAGCTATTGAAATATTTAGTATTTTTGTTTTAAAGTGCATCAGAAAAAGTTGCTCTAAGAAACTTAACACTCAACACTTGTTTGGATCCAATTTCAAGAAATCTGAAAGGAGAGTTAGAGCCTGAATAAATCAGTGTTTTCAGCTTAGTCATAAGGAACTAATTTCACTGAGAAACAGGATTACTAAAGATCTTGAAAGAAATGCTCTGGATACAAATGAGACTAAAACTGAACTCCCTAAATATGCTGTAACAGGCTTATTTATACATTAATATAGTGGGGTAGAAAGTCAAGCTGTGGGAGCTCAAAACAGATCCTGAAAAATCTTGGAACAATTGGAAGAAGTCTTAGGGCGCACTAAATCGTACGCAAAAACCACCCTCTTAATTGACTGTTACTGTTCTTGAAAACACAGAGAAAAGATACCCCTTTTCTTCAAATTTACAACACCCAGAGCCACGAGGTCCTGAATCAGTAACAGTGTCAATTCAAAATAATGAAAGTTGTGGAGCTAAGAGGGTGCTGCCCACAGCGAGGTGCTGGGCACACCTCACTCCGCTGCTCGGTGGGAGCACGGCGTGCGCAGCCAGCTCGCTGCAGGAGCAGAGCACACAAGGGTGGCCCTCAGTCCCAGCAGCAGCCAGCTCTCCTTGGCATCTTGGAGCACTGATGGCCAAGCTACAGGCACGGAGAGGCTGAGCTTGTACAGCTGTGAAGACAGTGTTTTAAGGAAATAGATGATAATTTGGAGTTATCTGCTGTTCTTTTTCTCTTACAAATAGCCATCATAGACAGATATCTCCAACACTATGGTACTTCTAATTAGGTTTTTTTTCCCTTTACAATTACAGGCTAGAAGAATTCTTAAAGAAAGAAGTGGATTTAGAGCTTTCAACGCTGCCAGACTTTGAAGAGCGGGTCATAGATGTCTCTGAAGTTGAACAACTAATGAACTCCATTAATGCTATTCCAGGTACTCTTCCTAACTGATCATTACTTCAGACCTATTTACATTTAAGTAAGGATATGTATTAAACGTTACTTCTTTTAAAGGAGATCTGCAAAGGCAGAATTAACTTCTCTCTAGTTTTCCTTCTAGTTTTTTTGTTGTTGTTGTTTGTCTATATATACAGAGACACAGGAAGATAGTTTTGGATTTTTTTTTCCATTTGTTTTCAATATAAAATTACCAGAATTACAGCCAAATTCAGACTTCCTTGCTTTTGCTGGATGATTTCCTAGAAGACTCATGAAGATTACCCTCTTCTGTTGAGGGCTTAGGCATGCTTAGTTGGTGATAACTTCTCTTACCTTGTAGTTGCTTGAACAAAATAGAGAGGAACTCCAGGCTGCTTTAAATAACTTACACAGCTTCTCTTGATAAACAGATTTCAGCAACTTATTCCTCTGCTATTTAGCACACATTTTTTCCCTATAATCCACAGGAAACAGCACAACATAAACAAACTTTGAATAACTTAAAAAAACCCTGAAATTTTAAATCTTTTCTGGTGCATCACAAATGGTCAGAAAGAATAATATTCTTTTTTTACACCTGATATTGTGTTTTCTTAACATAGAAACAGCATTTGGTACTTGTTTGCTTGTGCTGCTGCCCCGCCCCATTGCAGAGCTTTTACCTGATCCCCGGGGTGGTTGGCAGCAGTGCTGGCATGGCAGATGTTGGGCTCCCTGAACAGCCCTCAGAGGAGGGGAGGCCGAGTTTACAGAGAAGGGGTAGGCTGAGGCTTATTTATTTTGTTGTTTTGACTTTGACTTGAAGCAAGACTGGTTCTCACACACCAGTGACCTGATTACTATCTGCAACTGTCTGCAGAGTCAGCTCCTGACTTTTCTCCATGTGGGAGGAGAGGAATATGACCCTATTCAGTGCAAAGGCTTTGTGCAAACACCTTTGTGAGAGGAGAGTTCCAACGTACCATGATTATACATTCAAAAACTGACCTGCTTTTCCCTCTGCAGCTCCTTGTGCCCCTGTGATCAATCCCCAGGCTCCCAATGCAGCAACTGGCACCTCGCTGAGAGTTTGCTGGGGCCTCTTCTCGGATGACACTGTGGAGTGCTACCAGCTGTGCTACAAACCAGTGAGCAACGAGAGGCACAGTGATGAGCAAGCAGGTGAGGAGGCCTGGGCCCAAGGGGACCTCAGCCCTCCATTGGCAAAACCAGCTGATGCCAAAGTGCCTCTGCACGTCTTGTGCTCTCTCTCTGCCACCAAAACTGTCATATCTGCCACCACCATCTGCCTTGTCCCTCTTCCCCTGCCAGGTCTGCCATGCTGCCAGCTGCAGCAGCACCCATCACAGGAGCAAAGACAGGACATGGCAGCAGCAGGGATGGCAGGAATGGGAAGGGGACAGGAGGATTTCTGGAGGGTGGGCACTGCATTAGACACACATGTTCTGCATCCACGGCAAACCACAGTATTTTTAAAGAGCAAGTCATCGTATCTTCAGCACACCCACTGAAACCCCCAGATGATTTTACAGCTTATCTTAGTGCTAATAATAGATTGTAACTCCCTAAGATGCACAGGCATACAAACAACCACAGAACCAAAATGTCCCAGCCTTGTGACAAAACTGCCTTTGCTAATACTGTTCTTGCAGAACCTTCAAAAGTGGAAGCCAGTAGAGTGCCAGTTGCCAGTTAAGAAAGAAAAGCAAAAGCTATCCAAATTTTATAAGATGAAGAATGAGAAATTAGTAGTAAAATAGCTTCAGCTCTTGTCCCATCTGACTTATGCTGCTTTAGAGGAAGGCATAGTGAAACTGCCTGACAGCTTATCAAAGGGTGTGGAGCACAAGGAGCTCTCTTGAGCTCAGCCCACAAAACAATGCACCCCAACTCCACTGTGTGATGCAGCTTTGGGGAAGGGTGGGCAACTGTGTAAAGGCACTGTAAATGCTTTGTTGTTGTCGTTTCAGAGCATACACTGAAAGTCAAAGAAACATACTGCACCATTACTGATCTGTTGCCAAACACACAGTATGAATTTTGGGTCAGTGCTTTAAATGCCTCCGGTATCAGTCCACCAAGTGAAAGAACAGTTTATGTAACAGGTAAAAATATTTTATTCATACAACTTTGTGACCTTCATAGTGAAATTCAAAATAATCTCCGAATTTTATACCAGTAATGCTTTCTGGACACTTTCTTTCTTCTGATGTAAGCCTACTGACTGCATGGGAATTCCCAACTTTTATTTGGAGAGCCTATCATGCCAACTGTCCCTATTTTAGAGTGGAAGAAACAGAAGCAGAGAGACAAAATAACTTACTTAAATGCAAGCATGTAGACCAGCTGTGAATAAGGTTCAAGTTTCCTGGTTCTGCCAGATGAATGCCAGCTCTCCTTTTATTGGCCTATAGGTATTTTTTAGATTCACCTGTTATGCTGTTCTTTTTAACTGTAGTTCATTTGAGGACATTGTGTGAAATCCTGATATCAGATTGAGCAAGACAATGTGAGACCTTCAAGTACTTGTTCCAGATGTCTTTGACAGAGCAGAGAAGAGATGCACCTTTATGACAAAGATAAAACTAATGCTAGAAAACAGTTGTGTAATCAGTCTTTATGTTACTTCTCTGTTTAATTCTCTTGGGACCTTTATAGTCCAAATTAAGTCTTTAAATAGTTCTGTTAATCACTCTACCTGCTGTTTATTGTCCATTGGGGAAGCAGGTTTCTTTAACTATATAGTATTAGAAAACAACATTTTTCTATTTTTTTAAGTTTTCAAAGCATGTTGTTCACAAACATCTTCAAGTAAGAGCTTAGAATTGTTCTTTTGCCTACTTTTTAGCTCCTTCACCACCTACCATAAAGAATAAAAAGATCCGAAGCTGTGAAAATGCAGCACTGGTGTGCTGGGAATCCAGAGACATTAACCCTGTTGATTCCTACACGGTTGAATTGTCCAAGCTGACAGATGAAGAAAATGATGATATTATTACTGAGTGAGTTACTCTTCTATTGAGGCCATGACCTGTAGAGAGGAAACCATTTCAATCGTGTGGCATCAGATAGGACTAAGAAAGGACCCATGACCTTATCGTGAATTTACCTTTACTAACAATCCTCTTAGTAAAATAAGTTGTATAAATGTTAATCAAAAATTACTATATGAGAATTATGGGTATGGGAAAAGGGCAGAAGCAAATATAAAAATCTGCAGTCTGTCACAGACTCTCTCTTGCCCTGCTACTGACAACTGTACAAGGTAAAATGTTGTTGATGAGTTACAAGAGAAGTTGAAGTGTAATTTCTTCTTTGTTGTTCAGAAAAATAATTTCAAAGGCCTACCTTTGTTTTCTACCCTGTCATTTTCCATGGATTTGTTCTCTGTAGATCTATTGTTGGGATCCCTAGCTGTGAAGTCCTAATTCACCTCCAGCCAACACAAAAGTATCACATCTGTGTCAGAGCCCAAAACCTGGGTGGCTGCAGTGAAAGAAGTGAACCTGTCCTGATACACACCACAGGTACTGTACAGCTTGGAACAACTCCAGCAGCCTATTGTAGCATATATTATCTTAACAGAAAGATTCCTGCTGGTTTCAATGGCCTCTGGATCAGGTCCTAATCTCTTACATCTATTTACACACCTGGTAACCTTTTAGGAATGAAAAAACCAACTTCTTGTAACAGTAAGTGCATTGATTTAGCTCTGTAATTTATATTATTGCTGTCTGGTGCATTTGATACTTGAAAGTTACTAATTTCTAAACATTTTAAAAGACAGTATCAACCCGACACCCACATACTGCCAGCCTGCAAAGTACTGACACACCAATGAGGAAAGTTGTAGTGTGATTTTACTTCAGAGATTACCATGTAATGAAGCTGCTGCTGGAAATTATGGCTGAGACAACACTTTCTAGAGACACTTAGCAGACACCAGTGCTCACCTTCATCACTGCTGCAATGACACGCCAACTTCACTGGCTCGCCTCAAATCTCCCACACCACTCACGGATGTGTTTATATCTTACCTGTGTCTCTTCTGCCCTTACCTTCTGTGAGACATTTGCAAATTGTATTTATTCAGCAATATGACCACACAAGGTTATGTTTCAGTAAAAAACCTGTCTGCCACACAGCAGTGACACCACAGAAAAGAAATGCTCATCCTTAAACCCCTGGAGAGGAAGACTGTCATTGTGTTACCATCATTTGTGTGTATTCCAACTCCTTAAATCAAACTCAATATTTGAAATTGCCCATTCTGTTTGCACAGCGTGTGTTTGTTTTCAGCAGCACATGCCTGTAATTGCCCTGTCATTGTTTGTATTGTATTTGCAATGAAGTAACTTGCAGTTTGATTATAATGATTTCATTTGGGATTATCATGGGGAGATTTCTCTTCTCAGAGTCTACATTATGCAAACAGCTGATGCAAATTGATCTGTCGGCGGCAGGAAGCCACCTCCAACACTGTGAATGGCCTTTGATCCTTTCTGGGGTGGATAAACAAGCACCAACTACAAACAGCAGCTGTGCCATTCGTGGCTGCTCCTCAGGGCCCAGTGCGTCAGACCTGCTCTGTGAAGTGTCCGCAGGGAGAAAGGCAGAAGCACTTTTATCCTGGGCTGGACTTACCTCCCTGAGGGCTGGTCTGACAAAGGAGGTGCAGAAGCACGAGCGAACCTTTCTCTTCCAACTGTGCCCAGCATTTATGTGGATGAGTGAGGCCATGGAGAGTCCTTTAAGCCCCCTTTCTCATTTCAGTGATTAAAAATAGATTACTTGAAACCAGGCAGTCCATTGCAGGGATGACCCCTCACCTCTGCATAGCTACTTCCTGCACAGTGCCTGCAGCTTTGAGCCCTGGTAGAGTTCAAAACCAGGCTAAGTCCCCTGCTTTTCACAAGGCTGAAACTAAGCAGTGTTAAGCTTCAAACCACCCATTTATTAGAAAAACTTAAAAAATATGATCTTGTCCTCTCAATGTCCACCACAGATTTTTTCTAGAGCATTGGTGAATACTTTTGTGGATCCAAACAACATTTTATCACACCCCTGCTGCAATTCTAATGTTATAAGGAGTTACTGGAGTTATGCTCAGGCATTTTCTCTTGCAGGCACCTGCTTCTACCTTAATGAGGACACAGCCCATCCTTTACTGGCAATTCTAGATGATGGATTTACCATTTCATGTGATGAATTGGAAAACCCAGAGTGTGATCTGCCTGTCTATGATAACAGCTTTACAAGGTATACAGAAGCATTTCAGTTTCTTTGGTTTTTTTAACAGATGCCAGGAAATGTCTAATGGGGCTTTCAGAAGCTCTGATTAATTTTTTGAGCTGAAATCTCTCTCTCCAGCTGCTCTTTGGAACTTGGAAGTTAGTGCAAGTTCTTAAAGAGGATTACAGATGCAGCAGCCACAATTATGTACAAGCCTACTTACGTGTCTGGCACACTGAGCTAAATTTGAACAGGTATTTAGGTGCCGTAACAAATACTAAGGAAAGGAGAGGGATCTGAAAACTTACCTCTTGCTGAAAGATATAACTGATACTATTTGGACCAACAGGTATTACTTTCAAAAAAGAATTAGGCCCTTGCCATTGAAGTGAGAGACTAAGCTTGCCAAAATGCATGTTTCCAGTCAAAACCACAGAAACACTACATAACCAGGAGAGGCATCTGCAGATGCACGATAATACAAGTCTACAACTTAGTCCCTCCATGGAAATGCAGTGCTACTAGAGGGCTCAGTAGAAAAGAGTTGGGAGACGGGTGATCCTGTTCATTAAAGCATTCGTGGAAATCTTAAATGAGATTTCATCCCCCTTCTATGGGATGCTTTTGTTTCACATAAACAGCCAGAGCTGGCACTCATCTAAGTCAAAGGCTGAGGTTTTGGTACCACTATGAACTTTCACAAATCTCCTTCAAAACAAGATACTGAAAAAAGGGAAAAAAAAAAAAAGAAGAAAAAAAGGTTTGCCTTGGTAGCTTTGCAGCTCTCATTACTATGGTCATGTTTTGTTCACAGATGTTTACCCATCCATTTTGCATCATTCCTTTTCCTTCTCAAGCTGTATCAACACAGCCCCTCCGAGTCCTGATTTCAGCAGCCTTTAGGCTGTTCGCAAGACATTTACATGCACTTTCAATGAACTGTACACTTGCTCTAAGCAAGTGCAGCTGCAGAGGCAGAGTACAGCTATTGTGTTGTGCGTGTCCGTCCTCACACACCAGGCCCTCCAAATGCTGAGTGCAGCTCTCTCTCAGCATTGCCTAGAAGAGCTCAGTGTCTGCCAGCAACATCCCTTTCCTTTGTAACTTACAAATTTAGACACTACCATAGAAACATAAGTTGTGTGTGTTTGAAACCTGCTGTCCCCCTTGACTATGACAGCTAATACACCATGTACTTTTCCTGAGAAAAAGCTGAGGTGTAATCTTACAGGACTCATGTTGCCCTCTTAGAGTGTTTCAGAAGCTTTTGGGATGCGTTATTTTGCCCAATTTTCTTGCTTCAGAACCTGTGTTTTTGCAGACTTGCATCTTCAAAGCACTCAGTTCCTTTGACTCCAAGACTGTGCTAGTAAATGAAGCTGAAGGGTCTCTCTGTAGTACATTGTCTTTGTCTGTCTCTACTACACAACTTTCAAAAGAGTTATTTTCTGCATGGCTCCTATCATACATTTCATGGCCCAGGTACCCAGCATACTACAAGTTCTCCTACTATGTTCAATTCTTCCTAATCTCTCCTAACACAGCGTAGACAGGTTCCCTCCTCCCCAGCTGCCTCAGGAATTTCGTGCTGCTACAGTGCTCAGTTCCTAATGGTGAGTGACATTCAAAACCCTGGGCTGTTTGGAAAGAAAACGCAAAATCTGTAGACTTTCCTCCCGTGCTATGCTGGCGTTCACCAGAGCACTCTCTTTTCTAACAAGTAATAACTTTCCTAGAAAACGCAGGCACTATGGGATGCTGTTCTCCATCTTCCTGGAAGTGCCCAGGGCACTCATACAAAGCTATCCACAAGTAAAAACAGGGCAGGTGTCACAAAGAAACCTGCAGGCTGGGTGTCAGCTCCTCAGCATGGGGAATTCCCTGGAGTCAAAAATCCACACTGCACTGCTAAGGAGACTGCTAAGCAAAAGTGGCTTTTGTTTATTGCTATGTAATGTCCAGTAATATACATACCTGAACATTTCTCAACACTGTAAAGAGCATTATAGAGAGGCCCTGCCAAATCACATACTCCTGTCTGTCTCCCACAGATGTATTGCGATCCTGGGCAGTCTGATCCCATTTCCAGGAAAGCATTACTGGGAAGTGGAAGTTGAGGAAGATACAGAGTACAGAACTGGTGTGGCTTTTGAGAACACTCCGAGACATGGTCACCTGGGGGCAAACAACTCATCCTGGTGCATGAGGCACATCATCACACCCTCGAGGTAAGGGCTGTGGGGGTGCAGGTCTCTAACAGAAACACCTCTTACACCTGCAGGCAGGGCAGCAGAGAAGCCAGATTTTATATCAGCTCAGACCAGGCACCAGGGGCCTCTGACATTCCACCACTGTCACTGTAAAGTGGTGTTGGAAAGATACTAGAACGCTTAAGCAAATCCTCCTGCTTTTTTAGGGTGTTTCAGAAGCATTTAGCATGGGTTATTTTGCCCAACTTCCTTGCTTCAGAACTTGTTTTTGCAGATTTGCATCTTCAAAGCACCCAGTTCCTTTGACTCCGAGACAGTGCTAGTGAATCAAGCTGAAGGGTCTCTCTGTGGTACACTGTCTCATTGAAATGAGACGTTGTCACATTGAAACAGGCAGTTCCAGGAAAAAATAAAAGCAGAGTTGCAGAATTAAGCCTTAAACATTACCAAAACCTCAGTGGGAAGACAGAGAGTAATAGATCCATGTAACCCAGAAACTACAATCTGGCTAAATCCAGCTAAACCCAGCTATACCCAACTGGTTTTGATCTCTGTCCTACCTATGGAAGTATGTTATACCTGCCTGCAGAACCGCCAGCTCCCCTCATGCCTCAGCTGCACTGCTGGCTCTCCCCTGGACACTGGTACATTAACATCACTGCCTTTGACTCTCATGAGTCAAACCTGGGCACCTGTGTGCACAAAGTGCTTCCCTTTGGGAGCAGCCAGGGTGCCTTCAGCCCTTTTGTTTGCTTCTTGCCTACAGGCACAAGTACGAATTCCTGCACAGCGGGATGACACCTGACATCAGAATTACTATTCCCCCCACAAGGATTGGCATCCTGCTGGACTACGAGAACTGCAGACTGTCATTTTTCAACGCAGATATTGCCCAGCACCTTCACACATTCAACTCACACTTCCAGCATTATGTACACCCCTGCTTTGCACTGGAAACACCTGGTATCCTAAGGATACGTACTGGAATTACAACACCCCCATGGACTGCCCTCCCATAACCTGTGTTCTGCAGCTACCACACCCATGTGTAACCTGCCCTGAGCAATGCCCTCTTTCAGCATTAACTCCTCCATCATACTCCCTTTAAACCAGCTGTTCCACAATAATAAGAGCAAAGCAACCCTGACCCAAACCAGCTGCCAGGCCTGAGCCCTTGGAGTTTACATCCTCTTGGGAAGGATCTTAGCAAAAAGCCACTGTGGTCACAAGATCCATCAGCATCCCAGAATTCTGGTTAGAAATGGATACCATTCTTTTCAGAGGTGACACTGTCACCACATAGCAGTGGCAGCTGGATCACGGGTTCCCACAACACCCACCTGAAGCCTAGAGAACTCCCCAACTCCAAAGCAATTGTTAATTCTACTCCCGAGTCTACTCAAGAGCTAAAAACTCAGAGAAAAACAAAAACAGGAAAAGGCATAATCACTGTACAGCTGCTGGAGCTGAAAACACTCCAGCCATGAAGCTGATCTCCCAATCAAGTGTTCTTGTTGCTACATGAAGTCTGTAACACAAGATAATCAAATACCTCCCGTGTGTGAACTGTTAGTGCCTACACAGCCAGTGAGGCTTTCTGGGATACCCAAGCCTGCACTACAGTCTCAAATATAAGCCATTTTTACAGAATGCCCATGCTTGCCATCCATTCATCCAGAAAGAAAAAGATAGACAGGCTTTCTGCAGTGCTTGACTGTCCTTATAAAAAACCTAAAAGAACATTTTTAGCTGCTTCTTTTTAGCTATGCTCACCTCCACTTGGGTGTGTCCTCCCTCCACATTCACAGATGTTTTCCCCCTCAGCACTGAAGAATTCCACTCCAATGCTGTGCCTTTGAAACCTTGGGTGTCCAGTGGGGCTGGAAGGACTCTGGCCCAGCACGCAGTTGAGCCATCCTTGTTTGGGCTTCATTCCCTGACACCAATTAAGACAGGCCCTGCCTGTCAAGCAGGCTTGCCCAGCTCTGAACAGCCTCATCCATGTATGTCAAAACTACCTGAACTCAATCAAGAGTCATTAACAGAGAAGCTTTTCCACAGATTTATTGCACATTCATTACAAAAATCATTGGTGCAAGTTTCCATTCTAGGGAATAACCAGGAACAGGCAGTGGCCTCTACAATACGCAGGGTCTCCACAAATAAACACCGTTGGCAAAACTAAAGAGATTTTACATAGAACTGTGTGTCAAAAGCTTGTCTGTTCTTCCTCAAATAGCTTAAAAAAGGTCTTGCCAGAACAGGCCTTTGGAAACCACAAAAACAGGAGCTGAGTGTGTTGCTACAGCAGTGATTAGTACCATGTGCTCTTGGGTATCTGTTTCAAAAGCCTCAGAAGATGGGTTTAGAAACACTGAGCTATACCAGCACAGAGCCATTTCTTAACCTACCAGGAATTAAGGTATTTTCAGGGCAGAAAAGGTTGTCACAGTCACTTTGTCAGACCTACTGTAAGCCAGCCAGAGACTTTCAGTTGCTTTGTCTACCAGTGAGCAGAGCAGCTTGTGGCCATGCATGCCCTGCTGATGCTGGCATGGCCATCCCAAAGAACAGCAGCTCTGGGGTACAGCTCCTATGCAGGGGATTAAAGTGGAAAGAAAGCACCATTCTTTGCTTAAAAATGTACTCCTCCACTCTGGGTTCAACTTCTACCCATGGGAACATTTTACCCCAATCGGCCAAAAACTGAAAGCCCCACTCTTATTTTCAAGTAGATACCTGAAAGAGTGTAACACACAGGTATCAGAGCAGAGGTATGACGATGTCTGAACCTCCAAACAGAGCCTCTAATGCACGAAGGCTGCTGGTGAACCCACGATTCCACTCCCCACCATCAGCTTCCACCTCAAGTGTTTAAATCATAGCTGCAACCTAGCAAAATACTTTCCAAGTAATGAACTGAACTGGCAGTCCACAGGACTTCACAACCCTCTCGCTGGACTGTGCAAGGGCAGATTTTCTGAGCCAAATGCGAGGCGCTCAGACACCTCTGCAGTGGGACTCCACAGGTACCAAACAGCTCCGGTGTTATGCTGCCAGCTTGGTGAATCTACTGGAAAATGCAGGCCGGGTGCTGAGTACAGAGCAGTCTGCTCAGGAGAATGACCCCATGGTCATCACCAGGCATGGTACAGGACAGCTAAGGCAGTGACAGAACTACCTGGAAGAAAAAATAAATAAGCAATAATTGGCCTCTAGGTTAAAGACAGTACAGGAAATGAGTTTTTATGTTTCTGTTTAATAAAAGCTTCACCTGTTGGCACTAACCCAAGCTTTTCCTCCCTTAGGAATCCCAACCCCATCACTTAAATATTTATACAGCAAAGGAAACTTGACATGTGTTTCTTAGAACTAGCTGTTGTTCTGAACAATCTCTATATAAATCCTTTACAGGGAGGCCACCACTTCCACTGCCAGTCTACTAAGCTGTAAGTTCACATCAACCCTGTATCTCTCTGTATTCACTTTATTCACCAAGTGTATTCAGTTTACTGGAACCCTGGGTATAGCACTCAACTTGGAGAACTGCACTGAGCTGTTGATCTGAGATCTATTTCTCTGCATTGAAAGGTATCTCAGATGAGGCAAAACCAGTTCTTACCTCTGGCCCGTCTACAGGAACTCTGGCTGAACTACATCATATGGAAGGGCAACAGCCAGTTAAAGATGAGTTGTCCTTGTCTCTAACATGTGCTGCAAGCTGCATTTTTCCTAGTACCTGCTGGGTCTTTTTCTTCCTGTTCCTTTCCCTTATGTGCATTTACTGGCTCACAGCAGAATCCATCCTCTGCAAAGGACAGAAGCTCATGCGTGGAGCTCTGGGTTTGGCCAGCTGAAGCCCAGAGGCAGTATCCATGTGCAGCAGTGACCCATGCATCCCTGCAAAGCTTGCAGTATCAGCAACTGCCAAAGGACAGGACACCCTCAACCACGCCTCCCCCAGCAGCTAACTGCAGACTTCGCCAGGGCTGCCCAAACCCCTTCAGGGAGGGCCCCAAGGATCCCTTTTTCCAGTTCCCTGCGATTTCAAATACACGTTGTTGCCACTGGAGGGCATCACGTGAAGCCCTTTCAGAAGGCCACACTGGCTCACACAGGTTTCTACGGCTGAAAACAGTTTTCAAACCAGTTACCGTAACTGTAGGCATGTCCAGTGTCCCTCCTCACCGAGTACTGGAGCCCGGGACAAAAGGACCCAAGGGCCTGTGAGCAAAACCACGCAGGTGAGACCTGTCAAAAGCACAAGTACAAGAGACAACACAACAGCCCTGAAATACAGTTTAATGTAGACTTAAAACAAACCTTTTACTACAGAAACACATGACCTTTAACTTGCTCCCTCTCACTGCCATTAAAACATTGTAGGTAGATCAAGTAGGTCCTGACTTTAATCTCACAGGCAGGCCTTGTTCTTCAACCATTTAATTTAGGAGGATAGTATCAGTGGAGTCAATATAATGCCACTGGCTCCACTTTCTTAGTCCTCCAGATGAATCTCCACAAGAA
Source organism: Melanocharis versteri (assembly GCA_013397845.1). NCBI lineage: Eukaryota > Metazoa > Chordata > Aves > Passeriformes > Melanocharitidae > Melanocharis > Melanocharis versteri. The sequence goes on along the minus strand of VZTG01007483.1, from coordinate 3,096,521 downwards.
ACTGCTGAGAAGTCTCAGAACAGACTGAGCTCTCTTAAAATAACTGCAGAGCCTAACCACTCAGCCAGGAAGGCAATTCCCTATTCCCGTCTTAAAATCCAGTTGAATCTTTCTACTGCCCACCTCTGTTCCCCAACAGTAACCAATATCACTCATTAGCAGCATACAGCAAAGCAGCCAGGGACCATGCAAAGGTGAGGCTTTGCTTCCTGTTCAGACTCTACCACAGTCCTGGGCCAGTCTAAGACACAACACTGCCTTTTTGTTGAATTTTCTCTCCATCGAGTTTATGGTGATGTGCTCAGCTGCCAATATATACTGGGACTCATCTGTTCTAGCCCATCTTACTTAAACCTTTTCCAAACAGGCTTATTTTTTAAGCTTTACTTGCTCTGATGAAAGAGATACCTGAGACCCAAACTACTTCACAAAATGGATGTGAGCGGCTGCGCCCTCTGCCAAAAGGGTGCTCATCTCACAGCTGGAGCTAAATAAAAGCGGGGCTCTCCAGACGCAAAGCTGTGGCTTAAACACCCCCAGAAAGGCTGCAGCAGCGGGTCTCGGGCTACCTCACAAAACCAAACCCACGGGCAGCCCCTCCCGGGCAGAGCCCGCCGAGCAGCGCCTACCTGGGCCCCGAGCACAGGGCTGCGGGCGGGAGCGCCTCCTCACGGGCCCCGAGCACGGGGCTGCGGGCGGGAGCGCCTCCTCACGGGCCCCGAGCACGGGGCTGCGGGCGGGAGCGCCTCCTCACGGGCCCCGAGCACGGGGCTGCGGGCGGGAGCGCCTCCTCACGGGCCCCGAGCACGGGGCTGCGGGCGGGAGCGCCTCCTCACGGGCCCCGAGCNAGCTCCGCCGCTCTCCCGCTGCCGGCCGGCCGCCCCCGGGCACCTCCGCCCGCCGCGGGAGGAGCGGACCCGGGCCCCCGCCGCCATGAGCCCCCCCGCCTCACCTCGTGGCGCCGCCATTTCCCGCCGCGGGCAGGGCTCGGTCCGGTGCGCTCTGACAGAGGGCGGGGAGAGGGCGGGCGCTGCCTTCCCACCTTCCTTCCTTCCTTCCCTCCCTCCCTGTGCCGGGACGGCGCCGAGGAGGAGGACGGAGCGCTTGAGGTTCGCTGGGGGTGGGAGCTCTGTCTCCGCAGCCCTGGCCTCACTAACGCAGCCTTTTCCCGAGGCGTTGCTGACCGAGCTGAGCTCACCGCGCTCGGCACCCACTGAGTGCTACCCGCCCTCGGCTGGGCCGTGGAGCGGCTTCCCCAGTGATGGCTCCATCCACACACAGCTCACTTGTTGCCTCCAGCAGCCAGCATTCTGTGCAGCACCTGCTGCGCTTGTCCATCTCCATTCTTTCCCATAACGTGTGCTTGATCCTCCAGGCTGAAGCACGAGAATAACACCCGCTGCTGGCACAGCCCTGGCAAGGCTGAGGGAGAACCACCAGCTCTCAGCAGCTCCTGGGTCTCCACGGGCAGCGCTGGGGCCGGACAAAGCTGCTATTTCTCACCCCTGACATGGGTGTTCCACAGCTCCTAAATCCACCTGCACGGGGGCCTTCACCCAGGCTGGGCCGGCCTAAAAGTAGCATGTTAACTGCCTTGCCTTGGAGGTAGTTTGCAGCCAGCTGAATACACTCAAGTTTTCTCTCAATCTCTAAACAAAATTCCTTTACATTCCACCTCTGGTGTTGGAAAGTGCATCACCAGGTGATGCCTGGGGCCACCCCAACATCTCCTGCCTTGGGCTCCTGTGCTGACGTGAAAGCTGCAGGCAGGCTGCTGTAACAGAACTGTGTATTGTGCCTGCGCAGTGAGAGTCAGATATATTTCATGGTCTGTGTAATAAAATGCTTGATGAAATAAACATTTTGCTTCCCATACATGGAAGCATGTAGTGTACAGTGAGGATTTATTAAGCCCAAAATTTCTGAGCGTGCCCAAAGAGATGGCTTGTATTGACATACAGGGAAGGACACTTATGAATCAGTCCGATTTCCTCACAGCCTGTCCAACAGAAAAAGAAGCCTTTGTTTCTGGTGGAGAATTTCAAATTCAGCATCACCATTGTTACAACCTGTTCTCTTGCTTTGCATTCCTCTGTGCACTAACCTTAGAGTTCATATCTGGCTCTTAAAAGAGTTAAACCAAAAGGTCAAAGGATAGACAGACAGAAATACAAATACTTATATAAACAGCTGTTTAAATTAGAAACTGACGGTGGGTTTTTTTTGTTTTGCTGCCAATGGAAAAGTAGCCATTGGCTTTTGGGCCATGTGGTGCTGTCTCAGTCCCTCTGTGGAGTTTTGCACATGGCAAATATCTCATGACTGGGTCAGCACAATGGCAAAGCAGCGAGAGCAGGCCTGTGTGGGGCTCTCTGGCTCTCTCTGCTTGCAGCACAGGAAGAAAATCTAAGCTCAGGGTGCATCTGATCAGAAGAGGTGGAAGTAAGTCTAAACTTTGCTCAGCCACAGCACTGCGGCATTTCAGGTACACACTATAATAATGTGACCATATACTTGCAACTAGACTTAGGACAGATTTCCTTCAGAAAGACAAAATTATCTAAGTGGATCCATGGGTAAGAAGTAACACTCATGAGGCAGATTATGAACAGAACTAAGCCAATGGAAGTAAGTATAACTTCACCAAAATCAATGCATTGGGAAGGACTTTTACTTTTAAGTCCCAAAGTGGAGCTACTGGTAGGCAGATGGAAGAAATAAAACCCCAAATCCAAAGTCCCTTTTTTCAGACCACCTTCTACAAACACGATTGACTCTTGTTACAACAAAAGCAACACAATATCACTTTGCTAATACCTACTGAGCCAGACTTAAACATGTCACTGATATTTACTTAACAAACCTTGTTACGTATGTACTCTGCTGTGGTTCAAAGAACACTTGTTTATTTAAAACAACTTATTTTAAAACAAGGCTTTTTTGGTTTTTTGTTGTTGTTGTTGGGTTTTCTGTGTAGTTTTTGATTGGTCGGTTGGTTGGTGTTTTGGGGGTTTTTTTTGTTTGTTTTTGTTCCTGACGTGATAGAGCAGCTAAAACTTTGTGCTTTCTGACCTTGCCTTGTCAGAGATCTGTCATAACAGGAGACAGCACATTGGCCCTGAGTCTGCCAGCGTGGATTTTGAGGGGCTGGGAGAGGCTGCTCGCTTTTAGGGCTTGTTGTCAGGTGAGGACTACTTCACTCTGCTCTCACAATGTCCTGAAATCTGTCTGTATTCAAGCAATTGGAGCCTTTCTCCCTCATTAACCCCTAAAGCCGTGTCTGATGTTAAGCGCGCCGTTCCCAGCCCAGTCCCTGAGGGGCGGCTGGGCGTCTGGCCTGTTCCTGAGCACTCACATGCCCGCTGTGTCCTTGCAGCCTGCCTCACTTACGGTAAGCAGAGTCTGAAACAGCCGGCACCACCAGCGTGGGGACAGTGCTGGGACTCCGTGTGCGCCTGGATGGCATTCGGCCCTCCCAGGCTCGGCACACAGCGGGGTGGGAGGATGCAGCTCTGCCATCCCAGGAGCTCTGACCACTGTCTCTGAAAAACACCAGAGACAAACCCTTATGAAAGCACCTGCTTTCTACATTTCTCTTTCCATTTTTTGGCAGTCAGCAGGATCCCTGCCAGAGCCCTCAGCAGCAGCCAGGCAGCCCCAGGACTAGGCCAGGGTTTGCCATGGGGTGGATGCCCACAAGCCCCTGTGCTTCCCTGCAGCTCATTTCACCCACCTGTGAAAGGGCTCTGTAGGTCTGCTTGTAAAGCTTAGGGATCTGTAAATGAAAAATTTCATCTTCTGTAAAGAATAATATTACAGCAAAGTAACTTTTTTTTTTTTTGAGGCAAAAAGGGTCAGTTTTTGCTGGAGGTACAAAGCCATATTCCTCACACATTTTACACTGCAAATACCAAGAAAATCTTATCAAATATATTCCATTTCATCTTTAGGCTGAAGACAAAACCATACCTCCTCCCCCGAGCTGGGGAGCTGCAGGATCACCAGGTTGACGTCATTCTCCTTGGTTATAAAACATGCTGCATGCTGAACTTGGCACTCAGCATGCTCAGGTTGAGCTAAGAGCTAATGTAATGAACTCTGGGGAAGGATTTACATCAAAAACCACTCTGGAATATTAAATACAGACCGGACCAACTACTTACTTGAATAATTACACATTGGCTAAATTCCTTCTTTTGTTTCAAAGACAGGAATCACCTTTCTCACTTCCTTTTGAAAACTGTATGCCTTGGTGTGCTGTTTCACTACTTATGTGATAAAAGGATGAAGTAATTTCTGTTAATTACCATGGGCTGAACTAAGATGATTTTCAGCTCTAGCAATGACTCTTGCCACTCGAGGGGGGGAGCAAGCAAACCAAGAAAAGGTAGATTCAAATTTCAACAAGTGTCCCCAGCTGCTTGTGCTTGCTAACATAACCCCAAAGGCAGAGGTGCCTGGGAACACTCCTGAACTTCACTTTGCATGTGGGAGTACAGCACCAAAGGCTTTGCACACATCCCCACTGCCCCAGCAGCACTGCAGTGCTCACAAGCTGTTTCAGTTAACTGTGTTTGTGTTCTCCTTCTGCCTGTGGATACGAGTGTAAGGCTTTCAGCCATTATAGGATATTTTTCCAGGCTCGCTTTGAATAAGAAAGAAAGAGATTTTTTTGTGGTAAAAGCTGTGCTAAGCAGCGAGAGTCAGTTTGAAATGCAGGGTTCAGTCCCAGTGTTATGGCTGTGTGTTTGAGGGAGATGTTCAGCCAGTGGAAGTTAAGGCAAAGACTCCCAGCAAATGAGCTAAGAAGAAAAATGGAAGCAGAGAAGCTGGAAGAGAGAGGGAAAAGTGGAACATGAGAAGATGGCAAGACTGTTTCCTGACCTGACACTTACTGTTACACCACAGGCAGAGTTTGAAGATCCAGGACTTCAAAGATGTTTAGAAGCCTCAAAGCCATTTTGCTTAGTGGCTCTGGGTCCTCTGGCCTTTCCTAACTCCGTTGCCTTGCTTGCTAAAGAGGCAACTGCCATTGCTTCACAGGGTTTGCAGAGCTGAGTCCACTGAGGTTTGCAGGGGAAGTGTGGGAGGAGAGTCTTAAAATGTTAAACAAGGGGAATAAAGGAAAATATGAGATACGCTACCCAAGTAACATTCAAAGCAGGCACCAAGAGAAAGCATTCAGTGGAGTTAAGCCACAGTGCTTTGCCCACAGAGCCAAAGCTTCGGCAGAACAAAAACCAAATGAAACACCTGGACATCGCTTTTGTTCTGAACCAGCAGCACAGGCTGCACAGGGACATGGCAGCAATTTAAAAGCTTGTTTTCTGCATCCAAACATCGTGTCAGGACAAACTGCACTCCATCCTGCTATCATTTAACAGCACCCCTGGGACCCCTGTACCTTGGAGGCATGATGTCACACATCAGCAGGGAGATTATTTGTTTTGAAGCTTGTGAATAGCTCTGAGACTTCATTTCAAAGCACTCCTCTCAGAGTCATGACTCAAACCCTTCTGGTCTCACTGAAGGGCGCAACTGACTACTGTTTGTGCTGTTTCTCAGCACCCAATAAGTGATTAGTAGATAACTATTATCCTTTCTTCTCTTTCATGTAGGAATGGCTTTGCCATTGCTCAATTCCTTCATGTTCAAGACACATTTTCTTAAATGTTTTATCAATGATGTCTCTACTGAGACAAGCTGAAACACCTGCAGGAAAAGGCACTACAACAAAAAACAAGGCATTAATTCCATTTCAGGTGACTTTTAATTTATATATAGCCATTGGGTAGACTGCAGTATGAATGCCATCTTCAGACCTGTGACAAGGTAGCTGTGCATACCACCTGTCTGGTTTCTCCTTTTGTCAGAATAAGCAATTATTACTCAGAATTTTATACAAGGGACCAAGATATTCATCTAGGAGAATTTGCTAAGAAGCCAACTTTTTTTTTTACCAGATCATAATAGTTCAGACTCACTTGGAAGCATCTACAGTGATACCCAGGTTTAGAAGCAGGATAACCTGATAGAAAATATGCAGCATGGAAAACAGAGCCAGTCATTCTGTCATTTAATGCTGAATTGCTGAACCTTATTAAGTTTTAAAACACAAAGCTTTATACTAAAGCCCTGGAGGTGCATAAAGGACCTCTCCTTCATCATGTCTGCATTGGAATTTACTCTTGTATTAGCATTAAAGCAAAAACAAATGAAAAGTGTAGACACTGCATGAGACAGCCAGCCTCACTGAAATTGGGAACACTTCAATCACACTCACTTCATTCCAGTGTTCTCCCTTCCATGGTGAAGGACCATCTGTAAAGCCATTTTTCTGTCCCCACGAAGTTCCATCACTGAGTGACAGTTCAAAAAGCTGAAAAGCCTTCAGAGCACAGGGCACACGATATTGCTGTGTAATCTCAGAGAATAAAGGAAAGGGATCTGGAATGGCTGAAGCATTTGCAATGAATCCTAAGACATCTGCATCCTGGAGCAGTGAACATCAGGTTAGAGCTATTTTACTGCTCCACAGCACGGCCCTTCCCACTGCATGGGCAGCAGCCTGGAATCACCCCCACGGAATGGGCACAGCCTCACAGTGCACAGAAGGCTTCAGAGGTGTGGCTTGGAGAGACAAGCTCAGTGGGAAGAAAGTGAAGATCAGGCGTCATGGTTCCAGATTTTAATTATAATCTGTCCTTGGCAAATTTAGATGTACAGGAGAGTGAACAAAGCTGCAGTAGCTGAAAATCAGTGTTTTATGTTAAGTGAAATTATTGTACACCAATATGGACATAAATCTGGCTGATAGAGAAGGTTAATTAGCACAGCTCTACAGTCCAAGTAATGGAAATAAAGATGCAGTGTGAATTTCAGGGAATTACTCATATTGATCACATCTTTTCAATGATGATGCATCAGGCATTTTTATAGCAGATTAAATTAACTGCTTTTTACCATATATTAATATAACCCAGAATATTAACTATGGTTATGAGGAAATATTTTTTCTGAGCAGTTCTGTTTAATATCTTTATTGAGGATCCAGATGAGGAGATCAAGTGCACACTCAGTTTGCAGATGACACCAAGTTGGATGGGAGTGTTGCTCTGCTGCAGAGTAGGAAGGCTCTGCAGAGGGGTCTGGACAGCCTGGATCCATGGAATGGGGCCGGTGATATGAGGTTCAACAAGTCCAAGGGCTGGCTGCTGCCCTTGGGTCACAACAACCCCTCCCAGCTTTACAGGCTGGGGCAGAGGGCTGGAAAGTGCCCATCGGGGAAGGACCCGGGGTGCTGGTCAGCAGCAGCCGAACGTGAGCCAGCGTGTGCCAAGAACGCCAGTGGCACCTGGCCCGTGTGGGGAGCAGCGTGGCCAGCAGCGCCCGGGCAGTGGCCGCGCCCTGCACTCAGCACTGGTGAGGCCACAGCTCGAGCGCTGGGTCCAGTTTGGGCCCCTCATGACAAGAAGGACATTGAGGTGCTGGAGCCTGTCCGGAGAAGGGCAGGAGAGCTGGGGAAGGGTCTGGAGCACAAGTCTTGTGAGAAGCAGCTCAGAGAGCCGGGGGTGTTTAGCCTGGAGAAAAGGAGGCTCAGGGGAGACCTTATCACTGTCTAGAACTACCTGAAAGGACACTGTAGCCAGGTGGGAGTCAGTCTCTCCTTCCAAGAAACAAGATATAGGACAAGAGGAAATGGCTTCAAGTTGCACCAGGGGAAGTTTAGATTGAATATTAGGAACATTTTTTTCATTTGAAGGGTTGTCAAGCATTGGAACAGGCTGCCCAGGGCAGTGGTGCAGTCACCATCCCTGAAGGGATTTAAAATATGTGTAGATGTGGCACTTGGGGACATGGTTTAGTGGTGGATTTGGCAATGTTGGAGGAACGGTTGGACTCTATAATCCTAAAGGTCTTTTCCAGCCTAAATGATTCCATGATTCTCTGATTTTTACCTGCAGACAGTCTCTGGGCCCACATGCTCATGCCCACATGTCCACACTTCCTCTCCCATCCTCATTGCAGCAGATGAGCAGAGGAGATGCTGATGGTGTTTCCCTCTCATGGAGACACAGGAGCCTGCAAGGAACAGAAGAGATTAATACCAGGTAGCAAATTACAGCTGGTTACAATAGATGCAGCATAGGGAAATACAATGTAATATTGCCGGGAAAACTGTCAGCCAACTCTTCCTCTCCTTGCATGTTCCTTGTGAAAAAGGGTACTTGTTTTATTAAGCCTTCGATAGAAACATATCTGCTCCTTCAGCATCGATTGTAGAACCTCTGGAAGACTGACCAGAGAAGCCTCTGTCCTGCTACTGTCAGTGAGACAGTGGCATGGTCTGGGCACCCCTCACAGGATCTGAGCCCCCTGGCTTAGGCAACATACACACAACAATGAACGAAATGAAATTCCGAAAGGGAATTCCCTGCCCCAACAGCATGTAACTGAATTCTGAGTAGGTAAAGAGACCACACAAGCAGGGTAAGGGCAGAAGGGCACGACACTAACAGGAACAAATGCTGGCAGCCCATCAGTGAGCCCATCAGTCTCACTGGCTTGGAGAGGAAGGAGAAACACAGAAGCAGGTAACACCTGGAGAGGTCACCTCTTCCTTTCTTACCTCCTTTAAGGCTGTTACTGCTGCAGCCCAGGCCTGAACTGCTCCATCATCCACCTCTCCCCGGTTTCTGCTTCTTCAGGAATGGTTCAAAGTGTCTCTGAAGTCAATTGCCTCTGCAGTAACGACAGTCAGCAGTTCTTTCAGTGCCTTTGGATGCCTTTCTGTCGACTGGGAAGGCTGACAGGATACTCCCCGAGTCCTTCAGTGGAACACAGCGTGACACTGCGTGTAGCTGTGAAGAGACTTGTCCAAGGGCACACAAGGGTCTGATGGGCTTGCCAAGGGCAGGCCACAAACACAGGGGCTTGCCAGCCACATACCACCTTTCATCACCCTTATGCCAGTTCAACCCCCTCAACCTTTTCCCTTCCCCAGACAAAAAGTATCTTGGTTATTTTTAAAAGAATTTCTTGTGTTTGTTAATCTGCAAACTACAAAGTGAATATACATTTCAAATGAAATGGGTAGGACTTGACACTTCTTAAAATATACATTTTATTATTTTCTGGTAGTTGCTATGAAGGTTTCATTCAAATTGTGAAGGTACACAGCCTTTACAAACTTCTTGAGCTAAAGGTTTTTGTTGGTGGTTTTATGTTCTTTTTCTTTTATGGCAGAGGAAAATACATTGGCTATAAAATGTTGAAATTCATTAGATGCTTAGTATCACCTCTTCATATATGCTGTGGAATGCTTTGTAGAAATACTATATAAAATAAGGCAGACTTTAACAGGGAATTCAGTCATAAAATGTCATGGGAGAAAACAAAGAGTTCCAACACATTATTATTTTTGTAGCCAAGAGAAGATCAGGTGGTCCTCACTGGTTTGTGGGAGAACTACTGCAGTTCTGGTGCTCAGACAATATACAGTTCTTGTTTATTCTACTATTCTCAAGTGAGACCTTTTTAATAAAACTTATTTTAATTAACATAAATCAGACAATATTTAAACATACACATCTATCCTTACAGTGCAATAAAAATGTATCATTGTATAGTATTTTGTATTTGCATTATGAAAATAAAAGGTCTGTACATCAATTAAATGTATATTAATGAGTATGAATCATGTAAATTTATAATGCATCTAAAGTTGGCTTTGGCTTTTAAGTATTTATAAATTCATAGAAAATATTGAACATCTAACAAAATAAATAAAACATAACATTTTAATCATAGATGCTAACGATCAACCTCAAAAATTCTTGTGTTATTTTTTACATTTGCTACTAAATTTCTTAAGGAGAACTCACTTTCAGTAGTGCTCAGAAGTGAATGATTGCACCTTCTGTGATGTGAAAAAATACAGTACATCTATTTTTCATAGATCAAAAATTCTTTCATAGACAGTTGCATTTTAAATGTCTGATTGTTCTACATAACTGTCTTAAGTGCTTACAAAAAGCATGTAGCTTTCTCATAAAAGCTGTGAGTCTCTATTAATAGATACACTTCTAGTGAATGTCCTTTTTATGAGGATTCTCTTCAAGGTCTTCCAGCTTCACGTGCTGGTATGAAGATATTGCAGAAGTATGTTCACTAATAAACCCTCTTCAGTACAAGTACTGCAGCAATCCAGTGTAATTCCACTTGGTGGTCTTATTTCATCCGAGTCCACACATGGTACTTTGTGGAAGTCAACTGCTGACCTCGTGTCCTCTTGAATGTGAAAGTTCCCCAAGCGCATGGGCTAGCTTTACTGTAATACTGAAGAGACCAAAACAAATCTGAATTCACACGGGTAAAAGTGAGCTTGAATAAATATGCATCTGGCTAGTAAATGACACACCATGGTCTAACTGCTATTCTGGTGGTGGTCGAAGGACTCGCAGGTTCCTTCCATCCAGTCCTTTCCAGTATTTGATGTTATTATTCAGATGCTCCATCAGATTTGGCAGGTCTGCAAATGCTAGGGAAAGAAAGGGCAGAGAGTATTGAGTTCACAGAACTGAAACAGTCACAGATTCTGTCTGCTTAAGGATCACTTGAAATGTCTTGGCAACTGTGTTAAGCAGAAAAGCTTAAATCTGTCATACTGATGCTTGAAATGGTTTTGGCTGTATAGCTCTCAACACTCATGTAGCACTCAGGCCACTGAGAACTCTTCTGTAAATCTACTTAATACTGGTATTGCAAGTCCCAGCAAAGGAACACAGTTTTCCAGGAGGGGCATAGCTAATTATGGTTGTAATTATCCTGCCCTGTCACATGTCATGATCTGGCATTCAGGAGAGTCACATTTCTGACCACTTTTACCACGGAGGCAGTACTTGGGAGGAAACAGCTGCTCCCCCAAGCAGTTTCCAGACTGTAGAAATTTGCCTTGAAGAATAACCAATATTAACATGGACAAAATGACCGTGCTCAAAGAGCTATCAAAGAGAATGTGTTCTGTTCTCCATTTACAGAGAAGCAAGTTTAAAAAGTTAAAGATTGCCTGAATCTAGTATATTAAAGAGAAGCCATGAGAATTGCTTGTAGCGATACTTATAAGCAATAATGAAGTTATTAATCTTACTTGAACTGCAGGAATCTTCCCTTTTCTCTCCCTTTATTTAGGAGCCATAAAAAAGAAATTTTATATCACAGCAGTTTCAAATGTTCACAAAACGTTCACTCAGGAAACAGCAGAGTTTTGCTTACCATCCCAGGCATCAAACATATCAATAATGAAGTAATCAATGAATGATAATTGGGATTTGGGGATGCTGCAAGTATTTCTGTCAAAAACTGGCATCACAACAGGTAAACCTTGCCTCCTTTCTTCATCAGTCTGCAAAAAACATTTGTGATTATTCATCTAAGACACATCCTGTAAATGGGCTTCTTTTAGCAGCAGATTGTTTGGCACTGACTAGAGCGTTCATCTGCTAAATCAAAGGAGGAACCTGAACAAATCTGAAGCAGCAGGAACTTAATCTTAAGCACCTAGTTGTTCAGTTTCAGCAAAACAGCAGACAAATAGTGCCTTCCAATGTTTCCCACAAAGAGACACATCTACCTTCTGTATCTGTGCACAAACTGACCCTAAGTAACTGCACATATTACCAAGTTATGACTGCTTTGGACCTAAGAGCTGCTCAACCATTTTCAGTCTCTGATGAAAGCGATGATCTGTCCCACTCAGAGATGGCAAAACACCTTTATTCCCTTGCCCCTTGGTTGGGGTGCCAAGTTCCAACTGCAGTGTTTGGTCTATCATCTGTAACGGTGACTGCCCTCTCCTTTTCCGCATCTTCCTAAAACCTTTCCTCAGCACAGTGTGCTAAGGGCTTACAGCATTTCTTGGAGTGAGTGCGGTTCCCACCCAAACACTAGAACCTGATGATCCTATTCCCGAGGCAAAGCCAGCATATGGGTACAGAAGGCAGCCTTGCTCTGTCTCATGTGATGGGACTGCATTTGCAGGCAAGGCTCAAAAAGACCAGTTCCAAACTGAACTTGAAAGCTTAAATTTTTCAGAAACTGCATAATAGAAGTTGTCAATTTTCATCTCTCTGAAGGCATCCAGTCGTGTATCGGCATGAGTAATACCCATCATTTAAAATAAAAATATTGTTATTTTTCACATTACATAATGCAGCCTGAGATATTCTGTGACACTGGCACCTTTCTCCTCCTTTTAAAGAGGTGCTCACCTGCAGTTTCAGCAGCCTGTTTTAGCTGCCTTACCTGTGCAAAGTACTCCTCGGAGATGCGTCCAGCCCACTCTATGCACTGTTCTCTGGGTCTGCATGGATTGGAAATGTCAGCGCACTTTATCAACATGCGTTTGATAAGGATACGGTTTTCAGGAGACCTGAGAACGGTTTTGATTGACTCTCCATCACCATTATTCTGTAACATTTAAGAATTAAAAACAATCCATTAGCAAGGTCTCCATGCACTAACTCAAAAGCTTTTGAACCTTGGGAATGCTTTCAGCAAATCCTGCAGGGATCAGTCCTGCTACTGGCTAGCAGATTTGATGTCTAACTGAATTTACAGGTGGATTTTGAAAGTTAGCTTGAGCTAACAGCTCAGAGCTAGCACTGAACTCCAGTTTCTGGATTCAGTCACTGTCTTTGTGACAGCTCTCTTGGGCATCTTTGGGCAAGTCATCTAATCCCTCTATGCCTTTATCTGCCTTCTCAAAAGTGTGGAGAGGATCAATTCATCACTGCAACCATAGTGACGAGGACCGTGTAGGCAGAAAAATGTAACTCTCTGCTGAAACCCAAGGATTAATGGACTTGCACATTAAGAGTGGAGTAGTTGGTTTAAAAAGAGGGACTGACCCGAGATGCAGAGTCACCCTTGGCACACAAACCCCATCAGTGTATCAGTCATTCTGACAGTACTGCTACTATGCAGAGAGTCAGATCCCACATCGCCTCCCAGGCATGTTCCTCATTCCTTTCCCTTGTTGCTGGACTCTTTAAGGATGGATAGGTACAGGAATTTACAACGCTGTCTACTCAGAATAGAAACTCTGAAGCAAGGAACATACAAGACTTCCCTGGCACCTAACAAGGTCTTGCTCTACAGTCAGAGCAGGGAAGAAGTAACTAACAATAATGATAATAATAATGATGTTCTACCAGTTCCTGCAGTGTTTTGTACAAAGAGGGAGATACAAAGCAAGCAGAAACATTCTGACCTTTTATTAGGTCAGAATAACCATGACATTTTTCAGAAGAAAATTCATGTGGGGAAGAAAGTTCTTCCTAAAGGAAGAAACTGACAGTAATAAAAAAATTATTTGATAGTATAGAAATGGCTCAGAAATACCAGCTCCACAGTTCTCACCAAAATGAGATGCTCAAACCAATTCTTTTCCCTCATTTTTAGGTATGTGGAAGGGAAAACAGACGAAACTAAGTAAGATGTATACACTTCCAAATGCATGGAAAAATTACATATGAGAAAGCCAACATAAAGTGATGGAAGCTCCAGAAACACAAGCATGGAAATAAGGTATGGAAAATCAGAGATCATTCAGCTATGGATAGTAGAGTATATCCTAGTAGGTAAACCACCAGGAAACAAGAAAGGATGTTCACCTCTGTGATCTGTTCAAACCAAAGACACAGTTCTACTTGCTGGATGCAGATGTCTTCGGAATAAAATGTGTTAACTGTGCTTAGTCCCAGCATCCTGCTCAGAGTGCAGAGGTGTCTCTGCATGTCAGATGTTGGCTTCCTGTCATAGCTTTGGTGACATCATGAAGGGAAATGGGAGGATAAAGGATGCTGGAGCTGGAAAGGATTTTTTTTCAGTTTATGAAACAAAAGCAGAAAGGAAACAAACAGAGCAGCTTCTCAGCATGGCTCTTTGAACAAATTTGTATAAAAATAATAAATAAAAAAAAGAAGTGGAACTGTCCCATTTGGAACAGGCGGTTGGCAGCTCAGCCTGCAAACACTACACTGAGTCACCACCACGACTGGAAAGCAGGCCAGAAAACACACACTGCTGCTGCAGCCAGAGGGACAACAGGCTTGAAAGAGGGGCTGACAGCGTTGTTCTGCTCAACACAGTAAATAATTTGCTTTACCCACTCACACATTACAGGCTTTTTAATAGGAACTTCCCGAACTGAAACTCCCAGCTGAAGGAAGGGAAACATTTTGCTTCTTGTTTTCAATAGAAATTATATATTATTTGTCTTTCTTCCCATCCTTGGCCACAATTTGCTGTGAATCACAAATGCCTTGTGGGGCAGATTATTTCCCTGCAGTCTCTGGGGCTTAAGGGTAGAACTAAACTTTTGTTTCATTTTCCTATGTCCCTGTTTGTGTTTTAACTCTCTGATTGTACAGGTCCAAGCCCTGTTCTTCAGCAGCACCAGCTGTTCAGCTCTCTGTAATAGGCAAGAAGAGGAGTTTGGCTCTTTGGACGGGTGCTGCTGCTCAAACAACGGCTGCATCCCAACCCTTGGGGCTGGGAGGAGGGGCTCTGCACACCAAGTCAGGCCAGTGCAGAGCCCTTCAGCAGGACCAGGAGCCCTAGAGTTACACACTCCTCAGGGCCAGTGCAGTGCCCTACACCCAGCAGCAGCAGCAGCTCCCTTGTTCTCCTCCTGCACTGACGCTGGTATGCTCATCCAGAGAGGCTGTCCAGCTGGGAACTTAACATCCTTTCTTCTAATTTATTCAGTACAACCAGTGTCCTACTGGCACTTTGGCTTCTCATTCACAGAGTTCCCATTAGCATTGCCAGGTGCCAAGGACAAAGCTAATTCTAGCCCGTACTCCTGTGGACAAAGGTACAATTCTCCAATTAAGCTCCACTCTGCTTCTCATGGGTGAAGGAACAAGACCTGCTTCTCTCCCACTCTCAGATAATAAAAAGACTGCCTTCCCCCATTACACACAACAGTCATAAATGTGGCTTTCTAAAAAACATGGTAAGAAAATACAGAAAACCATTACGGCTCCTACATGACGTTGCCACCGATGCAAACTTTATCATAACCATTTCTGCAAATCTTCTCTTTGCAAAAATCATTCCAACAAAATTATACACTGCTCTTACTGGCAACAAAACTGCTGGTTGAAGCTGTTATTCAAACTGGTGTGGTTTTTCAGAGTTCTTAACAGGCAATTTCTTTGTGTCCATGGGGTTCCAGATGGCTATTGATTATGTCTATATGATACATAATGTCACCACCATCTATTTTAAAGATTAAAAAAGAAGGCAGACAGAAACCCCATGAATGCTGCCAGGCAGCACTGGAGGCTGAGGGCCCTTATTCCCAGAGAATGCTCCACATGCCAGCCCATAGGCCTGCCCTTATGCTGCACCCCCAGCATGTCCCCCTTGGAGGGAGGGAGTAATTCAGCCTCTGCTTTGAAGCAAACCTTGTCTCCTTTGCAGAAATGGCCAACAGCAATGCCCAGTCTTGCCACTCTGTCCATGGGAGTGACTGGGTTAATCAAAATGGCATTTTTACATGAAAACACACAGCCCAAGGCCCTGGTTCCAAGTACAACATCATAGCACCTTGATATTAATAGGATCCAAGTGAGTCCCACTCACCCTCAAAATGAGTGACAACCATGTTAAGCAGAGGAGGATTCAAACCCAGAGGTGAAAGATGAATCTCCAGCCTCTCTTTCTCCACATTTCTGATAAACTTTCTCAGAATACTGTGTGGGAATTTCCTCTGCCAAGGGTTCCCACTCCCTGCCTAGGCATTTTAGGGAGGACTTGCAGTGTTGCTTACCCCATTTTCTTCCAGCGCTGCCAAGGGTTTATTAATGCTGTTGACAAACTTGTTGACATGCTCAAAGTGCTTTGTCATTTCTGTTGCTAAGACCATGTCAATAATGACTTGGCGAAGGGTTCGATACTCATTCCTGTTTAAAGAAGGAAACAATTAAAAATGCTGGCTGGGTCACAAAGGGCTGGTTGCTAAAACAAGTCTAACAAAAATGCAACAGACCATTCCTGTTTGAGAGAAGTGCTAGGGGAAAAAAGAACAATTATAAAGGCTTGGGCAGCTGTATCAATGTTAGATGGAGTACCTTTGGTGTGTAGAGACATATGTGCTCCAGGCATGACTGGATCTCTAGGAGAAACAGTGCCAGAGCTGGGCAGAAGCAGAGGCACCAGCTGCTTAGGAGGCTGCCAGGACATGCCACACCCACATGTTCCCAAGGCTCTTAGCACAGACACTCAGCAGTGGCTCACTCTCCAGTCAAGTTTTCAGTAACATTTTTCTGCTGTATCTTGAGAGGACCAAGGCAATGGTCACATCCTTGCCTTAAATGCTTCTCTGAGGCTGTAAGAGCAACAGCTCCTTCATTATCCTTTGCACTGCAACAAGGTATTTTATTTTTGACTGGTGCTCTGTGGCTCTTTCTCTCCTTGTTCTCTACCCATCCAGCCATAGCTTGTTCTCTACACTCAATGACACAAAATCACTCCTCTAGACTTGCTCACATTAAGATTTACACTAAGTTCCTTAGATAGGGCCTGCCTTTTTATGGACAGGAGAAACTGACACTGGGGGATTACTCGGAAGTCTGAGCAGGAGAGGCAGAAGCACTCTACTCTTTTAGAAGAGATTTCACAAGGGCCATGGACAGTTATCCACCAGGCACTGCCCCCTTTAGGATGCCTGCTGGCCTTATTTTATGTTACACAGAAGGAAGTGAGAGATGTCAGTGGGCAGACAAGGACCCTGGGGGTTAAGCTTACCTCTCCATGTTTTTAAATATATTGCATTTGCCATCCCGGGTGGTGAGCTGGAAAGCCAGGGCAGCATGATGGCTCTCCAGCACTGCCGTGTCGTTGTAGAGAATTGCAAGCTCGCTGCCAGCATTGCACAGGAAAGAATTTGTTCTTCCTGGGTGATCCACATCATGGACTGTGGCAGCAATGAGCGCGGCAACCTCATCAATCGGATCCAGAGTTTGCTGAAAATAGAAGGGTGCTTAGTTTTCCTGGCAGACTCATTAGAAACCCTATTCTGTCCATAAGATTAAGCCAAGTTGCTGAGGAATAAAAGCCAAAACTCTGGAGATCAGTAAGGGTCAGATGTTCTACACAGAGCAGTGGAAAATTCATTTTAAGCTTCATTGAACATTGCGTGACTTTTTTGGCCATTTCGTACCTCTTATATTTTGCCTTAACGACACCTTTGTCACAGCACATCAAATTAAACAAATGTAAAGCAATAAATTAGTTTGTGTTTTCTAGCAACACTGAAACCACCTTCACCTGAAGTTAAGGTACTTGGCTTGGAAAAAAGACCGATATTGCTAAAAATTATTCTATTACCACCAGACCCCTTCATTTCCTTTGGCAATTTAATGTGTCCTAATCATGTTCCACTTAGGTGCTGGCTAGGTTTACAATTTGAAAGGAACGTTATCCATACATCCAATTCTTTAATAACAGTGTCCTGGGGTTACAGCTAATGCAAATTCTGTGAAGAATATTTGATGTTTTGAATCCCTGGATAAATTACATGACACATGTTCTGTACTTTCTGTATCACATTCTGATTCTGGTAGCATGCTGCACTCCATGCTTTATGTCTACTTGCAATGGGCATTGCTTTATGTCTATTTTTATCTACCCTGTCATGAAATACAAAACTATTTGACTCTTAAGATTTTATACTTGAGTTTTAATACTTTATTAATAGCATAAAGGAGAAAAAGAACTAAGCATCTCAGAAATATTTTGCACACATTTGGAAACTAGCCTTTGTGCTGTGTTTATACTGGCATTTGTGAAGGACCACAGACACAAAACAATTATATGAAAAATTTTTATAAAATGATGGACACACAAGAGCAAAATATTCCCATTTGAATCTGGGAGCAGGGCGGATAATTTTCATTCCAATTAGCTTTAATTTGAGGTCCAAATTCTCTACGGGCCCTCTACTATCATTCAGAATAGCTACGCTTGGTAGGCGAAAAGACAAACCCTACCCTGCTTTACACCTCCTGAAATTATGCAATGACTTGACTCTGCAGGAGCAGAGGGATATTATTCATTGAGGACTGGCAAGAGAGTCTTGGGGAGAACAAGAGAAG
This sequence comes from Melanocharis versteri, assembly GCA_013397845.1. NCBI lineage: Eukaryota > Metazoa > Chordata > Aves > Passeriformes > Melanocharitidae > Melanocharis > Melanocharis versteri. The sequence continues at coordinate 3,078,357 of VZTG01007483.1, read as the reverse complement.
GCAAATCATTCTTTCTGCTCCAGTTCATAGTTAGCATTGTCTGAAATACTCTCTGCTGTGTGTTAGTTTCTTCCTTCCTTCTTTCACTTGCTGCTCATGGGATTCTATTTTTGTGGTATGAAGTTAGAAGAGAGGGATTTGAGAACAGGCTCTCCTCAGAGGGATACACTGACCAGCATTCACTCTGGCTGAGAAAGACCTGTGCAGATGGGAAATGGCCAGAAACTTGAGAATACCTGACCTGCAGGGCCACAGCAGTCTACCTGACACTTACTTTTCACAGGTATTTACAGCACTTTTACACCCAACATCAAGTCAAGGATCCTAACTTTGTTATCGTAAATCCCATGGCACAGAAGTGGAAATGATTCTGAGAATATGGCTCCAATTTGGGAGCCATAAAGTTTTCCTAGGCAAGTTGAACTGAGTTCAAATTACCAAAAAAAATATACTCAGTATGAATTTCAGAGGCAGAATTGGGCTTTCTGTGTTTAGATTAAGCTGAACTCTGGACAACACAAAAGCAGCTGGGCTGTAACTTCGAAAAGATAAAGAGAGAATTTTGAACTTTGGTTCTGCTCCTGCTGCTGCTGCAACATTTTTTTCTCTTCCTATGCCTACAGAGGAATGGAAATAAAATTCTGGAAAAAGAGGAGGCAGTCATGCTTCTGTGGCATTGAAATGGATCCAGATCTTGTCTGTTTTTCATAGATATTCTTGGGAAGACCAGCTAAACCTCTGGCAAATCAGGTGCTGAAAAAATCCAGTGACATTCTATCCCCACTTGTCACATAGTATTTGTAAATCAGCCTCTGGAGAGCACACTAAGGAGCTGCAGCTCCAAGTTAAGGGAATTACTACAGTTTAACGAGCTGTCAGAAGCTTGTTTACAGTTACAAATTTCTCAGCCAGGTGCCCATCACTGGCACTATCCTTAGGCAGGCAAGTTCAGAATTTCTGCCCAAGACCGTGACTCAGAAATATGTCCCACCACTCTACTGCACACACACCAAGTACTGCTTCACTCCCCTTCTCCAGTCTGGGCATGTGAGAGCAAAAGTTGCTCTGATTTATTCTGGTTGTCAGTGGCTCTAATACCCCAGTGGGTGTTACGGTACTGACAACTAATTTTTTTCAATACTCTCCTCCAATGCAGTCTCTATAAGCCCCAGGGCATCTTGTCCAGTGGGTGATACAGCCTACTTTATGGCCTATATTGTCCTGTGGGTCTTGTGCAAAATGACCATCACAAGGCATAAGAGATAGTAATTTATCACATTAAATCTGTATTTGGCATGTACCATCACAAAAGTAATCATGTCCTTAGCTCACCTATCTGAGAAGGTTTAACTATATGAAAAAGTTTTACTTGAAAAGGTTTTCTTATTCTCCCATCAAGAATTGTTCAATTCTGTAATATTAGTATCCACCCTTCTACATATACTGTAAAAGAGATCCTAGAATCCATGTAAAACAGCCAGTTCTTTGACCTCAGAGTTACCAAACTGGTTGGCACTAGGCAGAAATTTGGCTTTTGAATCTGTTTTTGAGAGATTTTTCTTTGACTGCATCTTTATTTCCCATCTACACTGTTTCTCATAAATGTGGACTCACCTTTACTCTTTCTTTAGACAAGAAGTAAGCAGTAGCGTGTAGTACATCTGCTGAATGAGTAGAATTATGGTAGGAGTTGGAGGAATGGTAGTTAGCCTCAATAACTTGTAACCATGACCTCAGAGTGGATTCTGAACAGTTTAGGAATTCACAGATTCCAAAGCGAGCAAATATCTTGAGACCCAGGTAAACCAAAGGCCTGTGGAGAAAAATAAACAGAAAGTTTTAAAATGAATGCAGCTGAAAGAATATTATACAGCATAAATAGTATGAATCCACACAGCATTTTTAGCTAATGACATATAAAATGATGTATAAGGACGCGTTACAGAATTACTGTGTTATATACTACAGCTGTAACAAACATAAAGTCAAATCTCCCCTAATCCCCCGCAGTGTCAGACAAAGGTGTCTCCAGGTTTCTCTGTCATGGAACTGTAATGCACTAAAATTTAATTAATTATCCTGGCTTTATTACCATATGTCTGCTTGGACTTAAGGCAATACTAATAATATATTCATACTTGTGAGTCATTGAAAATCACTTTAATTTTCTTAACAAATGAACTGCCATTATTTAAACACAGTAGGAAGCAATCATAATTATACTACTTTTAATAAGAGTACAGGCAACAAAGTACCTCCTTTGTCCCTCTGTGGTCTCTCCAGATCAGTAAGAACAGAGAAACCTACCAGGTGATCTCATGCATGTTGGCTGGGATAATTAATTAAGTTACTGCAATGTACCCATTGAATGTTGTAAATCACACAGACTGACTGTATTTTTACATTTTTCTTTTTAATTACTTATCTGTATTACTTCATTAGAAATCAAAATGCAGCAAAGAAAGAAAACCTAAAGCAAGTGGATGTAAATACCTTCATTTAAAACAAATTCATTTTAAAGAAGAATAAAACTCTATGGGGTTTTGTACCTTTTTGGCTCATAAAACCATAGTACAAAAATGAAGTTCATGTATGTTAACTAAGTGCCTGACATCTTTCTTGGACTTTGGTTTTGAATACCTTTAAAATCTCTTACAGATCCGGGATTTTGACAAAGGGTTTAAGATTGTCAATTCATTGCAGGTTCTGACCTCCAAATTAGTGTATCACAAAAGCTTTTACCTAAGACAAAGCATGACACATGAAGCTAGACCCAAAAGGGGAACTTCTGATAAGCATCAGAAAATAAAACCAAGGATTTAAACAGAAAGGTCAATTTACAGTCTTAGGGGAGCCTTTGCTACTAATGAAGTACAGTCTATCAGAACTGCTGATCTGCTTTTGAAAATTTCTGTGATGGTAATTGGTATGCCCTGCTTTTTTATCTGTAAATATTCTTCAGTTAAGCTTATACATAAAATGTAGCCTGCCAAGATTTTAGAATAAAGACCTTCCTCTAATCCCAGAGAAAGGCAATGGGAATTCTGCTGAAAAGCTGTGTTGGAACTGTTCAGGAATAAAACCTACCCAATCAGATGGAAAGAAAATAAAACCTGATCTGTATCAACTGATCAAATCAAGACCAGCATGCTGACTCTGTGTGTAGTTTGCCATAACAGGAATTTGAATCCCCACAAGAAAATTGATTTGTGTAACTTTTCTATTACTGAATAAAGGAAGGCTTTAAAAATTACATTGTATTGTCATTATACCATACCAAAGATATATAATCTTTTCTTACATCCACTGGGAATTTGCAGGAAATAGTGTATGATGAAACAGAAGATATTTAAGACGCGTACACAACTAGAAATGACAATGAGAAAATTCCGAACATCTGACATTGAAAATAAAATTAATTCCATTTTAAAAGCACAGGTAGAGAACTTCAGGATCTGATTACAGGATGACATTTAAGTCACTTTTCAGCAACTTCAGTTTATGAGCTCCTGCATTTACTGACCTTTTATGGGTGGCAGCCTCAAGTTCAAAGATATCAAAATCCCACTGTTCCTCATTTTCCATGGCCTGTGTTATCCGCGGGGGTATGTCATTGAGGGAGACTGGAGAGCTCAGGCTGCCAGCGACCTGATGAGTTTCTTTTGAGGAATACAGTTAATACTATATGTATTTATTAACAGTATATTAAGTAGTATATTTAACAGTGAGATATAATTTTACTGAATGTATATGCTTTCTCTTCTGTAGAACCCGGCAACTCTTGTTTCTATAAAGCTCAGTCATGCTGCAGAAAAACGCTTACAGATAAAAAAAACCCCAAACACAGAAAATGCTCATAAAAAAGAACATCTAATCACATTTCCTCTGTTGCTTAAATTTCTGAACATGTTTTAGTATCTCAGTAGCTGCCAAATTAAAACTTACGTTTTGCTGACAATATGTATTCGTTCCCTGATAATCTTCGTAAACCATCCTGTTAAATAAAAGTTGCAAGTTAAATGCAGGGTATCGCACAAAAGGTCTAGAAGATGATGACTCCAAATAGTAGCACAATTTCAGAGAAGCCTGACTGCAACCTGTCACAGTCACCAGAGCTCCCCTCTTGCCACAGTCATCAGAGCTGCCTCTCCCTTATTTGTCTGTACTGCTCAGATTTGTCTGTTTTACATATAGCTCATAACAGATGAGAAACTGCAGCCTAGGGCATACAATATGGACTCAGACAGGTAAAAACTCAAGTTTCTCATGTGCAGATGGAGGTCTGGAATTGCAGCCTCACATCTGTCTTAGTCTGGACAACATGCACACCAGTTGTGGGTCTGTGCCCCAAAGCAGACACGGTGTGTCTACACGCTTCCCACCAACAAGCCAAGGTGGGCGGTGGGAGGGAGTGGATGGAGACATTCCCCTGCTCTCCTGCCCTGGTATTGGCAGATCCAGTCACCTCAGCAGCACAAGAATCTCATGACTGCAGAGGAACAAATTACTCTGAGGCTTCCTTTCTATCACACAGAACGTATGCTTGTTTATTCTTCAGTTCAGTGCCTCCTAGGCTTAATTCTGGCATGACGCCTAGATGTGAACACTGAGATGATGGATTAAAACTAACAGAATTATGTATTTAGTATTTACTTTTCGTTTTATAATTCCAAATGCTGTCACCCAAATCCTGCTTGCTCTTTTGAGGTTACAGCTGTTAGCTCGTGTTTAGCCCATGATGTAAAAAAAAGTGTTTAAAAAAATATTTCTGAATGCACCTTACTAAAAATGTTATTCACATCAAGTATAGCAGAAGTAAATGTGGATCTTGTATCTGAACATGGAATATCTGCTCTTAACAGAACTGTTATATCTAATTTTTATTTTCACTTTTTAAGTAAATGAGTCTGGAGTTTTGTGATTTGAAAGGAAAGGGAGTACAACAGTGGCTGTTCAACAGAACTGCTATGACACAAATATTCAGGACACCAGATGCTGCCTATCATTTAGAATCAAAGATTAGTTTTTTAAGAGTTGAAATAGCAGGTGTAATTGTATCTGGTAAATCTGTCTTTGAACTCCAAATGCCCTTCCTGCTTGAGAGTTAAAATCAAATAACGTATTACTTGCTCCCTTCTCAGACATAACTTCTGAACACAAATGGAACAATATAATTCGGTTTTCAGCGACCCTTTGATGGAAAAATGTTTCTCTCTGGTAACTTTAAAACTCATACCATGCCATATGCTCTGAAATGAATTTTCTCAGCTTTTCTTACTGCTCCATAGAAGAGCCTTTGGTTTATTTTTAGTAAGGATTTTATATTTTGCAATATTGTTATCTTCATGTCTGTGGACCAAATACAATCAGAATACAAATGCATGTAAGAACCAACAATCCACAAAGAGGAGAAAACAGTCAAGTTTACGGACTCTTAGGTATTCAGCAGGAGAAAGGATTCACTTTGAGACTAATGATTACATGTATCAATATCCTTCCTATATTTTTATAGTTAAGGTACCAATAAATTTTGTCTACTCAGTTAGTAAATACAACCCAATATGAACCATTCAGGTCTTCTCCTGGAATTCTTGGAGTCTCCTATGTATTTCTCCTGATTAGATATTTGCTGTGGTATTTTTAAAGGTAAAAATACACATAAACTATCTGAAGATTCTGATAGATACTGCAAAAGCATCGTGATAGTTCCAACATGAAATTATAATAGCCCAGAGACATTTCTGAAAAGCTCACATCTTGTGAGCCTTTTTGCATCCAACACTCTGTAATACTTTTTTCTTGATGTAGCCTTTCATATGCAACCTACAGACTAATGAGAACACATATCCTTAAGGCACAGGTAACATTCATCCAAGCTTATCTCGTTGCCTTCAGGAGGGTCAAACTCCAGGCTCTGAAGGTTTGGGTTCAGTTCTTGCTTTGCTATGTGCCCTTTTTGTTCAACTTTGGGTACCATGCTACAGGTACAAATATAATCCAAGAAACAGCAACAAAAATACGTATTTTGCATTCTTTTGAAAACACATTCTTTTGATAGACTGAAAAGTCCCCCAAAAACATGTCATTCTAATCCTTATCAATAAATACAAGTATCTGGTTCTCTTTCTTTCTTCCTCTCCCATCTACACCTTACTCAAATGAATGACATTGGGAAAAAAAAAGAATTGCTTTTACTTTCCATTTCTAGCTAAACTAATGTTTTAACAGGGCTGGTCAATTTTCTTCCCATTTTCAGAGCTACATTATTCAAGTGGCGGGGGGGGGAAGTCCACAAAAAGACGTGTGCAGTTTTTCCTGAGAATTTGGCATTGTAGAGGCAGAGCACATGGCAGATGATAAAGATCAAGTAACTGGGAAAATCAGGCAGCAGAACATTAATCAAGAGCTGTTTGTGGCAGTAAGTACTTACTGTCATTAACCCTCCAACAAGGTCACTTGTATGCGGATCCTCGTCTTTTGTGCCCAGTTGTGGAGAGTACAATTCAGTGGTTCTTAAAATCTCCAAAGCCCGGTCTAAAGCTTCTGCAACTGGCATGGGACTGCTCTCTTGTGCAGCATTGATGATGTTTATTACCTAATGTAGCATTAGACACATTGTGAACTTAGAAGTGATTTTAAAAAAACAGAGACACTCCTTAATTACTACGGAAAACTCAGGAAAATAGCAAGATCTAAAACTTTAATCCACATGGGGGAAAATCAAAATGAAAGGGATGTTACTGAAACACTGATGTTTGCTACTGACTCTGGGAATAAGACTGTGGCCTTAAAGACAGCAATCTTATTAATGACTTTCTCCTCCAAGACACAACCTCAGAATGTCTCTGAATGGATTTAATGTAACTTTCTCCCACTTGCCCTTTGCAATTTGTTAAAGAGCTGATTTTTGACAAATCCTTGAATGGTTTCAGAAAGCAGTTGATGATGCATAAGTAAGAAGGAGGAACTCCAGCCCCTCCTTCTTAAAAAGGACCATGTGATGGCTGACCCCAGGGATGGCACTCTACCAAGCAGGTTTGGGAGATCTTTGTTCAGAGCATCTGGCTTTTTGAAGCTACAGCAGTGGGCAGGTGGAAGAGGGGAAGGAGCTGCACCAGAGGCTGGTGCTGTCCTGCAGCCTCGTGGCCCAGTGCTGCAGCACAGACAGCTGTGACATTACCTTGGTGATGGGAGCCTCGATAGTCATGGAATGGACCCTGGCCATGGAGGAGCGGCGCCGCTGGGAGCTGCCTGTGTGCAAAACAGAGCAGAATTTGTACCCCGATCGCAGAGACAAGGCCTGATAGGAGAATCCAGCCAGGAACTCCTGAGGCCTTTTCTGCACTGCTTACCCTGCTGTGCCTTTCAGAGGCAATCTACTGCACAATGCACAAGTGCAAAGAGGTGCTGGCTGAACCACTGATGCCCCTGATTAGAGATAAGGGGCTGTAAGAGCCTGGCACAATCATGGCTTTGCTTTTTTGTTTTAACTAACTAAAATATTGAGTTACAAACTCAGTTAAAAGACTATATACACAGTTTATGTATAAGACTATATACACCAATGTGTGTGTATAAACTGGCAGGCACAGGTAGGTAACTGCTGAATTTAGATTATTACAGGATGTATCTACTCCTGCTGCCTGATGCAACATAAAAAGTCATAATGAGTCAGCTTCCAAGCTGAGATAAATCACTGAAGCTCTTTTGAAGTGGGTACCTATGCCAAATAAAAACAGCAGAGGTTCTGGCCTATTATTCATTGGAAATGCAAAAACAAATGTTTTATATCGGTTAGCAATTTTGGTTCTGCAGAGAAAAGGTCAAGATGAGATTTTTCTGGATATTGTGCTACCTATAAAATGCAGACACATCTCTGTTACTCGTGCTGAGCAGTTCTTAAGAAGAAGAATCAATGCTGTTTTTGTTATACTGGAGCATGAGTGTATTCTCACTGCCACAGACATGCTTTAGGCAGTGCATGCTGCCTAGATTGTGATGAGGTACGATTTAACAAAAGCATGTAAGTATCAGTAAGTATCAGTTTTGAGTATGTGACTCATCTATCAGTTTGGGGTGATCTAACAGAGCAAAATATAACAGTGAAAGAAAACAAAATTAAGAAAAAAAAAATCTTCATATCTTTATCAAGAGAAGAGGTAAGAAATGCCATAATTTGTTTATTGGGTTTGCATGACAGCTCCAACTCAGCCAGACCCAACACGATGAGCTGTTTCACATACCATCACTCCCACGTGATGTTGTGGATCTGACATCCAGGGATCCTTTCCTCATGTCTTTGTGTCTGCAAGTCTGAGTATCTGTGAAGGAAATGATATTGCATAATGACACAAAGTTTTGCCTAAGATGTATGTTAAAGGAACTGAAGCTCAGAAAAGCCTGCCAGCAGCAGAGTGACATTGACCTCAATGCTTCAGCAGATGAGAGCTGATCAAAGTGCCTTGTAAAGCTCTTTCCCTGTTACACTGTCCTGAACCCAGCCAAATTCTCAGGCAGAACAGGCCTAAATGTCTGTGCAGAGGGAAACAGTGTGGGAGAAAAGCTCCTCTCTTGCCACTGTGACACAATTGCAGCTGTGAACACAACTTGTGCAGCACACCTGAGTTCACTCACTGCCACCAGGAACGGGTGGGCCAAAGCAGAGCACATGCCAGTAAACGAGGCAGTGTACCCCAGGTTCCTCATGGACCCCAAGACTCAGCCTGTGCTAAGGCTACAGCTGACAAGTGCCTACAGCATGGATGTCAAGGATGTCCCAGTTGAAGTGCTGATATGTGGGATGAGGGTGAATGGCAGTGTTGGTCATCCTCATTTCCACCCACAGGCAAATTCCCCACGCTGCAGCTCAAAGCAATGCAGGCTACAAGCAGCCACAGCAACACGATGACATGACAGCATCCTTCTCATTTCTAATTCTGTCACAGGGACCCATCACCTACAACTGAACTGTGGCACTGAATCCAGCAATACCACTGTACCAACGTGGGGCCCTGTGACAGCGTTTTCAAAGGTGGGCTGCTTTCTGTCACCTCCAAAATAAGTGAGGCAGGTAGAGAGGGGGGCTTGTATTTACTTTCCTGCCTTTTGAGTTGGATTCCCAGCTTACCACTAGGTAAATAGGACTGTTCTGTGAAACACTGTTTTCAGTCAAATCACTAATAATAGCCTTTATTCTTTGCCCAGGTATGTTCTCCACTTACTGGGACACAAGAGACGTGTCGTACCTGTCTGAGATTCAGCCTGAATACATTCACACGTCTTCTCCACCTACAATTCAGTACGAGAAATCCAGTTAGTCAGAACTTTGCCATAATTTTGTAATACTTAGGGCTCAAACTAAAGTGGGCATAGCACTATTTTCACTTACCTTATTGTTGTCATTGCACAGTCTACTAATTGACACATAGTGTCTAATCTTTCTGTAGGCAAAAAACAGCGTGTTAATTCCCATCCAAACCTCAGCTCTAATTCAGTGCTGATACTTGGGTCCTCCAAAGGCTTGATTTGGGGACAGAGTGGAGCTGCATAAAAATCTAGTCATGCTTGAATTTTGCCCATGATCAAAGCACACAATGACCTCATCCCATAAACAACCCTTGGCAACAGCCATCAAAGGAGCACAGAAAAGTGAGCATGGAAGGACACGGTACAGGTGCTCAATGGAACAGGACGTAGGTCCTGGTGGTACCAACACAAGGCACAGAAAGACAGGAGGGTGCACTTGTGCTTCAGGGAGAATTAGAAGAGTCAGAGTCACAAGTGAGCACATCTGCATCTTTGGCTCCTTTCCGGGGAGAATTACGAGAATTTCACTTTCCCTGCACACAGCATGTAAAGTTGATTTTGCCCCAAGGAATTAAGAGCAGATGTCTAAGGCACCCTTCCTTGCATAAGCTTCCATTATACTCAGTAGCAGGATAATCCAGTATCTGCTGAAGGCAACTGAACTGTAAACTGAGCCTTCATTCAGACACAAATCATGACTTTAGCTTTCCTACTTACCCTCCCTGTCCAATGACAGGTAGTATCTTCACATTTTGCTGTATGCTATCTCCGTTTTTCTTTTTCGCATAGTACATTCCTTGCCATTCCTGAAAAAATAAAGCAAGTGGAAGGAAGTCCAGATAAAACATGAAGAGAAGCTGTAGCTTCGTACCTTCTTTCACTGAAAGCTGTCTCACAATACAAAACCAGCTATGACTGGTTAAACTGTGCTCAAACCCTCAAATTTCTCCCCTGTAAGTAACCTGTAGGTGTTGCTGCCAGTGCACGGAGAACTTCTAGAGGGGCAGCCTGGGAATACTCTGATGGCAACAGCTGGACCTCAGGAGCTGTGGGAATCACAACCACGCGTTCTCTTCCCCATCCTACCTCAGTGCTGCTGCAGGTCACCTTGGGGAGAGCTGGCAAAGAGCCCCGTGAGAGCAGGAGCTCAGGCCAGCCTCTGCCTGAGCAGAGTGCCCCGGGGCTGCAGGTGTGGGTCCCCGCAGGGACCCAGGACAGGAAGGTCACTGCAAAGCTGTCACACTGCCCTGATCACCTTCCCTGCTGGATGCACATCTCTCCTGCATGGCTGGGATGCCTTATCACTGGTCAACATTAAATATATCTGTGACTAAAAGTGTTTTGATATCCCAGCACATTTACTTTCCATACTGTCAGTTTACTGTCAAAAAGCAGCAGAGATTTATTCTGTTTCTTTTAAAGCAGAAGAGAGCCCAGTAGAATAGCTGCTGGATTCTGCCTCCCTTCCAAAAGCACTCTGGTTTTAGGATTGCTTATGTGTTTCCATCCCTAGGATAGCTGTTGGTGGTCTATTTTAACAGATGCATATTTTGAGCTGGGCATTTACTAAATACCAAGTGATTACCGAATAATTGAATCCATCTTGCACATTCACTTAACACAAACTGCTCAGGCCAATTGCTGTTCAGTCAAGTTCAACAAACTGTAGATCAGATCTTACATATGCGAAAATACCTTCATGAGGCACACAATATGTATTTCTGTATGTGAGACTGACAGATTTCACAGTCAAGCAGGCCAGAACACAGGTACAGAGAGAATAGTTTTACATTTATGTTGACAGAGCCAGCAAATAAAGACTCCAGCCCACAGAGAACTGCATGGTGACAGGCTGTACAGAAAAAAATATGAAAGGCTTTTCTGAGGATCTGTCAGAGAAGAGAACTGTGCATAACAAACTGTGTAGTGAGCATAATGTCTCTTGTGAGCTGCTTGAGGAATACAAATGAAGATAAAGCAAGCACCACAAAATTCAATGCTCTCATAATTAAAAGTATGCATATCAATAGTTTCCTGACAACCAGGATGAGGTAGAGATGAGTAATTGATCTCTAACCCAGGTAATAAACCCAGGATGTGCACAAAGGGGTGAAGTCATAAACTACAGATTGGATAATTCCCTCATTGAAAGCACATCCTTTATAAGGCAGGTTATTCACTAATGTGTTCTTCTTAGTCAACAGATCAATTTTTCAACTTGTGAATTTCTAAAACCTGTGAAACTGTGGCAGGAAATGTGTGAGGGAAAAGGTCAGCGCAATTCTGAGAAACAGGAGGTCCAAGCCAAACTCCTGCTGGTAGGTAAAGTTCTCCCAGGGATGTTACTTAAACGTATTTTAAGAACACCATATGCTCTCTCCCAGAGCCTCTGTCAGCAATCCAGCAGGAAGAGCTATTCCCAAACTGTGCTGTCAGTCAAGCCCGTGGTTATGTCTGCACTGGAGGCACACAGGCACCGTGACCAGTCCCTGCTGCGGGCAGTGCTGGGATGGAACACGAGCAAACCCCACACAGCAAACCCCACAGTGTCACCCCGACAGAGTGAATCAATGCTGAGGTTCCAAGCTCTGTGGAGAAGGCCAGGGCACACATCTATCCACTGAGCACTCACACAGGCACAGTAAGGAACCCCTCAGCTCAGCCTTCCTTTCACACTGGGGCTTCTTGCACTAGACAGCAAAGTTCAGCAAACTGCTGGTAGAAAACGGAGCAAACCAAAATAAACACAAGACGTCATGAACACAGTCTCACAGAACCGAAGGCTGAGTTGGGAAGGTGCTGCCATGGACCTTTATCACAGGGTGTGATTGCTCTCCCACCCCCCTGGAAAGACCTTGCAAACAGCTCCCAAAGAGTGAGAGGAATTGCATGTCTTGTCTGCTTTATCCGTAGCTGTTCATCTCACTTCAGAAAAAGCAAAACTAAGAGCTTCGTGTCAAACTGCAGAGATCAGAGGCAGCAAGAATTCTAGTCAGAATTGCACATTTCATCTTAATGGATGTAATTTGAATCATGAAACAGAAGAATGAAGAAAAGCACAACTTTTTTTTAACCCTCAAGTACGGATGGATGAACATTTCAATAACATTGGCTTCTGCCAAATTACAGACAGCTGTAGTAACAAAAAAATTAACTTCCAGAGACATGGGTTTTGCTAAGAGAAACAATATCCTGACCCAAGAATATCTATGTATCTTGCAATTTCCAATTTTTGAGTATAACACCTATGAACTTCTGTTTGAATATACTGAACTTGCTCGCAGCACTGTGCTTATCAGCACAAGAGGTGACATGCTGCAATAATCCATCTTCCTAAATTCCATTTCAAGACAAGAGATAAATTTCACGCAGCCTAGATTTTCCCAAAGATCAGAAAAACTTGCTTTCTATTATTTTTATTACTATGTTTGTACAGTACCACATTTGTTCAAAACAGGAAAGTCAAACCTGTTGACAGGAGAATATCACAGCAGCAGACAGTTTCCTTTTTTTGATATGCTGTAACCTACAGTAGCCAAAATATGACCTATTGTAGTGGGAAGCAGTCTTTTAAATTTAGGATATAAAGATATCACAAGCCTGAAAACTACACACAGATCATGTCAGAGTGATCCAGGTAACCTCTGAAAATGCTGTAATACCTTGACACAAATGATTTCAAAACTCCAAGTATTTCAAAGGTTGTTCCTCATAGTTAACCTCTACTTGCAAGTGATTCCTGTAGTAATTCAATTGGCAATTCATTTTTATATTAATATATAAATATAAGGTTGCATAGATTATATACTATAAAATGTTCCAGAGGGAAACACAGAACACCTGCAAACAGAATATATCCACCTAAAACAGCTTAAGCTGTTCCAGACAGACAGGTTTAAGTAGGCAGCATTTCATTAGCCCTCACTGTTGAAGTCACACAGTCAGGAGTAAAATTAGTGCAAGGAAGGAGATGAATTAGATTTAGATTTCTATCATTCATGGAGTAAAATATATTTCCATTATTAATGAAATTTTTATCAGCCCACTAAAATATTAAAAGTTTTATCACTTTATATCTTGAGAATTGATGGTGTGGATTTAAAGCCTGACACTTCTAATGTATTTGAATTATAACTTAATAAATACTCCCTCCTAACATCAGTTTTGTATTGCACACATTTACTGAAATAACTTCAGTCAGGCAACAGAGGTGTGAAGCACCATAATCCAAACTACTGTCTGTCGCTGGGATCTCTTCCAACAGGCCAACACCCGTGGAAATGAGCGACTCATTCTTGAAATGCAGGTGGAATCTGCACCCAGAGTGCTGTGTCAGCACCCTGACCTGCAGAGCACGGCTCACCCCAGCCCTGCCCCCGTGCTTCTGCCTCCCTGTGTGCCGTGGTTCACTTTGGCACCTCCGTGCTCTGCCAACGCCGTGCTGCTCCCACGGACGCTCGCAGTGACCCAGCCAGCCCTCCTGACCCTGAGCGGGGCCGTGGAGCAGCACCAAACACAGCCGCTCCCAAATCTGCCCGGGCAGCCTCCCTGGTCTTCTCCCTGCAAGGCACTGTGTCATGCTCAGTGACATCAGAAGCCAGCTCATCTCCGTGCAATGAACGTTTCTAATGGCAATCCATCAGACAGCTCCCATGCCATTAGGGAATTAAACAGATTGGCAGCTGGCAGCTGACACTGCCTATCACTTTCAAGTGATATTGCAAATGTCTCCTTGGTATTTTTACATTCCGAACTTGCAAATCAGCTTCCACATTTCATGGTGAAATACTTCAATATGGTACTTTTCTCATTTACATAGCACAAGATAACATGTGCATCCATCTCATTTTTCTTCAGTACTCCCACACCATTTGCTACGAACAGCATAAATTACAAAGAAACACAGCAAGTCGCTTATTTTTGTAAAACAAGTACCTCTACCAAGCAAGAAAAGAGAAAGAAGCCCTTAAAAAAATTAACATTTTTTTACTTCCTGTTCTTGTTTTAAGTAAGTTGCAAATGCTACATGTCTGTGAAGCTGCAAGTCACAATGTGTATCACTGCTGGACTACAACAACTTTTACAGGTAGCAAATAAAAGCGATACAATGCCATTACTCACCTTTCCTATCTTTATGCAGGAATTAATAGTATCTAGGAAATCAGCTTTTTTTTCATTTATAGGCACTTCTGTTAATTCCTTTTCTATTAGTTCACCTATTTGATAGCCCATCATTGTTTCAAAAGCAGGATTGACGTACTGTGAAATAAAAACAAACAAATACCCATTCAACAGTATACTTATAGCACAACAGAATCCCTTGCTTTGTTTGCTTAACCAGGAGATCACTTTCCCAGCCTGAAATAAATGTCTGCATGCACTATTCCTGAGAGAGATGCTCACATTTTTTTCTTTGTGAAGCAAATCAGGAATTTCTGTGCTAGAATAGTTGTGCAGTGTGTGCATGTCAGCAAAGAAAGGGAAATTATGCAAACAGCTGAGTATCACATATCCACAGAGTTTGGACAGACAACATAAATTCCTGAAAAATAGGCTCTGTCAGTTCCCAAACCAATAACCTTCAAACCTACCTCAGTGTTCCTAAAAATCACAAACTGGATGGTGGAATATCAAAAGGAATATTAACCATATCTATCGGCAAATTCATCACCTCATTCTGTGTAAGGGCCAACCATCACAATTGTCCTGTCCAGGCAGAGCCCAGCCAAGCAGAGTGGAAGAAGTGGGATTTAATAAAGCAGGCTTCTCCCTGAAGTGAATGTTGCATTTCACTGCAGTTTCTGGCCCTTGCCCAATAAAGCTTCATGGCCCTCACACCTGCTGAGTTACAGGCACAGTCCTGTCAAAGCAGCATCTGAATGCCTTTACAACATAAAATGTTTTAACATTAGAAAAATTAAAAGGTGCCACTGGATGCCTTCTACTTCTAAAGGTCCTCCCCTAAAAGCTCCTCCCCAAAGGAACCCCTTCCTTCCCCTCCCTGTGCAAAAGTCGTGCCCACTGGAGCTCCAAGACTCCTGCAAGTGTCAGTTCTCTCAGACTCTGGGGCTGTCAGCAGAGGGACAAAACCAGGTCTGAAAAAAAGATACTTAAAACAACTTCAGGATGTGTTATTTTTGTAAAAGGGATGAAGAAGGCACATTCTTCAATGAAGCTGCCCTTGTCAAGGTTTGGCTCAAGAAGGTACAATTTGTATGCATGTTATAATTCCCAGAGGCTTAGACTCAAGCTCTTTACTGATAATAAAATCACTCCTCACTGCTTCATAGCTAGGGATGGAACTATCTCCTTTAAAAATGTGATGGTTTTCAGAACTGCAAACCTAAGCACAACTTCTTTTCCCTGTTTTAAAGAAATTTCTAAGAGAGGATTACATTCAAAAACAGTTGGCCCAAAAATTCTGATACATAAAACAGTATCAGATTTTAGAAAAAAAAATACAATTATTTAAATAGAACATCCGTTAGAGTTTAAAGAGCATCAAATTAACATACAATATTTTTGGAAAAGAATGCGCATAGCCAGTGGCTGCATTCATTCTTGATAAAGAGAAGGAATGAATAATAGAGATAAAGAATCAATACAAAAAAATAAAAACAAGAGAGTAAATCCTTATTCATGCAGAAACAACAATCTCCCTTAAAATTTATTTGATTTATGCCAGACACTTTAAATGCAGAAAATTCTACTCTACAGCTAAACTCACTTCAATCTTTTAGAACCATTAAGTTGGATTAGATTCTTGTGCTGTAAGAAGGAGTAAGTGTAATCACAGACAAAATAAAATATAGAGCAATTTTCTGCACTTATGACTGGAACAAACCTGTATTACATGGTCTTCACTTGTGATCTCAATGGCTTCTTGACTTTTCTCTAATGCTGTAAATAATGAATTACATGCCCTGGAGAAAAAAGAAAAAGGCATCTAAAAAATTTTATCCACTTAATTCTTCTCATATATGACAATAAAGTATTACAACTCCATACTGAATAATGTGGTAGTTTAATGATTAATGTATTTTCTTCAGGTAATTGACATCCCATAATTAACTACTGCACATTAAAATAAATACTCTATTAAGAATGTGGCTGAATTGGAATTTCTTTGTTGATAATGTTTTTGGTAAAATTACCTTAGTTTGAACTGTGCCTGCACCTGTCCAAATTCCAGCTGAATCAACTCATTGTAACAGGCCATTCTACTAGAATTTTCTATATATCTCTGCAAATAAAAGGTTAGAAATATTTCATTAATACACATTCCTGTATTCAAGGATTTGAAGCTCTGTTTTCTTTTGCCTGCAAAAGAACCAAAAAAGGAGTAGATATGCCAAAAATGAACATCCTGGGACATGAGCAATGGGAGAAGAATAATTTTTGGTACTAGCAAAACTTTTCAAGTTACTGCACCTTGAAAAGGTGAGAGACCCTCATGGCGATGAGGTTCAACCAACCTGTTTATTCTCTGTGATTGTCAGCAGGATCAATGTATTTTTTAAAAATCTACTTTTAGCTTTCATGCTACTTATTTAAAATAACAGTGAAAAAATTGTTGGGTCTCAAGTAATTAAAATTTGAAATTATTATGAGTTTGCAATTGCTAATATCCCAAATTTTCTATATAGGTGAAAGTAAAGTTTCCTGTCAAATATACCTTTATTGACCTTGGGGCTTTTATAGCAATGATCTCACTATCTTTCACTTTTTAAAAAACATTTCATATTTACCAAACACGAGCCTGAATGTTAAATCTTTGTTCACAATAAACTGCCACAGACATGGATAGTTTGGGAGGGAGGATTGGTTATCACAGGTAAGTCATCACAATCAAAAATGCTAAACAAAATTTTCTGTGCTTTGCCATTCGCCCCATCTCCAAGGCTCTGATCCATAAATAATTCAGACCCTGTGCTGAATTACTTATGTGCCCACTGGAATGACTCTGTTCATATAAATGCCATTATCTTCAGGCTGTACCATTTCCTGGATTGGGACCTTACTTAGAAATAAGCAGATGGGTGCAAATGGAATGTGATGGGACAGCAAAAATCTGGTGAGCACGCAACCAAATATTCGGAATTGCACTGTAAATCAGGCCCGTTCTTGTTCCATTGTCAGCTGAAGGCAGTCAGGAACCCACTTAACTGATGCACTAATAAGCACCTTTTCCGCTTAGCTGGAACAGTTGCCAAGGAACAGATTCAATGTAATGCTTTTCAGGTGCCTCCAAACAATAGCTAATAGCACTTGACAGTGTGTGAAGCCTGTTTACAATGGGAATTGGCATTTCATAGAAGAAATTTCCCACAGCACATTCTGTTGTTCATTGCAAGCTGCTCTCTGGCTCTGCCACAGCCACTAATCAATTTGTCAGTGTCAACTTTTCAAGGAAAGGATCACATATTGAATCTGAAATAAATGTATGAAGTAGAAAAGTCTCAGAGCGACTTCTTATATCCCCGAGAGTGTCATGTCAACGTTCAGAATTGGGACATAGCAGAATGAGCAGCACAAAAAAGATCTACAGGTTGGATCACTGACACAAAGGGTGACTGACAGCCAAACTTCTGGAGAGCTTCTTGCATGACAGTTCTGAAATGTCAGAGCAAGCCAGCCGAGAACAGCACATACCCTTGTGAAGCCAGCAGAGATCAGGGGCAATATTGATGACTCTTCACGATCAGTGTGCCTTTGAAACAAGGAGGATAAGTCAGAGATTATTTTTGTAATCATTTCAGACCAAATTTCACAATCCATTGATCTGCTCATATCCCAGATGTCACACCAAGGCTAATAGTGCTAGATCCCTACAGGACCTAGGAATAAAACATATTTTTTGTATTTTTTATAAGCTTTCATCTTTGGCATGGATAAGCCACAATGCTATTTTCCTTCATGCATGCAATGAGCTGCTTACATCAAAAAAACTCTAATGCTTCAAGGAAACCAATTAATGAGTTAGGTCGTTGGACTACTCCTACTTTTTCTGTACTGGATCCTTGCTGTTTACGCTGTCATTAGTCAGAAATGCCCCTGAAAGTCTGCACAGCCAAAGTTTTAAGAAATTACTTGTTATCTGGATGTACCAAATCTTAGATGGGCAACTCAGGGTGCCTGAGTGAGGGTGGATTTTCCAGTGCTGCCTACCCACTGCCTTCTAGTAAGTCACATTTGGGACACATTCCCAAATGAAGTATCTGAATAATCTGGCTATACTAACTGTGAAAAGGCACTTCAACATATGTGAATGTGTGGCTGGAATCTGGAAGAAAGGCCATTATGTGAAGTTTCTGTCAATAAGCAGGTTGAAGCTGATCATGTTTAGCTAATGGCACAATAGCTTTTATTTATGCATGAAGTTTTGATTCTTGAAATGTTTAATTTGGGTCCTTTTTTTGGTAGAGATGGTAGTATATTTTTAATGGGAAATTTCAACATCTCAGAATTTGTTTTCAGAATTAACGTTTTCTGAGAAATGGCCATTCCCAAATTATACTTCGAGGAAATTATCTTCCAGTTATTTCATTTCATTAAATATACTGAATTTCTTTTTTGTTTTACTTTTACATTATTTTATAAGTAATGTTTTCCAAGGAGGAGGAGGGAAATAGCATATGTAGTGCTTTACTGAGACGTCACAATCTCTTTTGCCTTTAAAACGTCTGTTGTCAGATCAAATTGTTCTATCTCGTTTTTCATACTCAGCAGATCTCTGTTTTTTGCCCAGATTAATCATATCGAAAGGCAGATTAAGTAAGGTCCAAAACACAGATCTGTGAGACAGTTTTGTACAGGATGTTGCAGAAGTTCTCTGAAACATACTCTGAAAGCCTGCAGTGATTGTGGGGGGAGTGGTAGGAGGAACCCAAAAAAACCTCAAAGTGAGATTCTTTAGTAAAAAACAGAAATTAAAAAAACAATTTCTGTCCCAATCCTATGGTCAAGGATAGTAAAAACTCTGGTACAGCACAGTATTATTAGCACAGTAAGAAGTTCTAATTCAGGTTTTTTAATGTAGTGTTTACTTTTACAATGGTAGGATTTCCAGTTTTGATCACATGTGAAAGTAAAGATATGAGTATTTACCTTTGTACTACACAAATAATGACTGTATTTTCTGAGGCTTTCGTTGTTCTGATAGACCTTTAAATAAAAAGCAAACCATTTAAATTCTTTTTAAGTTCACATTTCAGAAAACATGACTTTACAGAATCTTCAGATAGCACTTTTCTTAAAATATCTCTTTTAGATCATTTAACAATAAAACAAAAGTCAAATCCCAAGCTGCTGCTAAGAAAGGAGAATAAATTACATCTGAGACTCCATGAACATAGATTAATCTACAACTCAAATACTCTCAGTGGGGGAATAGCAGTAAGTATCCTCTCTAAAACAGCGTGTCATGGACTTGTTTGAAGGGCTTGGCCTCACTTATTTAAGGTGCATTTTACTGAATTCTGGGACAGATTGGTAAAAATGGGACAAGGGGAACAGTGCTGCTACCTAGTCCTGGCCTGACAAAGATCTTATCTACTTCCTGCAGTGCAGCAAGAAGAGCCTTTGCCCCACCACAGTCCCCCAGGGCACACACTGACCCTGCACCCCACCCCACAGACTCATTCAGTCTAGACACATTCCCAAGGGCGATTTCACTGCGAACGCACTGGAGCAAGGCACCGCTGCCTGGCAGGTCCCTGTGGAGACACTCACAAAGGCAAATCCTTTCCTCCTTTTTTCATTCTTTGCAGCAGTTTCTAAAATTATTTTTGGAATCTGTTTGCAATTCTGCTCTTCATAACATATTTTCAAATGTTGTAGATATGGAAACGTGCACACCAAACATTGCCTGTTTGCATTGGGAGTTACTCAACAGCAAGTGACGTTGCAAAAAAATTAGAACAATAACGAAGGGAATGAATTAATTAAGGTGCTTGGTGGCACATACTATCTTTGCCATAGATTTAGTGTGAAAACAAGGAACCACGTATTTGAAAAAAAAAAAACAAAAAACCAACAACTAAAGAAAACCAAAAAAATACCCAACAGTTCACTATGGTAACAAATTTGTATGCTGTGGCTCCAAGCCAGGTCAAGCTTCAGAGACCCTAGCACACAACCAAAAATCCTGCTGCTATCAGATGTAAAGCACTGAGGTAACATTATTTGATGCTGCCAGTGCACATCTGTCCAAAAAAAAAAAAAATCAGGGCTGGATAGAGTTTATAAAAACATAGAATAAAAGCAAAAAAACCTTTGATGATGTGTTAACTATATTGTTAAGCATTCATTACACTGAAATGGTGCTTACCTGCATAATGCTTCTGCATCGAAGTATCTGGAATGTCTATGGTCAATAATGATAATGTCATGGTGCTTATCTAGAAAACATTCTAGTGCAGACTGAGGTGTCCTGGCAATGTTACACCGAAATCCAGCCTTGTCACACGCCCAGCGGAACCCGTTACTCTGCTCGTCTTCCTCAGCAAACACTAAAAGTACCTGAGGTGAAGACAGGCAGCGGATCACCACAAACAGATCTTACAGTAGATTCTGTGACTTTTACCTGATCTTAAAGTGGTTTTAAAGCCACTTTTGAGGCTTAATGCATTGTTTTTAACAGAATTGCTTTCTACAGACCGCTGCTTTTTTTATAGTTGTCTGTATACAGAGGTGTTTCAAGTGGGTGAAACAGCCTGCCAGAGCCACATATACCCACAGGGGAAGAACAAGTTTTGGACCTGTCTCTCTTGCCATTATCTACAAAGAGAGCTTAGGCAACCAGCTGAGACAAGATGTCTGTGTTTCAGACAGTGTACATGAACAAACAGTGAGTCTATTTCACTGGAACTGGCTCACATGCAACCTTTTTCTTGGGGTTTATTTTTCTTGCCAGGATCATATTCCGGAAAAGAGTGGCGGGAAAAGAAAACCAAAAAGCCATGGTTCATCTCATGTGAATCAGTGTTTAATGCTGCTTCAATGGCATGACAAAAAATCTGCTTTCCTTTCCATCTCATCCTAATTCCCTGAAGTACTGGATGCTGCCCACTCTGTGGGGTTTCTGGAAATTCTGGACAGCCTGGTCAAAAGGAACTCATGCCAGACTGAAATCATAAGCAGTACCTCTGTATATGGAGTACGTCCCCGTGTGACTCCTGCACAAAGCCTGCCATGGGATTTATATCACAGAAGGAGATTATCATAGCTGAAATCCACAACTAGAGGTCAGACCTATGAGCCACTCTTTGCTCTGTCCCAACTTGCCGTGTAATTGCCAGTAACCAATCTCTCTAAGCCTTTTTAAAATCAACACAATGCCTACAGACTATGATAAGGCCCAATTCATTTAAAATGTGTTTCCAATTCTAGGATTTAATACTGTACAGAAGAACAAAGTCTGCTAAGGAAGACTCGCTGATGTGATTGTGCTTTGCGTCAGGATAACGTTTTGCAGAAGAAAACTTCTCTTGCCTGAAAGAATACAGCATGGCAGATCACAGATCTATGTTGTGCTGATTCTGGGGATGGCTCAGCACACGCAGCCTTTTGGGAAAGATGCCTAATTAAGCCATCTAAACATCTGTTCATTGTCCCAAGACACCAATCCTTCAGAAGTTGAATCAAACCACACTCAGATATGCTTTGGTCAGGCAAAGCGAAGCGCATGTAACTCAGATCACCTCCCACTGCTGTTTATCTTCTGCATGATTTTAGGAACTCCAGTGCTGTTACACTTTGGACCAGGCTGGTGAAATGTCTACCAGTAAATCTTAACATTTCCATGTACTGCATATTTCTGTAAGAATGAAGGACTTTGCACACATTCAGTTCAGGTTCCTTTTATAGCAACCTGCAAAACTGTTTGCAAAAACATGTCATAGTTTGGGCTATATTTAGTGAAGTTAATCTATAACACTCCTTAAGAGGGGAAGAATGGGTTTCAGCAATAGCAAAGAAAGTCAGCAGAACTGAGTTGTATGATTGACTCTGGCAAAAATGTGATGTTGCCTACCCTCTCCTTCCCTCACACCTGCCAGCTGTATTTCCAGGAGAAATCAGTAGCATTTCAGAGTGGTGTACAGCTGGACAAAAGCGATAAAATCATTAAAAACAATACAGGAGGCAGAAATACTCAGACTATTCTGATTTCTGCTTGGGGAGCAGCTGGATGGAAATCTGATTTTTGATCGTATCACTGTTCTGACAATAGCTCAGGAAGATGTTGAACTGCAGTTCTTAAGACAGACATTTTCAAATCATTAGGCCCAGATTGCCTCCACTGAGGAGTTCTGCAGTTACTGACTGAGGAACATCTTGGATGATTAATGCTTCAGCATGCCTTGGGATATGGGAGAATTTCCAAAGGAAGTCCAAAGGAGTCATGAATCTCCAAACCTCATGTCCACCCCAGGCAAAATAAGGGGACAAATGACATAAACCTTTTATTAATAAAGAGATAAAAGAGGATTAATTATTGTCAGTCATTAACGAATAGCAGAAAAATATATTTTGCAAAGCTCACTTCATATCTTTTGCAATTTCATTTCAAGTTTGGTTGGCTTAGTATCAGTTTGATGAGATTTTGAGTAAGAATCTGACTATTAGTAAAATACAAAATGAGGCACAAACTAAATTGATTACAAGGTAACTGATAGCAGAAAGAATAGATAGCTCTATTTTTATGAGCTGAGAGATGGTTGGAGAAAACAGTTAGGCAGGGTTTTTAGGATATCACATAGATAGGATGCCATGATAAAAATCCATTATGTGCACATTATCTCTTGAGCAAAAGACTTTGTGAAGATCTCTATATTCCGAAAAATTCCAGTCATAAATTTTAAGCCAACATCTGTGATACTTTAGAAATCAAGACTTCAGTTTGAACTGCTGCGTTACCTGAAGTTGATCTCGATGGAGTCTCATAGGGCCAAACTGCACATCTGTTACTGGTGCCTAGAAGAAATAAGAAGGGAACTTATTAATGAATAATACCTAAGGAAGAAGAAAAATTATCTCTGTTATCTCTCTTATCTACCACTGTCTGGAGGATTTATTGCTATCATTATGAGGCTGCTTCTTCATGAGGGTCTTATTCTGTTTTTGTAAATTTATATACGAAGCTGCATTAACAGTTAGAAATAACAAGGTAGTCTTCAAGTCATTTTTTATTGTTACTTTAAATGTAAACTAACAGATTAGTCATGAAAGTCTGGGAGACAGATTGTTATTTTTCTGTATCCTCTGTATCACTCCAGCTGTTCTGCAAAACATGGAAGTGTTTAAAAAATGCTTCTTTAAGTCCAAAAAAGCATTAAAGCTCCAGGAGAAATACAAAAATATGTAATTCTTCTGTTAGACTTTCACATGTAACAGGTGCCCAAGGGTGCTACAGAAACACACTGATTTCATTTCTCCAAGAGCATTTTGCTGCATTCCCTGCTGCCCCCCCAACCCCTCCAGGGAAGGTTCCAGAACTCAGGTATTTGTTGGGATAAAGCATGTATTCAGCATGCAGCTTTGCTATGAAAAACCCTGCAAAAATGCTGTCATATGTCATGCTTCTGACATGTCAGTGATTCCTGCATTAGATTCTGTTCAAGTGCCACAGTTCAGTTTGGGATGCACGAACTGAGCCAGGATCCTTCCCCCTCACTTGTCCCTTTGTGGGAAGGAGGCAATGACCACAAGTGCTGTTTATCACAACTGCTTCTCTTTTATATCATTAATCATTAATCAAACTTCAACATGAATGACTCTTCAATGGCTATGAGACTACTTCTAAAGGAGTTAAACACATAAATACAGAGGGACACTCTAATAGGATTACACAGGTTTGGTCCTTTGGGAATTCCCACCAGGCAAGTATCAGCACTTTCAATGTACTTAAATATTTTTCACCTCTTGTCCCAGAAATAAAAGCTAAAAAGCAGGAATAACAATGTTCCCCATTCAAAATAGGAAACAAAGTCCAACCATTGGTCCTTGGAGTCACATAGACTCTTCAGAAGTAACTGGAGTAAGAAACCAGAAGAAAATAATCTTTGGCAATGCAGTAAATGTAAGACATCTCTGAAACGTTAAAAGAAAAGGGCTGTTGAGCACAAAGGTGGCATTTTGACATCATTCTTTTTCAAAATTAAAACCCCCCTTGAAGACCAGATTTATTGCTTTGCAACCTATAATTTTTCCAATGAGTAGGAAGAATCATCAGCACATCCCACAGAAAAATCTTTCAGAATTGCATGCTCTGCTCTTTCTATGACCTTAATGCTCCATTGCTCAGCCCTGAAAGTATGGCATTTGTGATTTTATTTATTTATCAACTTGGAAGTCATCACTGCAACATCAAATAAGCAAGAAACACGAGTCAAGGAAAAATGGCAACATAGTGCCTACAAAAGCATGCCAGGAACCAGTGTTTGCCTGTCTTAAGTGGGCCTTTAAGAGCTGATGTTAAAATGAAATGGGGGTGGTTTCAGATTTACTCAGTCATTTTGGTCAGATCAGCTTAGTTTAAATACACTCCAGTCATTTTTTTTTTCTGATTTTGAGACCAAAAATCTCTCTTCAGTTGGAAAACTCAAGCTGCTTTACTCTCCCCTGTGGTACATCATCCAATTATTCAAAATCTGCACTACAAAACAGCAAAGACTTTTGCTGATAATGCACACAGCAGGAGGGAATCCAGCTCTTTGCACCAGTGTTACTGGTTTTGCAGCACCGACAGTAGTAACTACTCATCCTGAACTGGTAAGACCAGCAGAAATGCCTGAAGGACATGGAGGGAGCATGTCAGTTGAGTAGAAGATACCTTTTTACAGTCTCTTCTCTGTCCAGAACTGTACTTCAAATCAAACCTCTGACTTTTTTTTTGTACACTCCCTCTGCCAGCATAAAACAGTGAGTGTTCCATGTCACCGGGCAATGGCCTGAGCTGGAAGGTTCAGATCCAGAGCTGAACTTTACTGGCATCTGGGGGGATGCAAAACCCCATCTACCAGGCCAGTGTACCCTTGGACTATCAGTCCCAGCCCAAAGGGAATTCTAACAAATGAGATAAACACAGTATTGCCAGTCGCTGCTTTTCAGATGCTTCTGTCTTTTAAGAAGTTTGTGAGTGAACAGTCATCGAAGTATTTAAAGGACTGAGCCTGAAAACCACTTTTCTGGCAGAACTCTGTGGCTATTAGTGCAATGAAAATACCTGTCTATGCACCATTTAAGCCTAAGTCACAAGAAGTGGCCAAATGAGATAACCCATCTAGTTACACATTAACTTGCTGTCCTGAGTAGAATCAAAGCCTTGGTCTGCATCTCAGCTGGAAAATTTTGGTGAACTCCAGTTAATTCTTAATCCTGTTGAAATATGTTCCAATAACTTGATTAATCATTTAAACTTTCTGTGTGCTGCAGAGGTAGCACTGAGAAGTAACATGCTGATTAAGTATTGTGTCAAAAATCAAGGCTTCAGCAAGGATTAGCAGAAACTCTCACCTATCGCTGAACCAAATGAGCTTTAAAAATACCTCTAATGTGGCAAGCTTATAACAAAACCAAACACAGCCGAAGTTCTCATGTATAGTAACTGCACAAACACATCTTTATTCACTCACACCTTTTTCTACTTCTTCCTTGGAATTTCTTTCCTAGTTGAAAAGCCCGAGTACATTTTCAGATTGGCAGACACGACTTAGGCATGTGACAGCCTTCCAGGCAGGCACAGATTAGGAAGAGTGTCTGAGAAGACAGAGGTAGAACTAGTTGTGGGTTCCTGGAACTGACTGTGATAGAGCTGGGTCTGTTGCCAAAGAGCTGCTGACGCAAAGTCCGTAAGGGCAGCGTGTGCGACTGCGGCTCTTCAAACGCACACGCTGCAACTGCAGCCATTTTACATTCTCTGACCCCTGAACTACTGCTGGTAGCACTTATTGCCCCTCAAATTTGCCTTTCTTATTTGAAAATATTTTCTTACTTGTATTTGACTGTATTTTCTGTCCTGTGGAACTAGCCCCAGCCCTGGCAGAAAGCGGGATTCATCCCAAGGCAGTGGCCTTAGCCATAAGTGATTGACAGCTGTCAACGGGGAAGGTCATCCACTGACTGCTGAGAGCAGCTCAGCACTCGCCAGAAATGATCTCTGTGTTGTAGCAGCTGCATTGCAAACATTGAAATTGCTGATAGAAATAGTCCATGTTTCCAATGCCTTGAGAAAAGCGATTGTTGGGTAAACACAAACAAGTGAAATAAGCTTTAAAAACACAGACCTACACAACTGTGACGGATCTGATTAAAGTACAACAAACACAGCGTTGACCCGATATAACCTGGTAAAGTACTTCTTTCTATGAGTCATTCTTCATATTTTACCAGAACAGAATCTACAGGAATGGTCTGTTCATCACTGCTGGATTGTTTTTTCTTTCTTCCTACAGCTAGAAAAACTTGAAATGAACTTCCTCAATGAATAAATGCAGAAAGGAATAAAGGGTGGACATAAAGCCAGCTTGATTCACACACTCCTCTTGGTGATAAACTGCCTGGCTGGTGACAGGGACAGACCTATGCAGCCCGTAGGTCTCCTGTTTGCTGGAAGTGGCGTATCCTGGCTTTCTCCAAAATGTCTCTTATCATTGGAGAGGAGAGCACACCTAAAATTTTGGGCAGAATCAGCTCCCAGGAAATCCTTTGCCTATTAACTTCCATGCAATACTCCTGCTATGGAGGCACAAATGCATTCCTTCTGGAGGCTGATTTTCTTAAGACACCTCTTCGCTGAAGTTTTTGTGGGATGTTTTAAAGCAGAGCCCTGTGCAGCCCAAGGCAACCCTTGGCAGAGCAGCACTGCCCACCCACGAGAGGGGCTGGTGGGGAGCTGCTGGTGCCCTG
Organism: Melanocharis versteri; assembly: GCA_013397845.1. Classification (NCBI taxonomy): domain Eukaryota; kingdom Metazoa; phylum Chordata; class Aves; order Passeriformes; family Melanocharitidae; genus Melanocharis; species Melanocharis versteri. The sequence goes on along the minus strand of VZTG01007483.1, from coordinate 3,051,144 downwards.
GGGAGCAGGAATGCTCCCCTGACATCCACAGGGCTCCATCCCTTCCTTTCTGCCACAGCAGGAGCTGTGCTGGTGACAGGAATGACTCCTACTCTGACCATTCCACAGCCCTGACCCCCTGGCAGTAGCCCTCCCTCGAGGGCAGCTGGCAGCACTTCTGCTCCTGCTGCTCTTCTCACCCTTTCCAGGTGAGCACAGCTCCTTTCTGCTGCAGCTCACTCGAACAAAGAGGTGCCATGAACTTTTGCTGAATGGATTGCAGATGGAAGCTGCTGCTGGAGGGCAACATCTGCGTTCAGCGGGCAGACAGTCAGAATCTCTGACTCACTGTAATATATGACAAATAACTACAGTCATTAGACATATGACTTCACTGCTGGTCCTAATGGAATACAGCCAGCAAAATTCACCATTTTCCTCGGATCAATGTTTTAAGACATCACCAAAATTTTTTATCTGATTTTCTACATATACTAGGTACATGATATGAATCTGCATGAGCTGACTCATCACAGTAAGAGTTAACAGTCTTCATTATCAAGATATGCTGGAAGCCACAGGACTGTTAACATAAACTTAATTTTTGTAATTCTAAAAAAAACAGAGATTCATTTTTCAAAGGAAAATATATCCTTTCTCTTACCCTACCATTTTAAACATAGATTTATCATCCCCAAAAACAAAAGCTCAGATGAACTCATAGATTTATACCATCCCTTAACTGTTATTGATTCAGGTTCTATTTGCTGCAGAAATCTGAATTCTGCATGATAATACACTTTCTCAGAAACCTTAGCCAAATCTTCCTGGATGCTGAAAGCTGGGAAATAAGCAATTTCCTATGAACTGGCATGACAAGGTACAGGATCTTTTCCAGCCAGGTCATGCCAGCATGGTGCCTCTCTCTCAACAGAGAGGAGCTTTGTGACTTGTTGTAGCTCATACTTCTGGGCAAGAAAGTCTCCATGTTCAGGATCAAGTTTTCACAATCCACATTTTTCTTTGCTTATAATAACCTTTATCACTTTCTGAAGTACATAAATACTAATCCAGTCCACGGTCATTTACCCATTTCTTTCTCCAAGGATATGCACCTATGTAGATGACTTAAGACTCAGCTCCCTATTTTCCATGCACTTTCTGCTAGACACTGAACACCACTGTTCAAGTCTTCCTTTGACAGCACTCTTTTGTTACCAACTCAACATTGGTGCAGGTAATATAAAATGCTGTCCAAGCAGATCTTCCTAACAGGCACAACTGTTCAGAGCATAAAATGAATTTTATGGTCCACAGCCTGAATTCTGACCTGGTTAGCAACAGTGAAATCCAGAGCAATTCCATCAAATACAAGGAAGATATGCTGGATTTACTTCAGTGTAAATGAAGTGGGAGTCTGGCCCTGTGCAGCTCCTTCTTTTGTTGTTTGGAGGCCACAACAGTTTGAATAAAGAGTAAGAGAGAACAAAGTGTCCAAGGTTTCTGCCTTTGCTCAACAGATTCAAGGACAAAGGTAAGCCTGGCCTTCAAAGACGCTATGCTGTACAGAGTCAGTTTATTCTCTGCTGAAATACAAAGACAGGAGTTCTGAAAGGCAATTAAAATTTACCAAAACTGCTCTTCAACCTGGATGAAACCTGTTATTCCAGCCCTTGATTTTTTTTTCCTATTTCTGCTTCATAAAAAATGTAGACAAATGTCACAGACTCTGAACTCATAACGTAGCATCCTGACTCAGTGCTTTGATAAAATCTAGCATTTAGATTAATCTAAATCATGTTCTCACTGATGCATCTCTCTCAACAAAACAATACAGATTTATATCTCTATCACAAGGCCTGCAGATCACCCAATGTTTTGTCCTGATACAGATCTCCTTTTATCTATTTCCTGTTTTAAATTGATTCCTAGAAGAATTATCTACAATGCTGCCATGTAACAATACAGCAGACAGTAAGTGATGGGGTAACACACCCTCTGTTTTCTTAATCTCTTTCTTAAGTTTTAGTACCCATTTTGAACCAGTTTTACATAAATGAGCTCTTGAGAGCCAAACTCTGGCCTCCAATTCACATCATTAGCAACACACAATTTTGACAGCTTGCCATTTTTGTGAGAAGAAAAGCTTTACTGAGTATAATGAGTCACCAGAGCTCTCACATCCGGATGCTGGCCCTTCTCTCTGGCCATGTAACCAGCCATGGGACTCACTTTCTTATTCCCAATGAACTGACAACACCTTTACTCCTCCCAAAATCCAGCCCCTCTGTCATTACTCAGCCTGGGGGCAATTTTTGTGTTAACCCAGGTCCTGAGGAAGCCTCCCAGGAAAGTTACACCCTGGTGGGACTGGGACTGCTTTACGGGAGTGCCGGCACGCAGCGCTGAACACAGGGACTATCCCAGCTCCACCAGGGCTCTCCCAGGCACAGCTGATTTTTGGCTGTATGTAGAGCTTGCCACACATGCCTACCACTATTATGTTTGTTTGTTTGTTTGTTTGTGTTTTGGGCCTGGTTCCCCACTGCATTTCCTCAGTGCAATGAGTGAAGCCAAGCTGGAAGAGAACTGCAGCAATGCTGTTGGGAAATCACACTTGCTGCCTTCTTGCACACTTCAGATATAACCAAGAACTCCCACTTTCCACTGTTTAAAAGTTCTCTCCTTATGCTTTACAGGAAACTTTGGTTATCAAACTGCAAGCGTAGCACATGCAAAAGTGAATCATTCTGTTTGGCTGGGAATAATTAACGATGCTGTCCCAAAGTGACTCGTGTTATCATCTGCACTGTGGTAAGGCCTGGATGGCCTCTGGCCCAGACGAGTGGCCCACTGTGGTCACGTTGTACAGTGACAGCAGAAAAAGCCAGTCAGCAGTCTCTGCCAATGGTAAAGGTCTGAACTTTTGCACAGAACATGCTGACAAATTGGGGGACTTTTTTAGCTCCTGATACGGCATTGAAGTGATGATAAAATAAATGTCATTATCACTTAGCGTGCCTATGGAACAACTGCACAGATCTCCAAACTTGAAAAGGGAGTTTGCTATTTCATTTTGACACTCAGAGGAACTGAGGCACTGAGGGAGAGAGACAGTCCCAGTACCCCCTGTGCTGAGTCCTGGCATCCCTGGGCAGGGTGTCCAGTGCCCCTGCTTGCTGGCCAACCCACAGCAGCAGGCACTGGTAATACTGGGACCACTAGGCTGATACCTGGGAAACACCCACTTATTCCTGAAATTCAAAAGTATGTTGGTGATAATTCAAACGAGTTATATCACATCTTGGTAATCACAGCAGTACTGTAGGTTTCCAAGCTAAGCAGATACGACTCCTGCAAAGCGACTCTGCAGATCTCACATTGCATACTTACACAAGAGTCCTCACTCTCAATGAATCACACAGCAAAAAGGGATGGAATACATCAGCCAAGTCAGAAAAAGAGAGCCATTTACTCATTAATCAACACTGACTTTTCTGTCCAGTGAGAACAAAGTTGAATGAAAACCAGCCCTCAGATCAAAAACTATTCAAATCCTGCAAGTTGTATTTGCTGCAGCATCTACCTGATTCAAAGACCCCTTTTAGACCTGTGTGTTATGCAGAAGTTCACTGGGCTTGAAATTTCATCTATTTGTCTGTTTAGAAGAGAAAAAAATGTGAATCACACACTCCACAACTACAAATGTGAATAACCTTAATGCTGGTCTGTGCCTCATGGTTGTCATTTTGCCAAATGCTATTCTGACCAACCAGCACAGAATTTAAAGTGCCCTAAGTCTTCATAATCTTAAGATTTGAGATGGCTCACTGGGGTCTTCATTAAAGTCCCACTTTCTGACTGAAAGTGCTGGCAAGAACTTCTCCATTCAGGCCAAATATGCACAGAACTTTGTCTGGAGTCTCTGAGATCTCCCCATATTGAATGCCTGGGCTGCTCACTAAACTATAGTCAAACATTTCTGTGTGGTGAGGGCATGCTGTGGAGTATCTGTAGTTATATCCTGCACTAAGAGAAAAACAGCAGCTTAAATGATCTGGCCTGTACTTTAGAAGAATTTTTTAAACCCTATAATAATGGTTTGCTATACATAGGTTGCAGAAATGGATGCCTTTTATCAATGCAAAAAAAAAAAAAATAGTATGAACATTTTCAGCTGCTCAAACAGGAACAGAATGTGCAACATGCAGAAACTGAATTGCTTCAGATGAAGAAAAGAAAGAGGTCATCTTTAAGGCACTAGCACCTAATTCCATGTTTTGTTTCTGACAAAATCCAAGGGTCAGATAGAATACCCTGCAGTTCAGAGCAAATGTCCTGCAAAGTCAGGCATCCCTGGTATTCTGGGCTTACATGCAAGTAGGGTTGTGATTGCCTCTGTGAGATGGTACCTCATGGGCAGCTGAACAGCACACCTGGGTGGACACTGCAGCTTGCTGAGTTTCAGCAGCTCTTCCCTTGTACTCCAGCAACTCCGAGACTCCTCTGTTTTCCCCTTTGCAATCAGGACCAGCCACACTCTTTCTCACAAAATGCTTTAATGGCAGCCACGTAAAACAATGTGCCTAGCAACTCCCAGAAGGCTGAGAGAGTTGTTTCCTCTCCCCTTTTCCCCTCAGCTGACACAAGTCTGGTTATTCCACTGGCTGGGAAAGCTGTAACTGAGCTCTAGGGACCAACTCACTCCTCACACGCCGGCATTGCTATAAAAGTTTCAGTGTGCTATCCTCTCTCATCTGTTGGCAGCAGTAACTTTTACCCAGAGGCAAAGGCTAGCCAAGTCAACAGAGAAGAAATTGGTCTGTAAGTCTTGCAGGTCATCAGCCAAGATGTGTTCAAAATCACAGCATTAAATATATCGGGGTTCACATAACTCCAAACAAACAAATGCAGCCTTTGGCTTTACCAGCATCTTTGTCTAACAGGAAAGGAACTTCTCACTCGTCTGCTGTCGTCTCAGGTGTATTAATTTTAAAGGCAGGCTGTGGCTGACTTTCCATCCCCCCAGCTTGAGCAGACACTTTAGTACAAATACTACATTCTTCTGGCCCTGAGGGAAATTCTTCCAGCCTGCATTTTAACAGTTGAACTGCACGGCACTCTGGGAGACTTAAATATGGCACAGTAGTTCTATTGTTTAATATTATTAAAACTGCTTGCTCTCTTGTGATTCTGCAAGATCCTGAAGTACAGCAGTAAGTGCTAATCTGTTTCCTATCTATCAGCTAGTTCTCTTTTTTCTGGTGGATACCACTAACTAGTTTAGAGATGATTACAGATGCATCAGAATACAACAGAACTCCATTATCAGTTTTCATTCTTTCCTTATGAATATGAATTTCAGCAACAGTTTTCTTTGAACCATCTGGATTTGAACAGACTCATCTGACTAAAAGGAAGTTCCAGTCTACCAGGAAGTTTTCCAACTACTTTATGCCAGACAAACTTTTCATGGCTTGATCTACCAACACTGCAATCGTCACAAACAGACCAAGCAAAGCAAGAGAGTACAGCCCAAAAATAGCATAATTCAGCCAGTGGATCTGCTAGGCTTCCTAAGAGATCTCTGTTTTGTCCTAAACCTCTCTTTGTTAAGGAATAAACTTGCTTTTTTATTGTCACTTGTAAGACATTTTTTGTGCTGACAGTTCAGGCTTTACTGACCATAGCAATTTTTTCTACCTGCTGCCATCTGTTATCTTCATCTTACAGATCTCCAGCCTCTGCATAAGTGGGCATCCTGGATGTGCCAGTTTAGTCCTCCAAGACTGCATGGTGACAGCAGGGAGCTGCCTCCTCCTCCTTCCCTATTCTCCCAGCCATCTGCCACACACCCCCATTCACACAGCTCACTCGGGTGTCTGTGAACCTGCTGGACACCCCTAGAATTCTTTAGGTCCAAGAGCTGTGCTCTGCCCACCTTCAGGATGCACAAACTCACTTGTGCTCCATCCAGAACTGCTCTGAGTGACAGCAGAGGTGCTGTCTCTGACATGGGATTTTGCAGGTAGAATAAATTCAAAGTCAGTGGGACAGGAGCCAGTACAGCAAAGGAGAAATGTTCAATACTGGTAATAAACAAAACTGTATTTTTGTCTATTGAGTACATGTTTCTCAGACTGAGTGGAACTGTCAACTGATACTTGAGAAAACCAAGAGGAGTTCTTGGCAGTCAAACCTTTTCTAAATAGGGAACTTTGTCTCCAACAAATGAAGACTTGAGACTGCAGGCATATTCAAGATGTCTTTTTTAAAAAACTTGAGGAAATTCACGGTAGTACATTCGTTTTTTCACTCTTAGGTTTAGCATTAATTTTGCTTGTTCACAGCTATAACCAATCCAACAGACTAACTTCAGGTTTTATGATAAAGAGGAGAACAGACAAAAAGATTTAAGAGTCCTGGGGATCCCTTTCTTTTGGCCACCAGGAACTCCACTGGCTGAGGGGATGAGTGACTGGCTTCCTCTAATACAGATGCCTCTTCATTCCTGAGGACCTACAGGGTAGTTTGAAACCTGACACTGGTTTTCTGCCTGATTCTGGTTCAGTAACACTCAGTGCTTCTGCCAGCCCACAGGGCTCATTAAACATCATACGCCTGGGATGGGATCACGTTTTTGTTTTTTTTTTTCTTAAGTAGAGTAGAACCTTTTTACAGTTATGCCAATCCCCCTAACTCTGCATGTCTTTAATAAAGTGGGATTTTCATTATAATCAGAACTGCAATTAAGTAGAATTTATTGCAACAAAGCAGTTTTTCATTCTAGTTTTCTTGTAAATATAATTTCACTCTATCTAGATTTGTGGTAGGCACATTCAATTTTATTTCATTTAAATGAAAAAATCTGTGTAATTATACTATTATCTTTGATACAAAGCAATCTCTGCATCTTCTGCCCACGAGTAGCATTTCCTTTACAAAAGAACTGCTCGATATGCCAAAGAAGATGCTGCTGGTACAAAATAAATTATTATTTTGTACTGGCAACACAATTTTCTCCTTATAAATGCACAAGCAATCAATATCTTACCAGCTCCTTGTAAAGTTTCACGGGATTAAATCTGTGGCAGCCAAGGCCTCAGTGCAGGAGTCTCCCACAAGGCAGCTCTTTAATAAACAACCCATCATCAAGGAAGCCCATAAAGCACTCTGACATTGTAGTCCTTAACTGGGAAACAAATCCAGCTGGGTATCAAATATCCACTTAAGACAAAATCCTGCCCTACTGTCCAAATAAACTCTCTCCAGGTACCACGTCTGCATTTCTCAAATAAAGTACACAGGCCATAATTATCCAGATAATAATCTATAGATGTTGAATAGCCTCATATAAATTATTTAACCTTGAGATTTCCAGGAAAGAGAGATATCATCAAATACTTGCATCAAATACTTTTACAAGTTGTATGGCATCAGTGAAGCTTTGTCACAGAGAGCTGCTGTAGTCACAAAGTTTGAAAGACTTGAAAAGATCTGTAAAATGTGGGGGGGGTTAAGAAGAGAAGATGCAAAACCACTGAGTAAATCTTTAATGTAAACACATGTTCACCTGCAAACTGCATAGGATAAGTGCTGTATAAACCAGGAACACTTATGAGCACACAGCCAGCAGTGGCTGAAAGGTGCATTTGGTTGAGCAGACGTGGATTTTTCATGTATCATTTGAACAGACATTATAGAACAGTGCTTGTCTTCCCCATAATGTGAGTGGGCATCAGAAAATTTTTTTCTCAGAAGCTTTATCAGGCTCCTCAGGTTACCAGTCCTCAGACCCCTGAGTGGGCCCTTCCACAGGGGAGGTCTGAACACCAGCATCAAGTGCTGCCTCTGAAACAAGCAGGCTCTCTGCTCCTCCCTGCAAGGACTGCAAAATTTGGGCAGAGCCGAGCCGAAACTAGAGAGAGCAGTAAAACCAACTTCTCAAATATTAGGATCACCAGGTGCCTACCACCTTCTGCATCATTTTACTGACACCTAAATTTATCTGGCTCATCTAAAAAGGTCTGGTGCTGCAATTGAGAGTGGCACAAACGTTTTGTAACAGGAACCAGTGCTGGAGCTGTGCACAGGTGGCTCTTCTGTCACATGGAGCAGAGCTTGATACAGCACCTGCCAGTCAGGCAGTGACATCCTCACTCCACTTGGATAACAATGACGAGCTAAAAGAAGGAGCAATGTGAAAGAGAGAGGCTCCACTCACTCATTATATAACTAAATAGCATCCACCTATGCAAAACCCCCATGATTAGCTGCAAGGAAAACTGGCCTCTATCCAAAATCAATCTCCCTCGAGACCTGAATGCTGGCATCAAACAAGCCTGTCTAATCTGTTTTGCAGCTATCCAGAATGTTTCTCACTCTGCTGGTTTTTCTAAGGAAAGGATACAGCGGGCCTGGGCCTTCTATTGAGAGCGTGAAAGCTTTATGCCAAAGAACAAACAAGAGAAAATAGACATTAAAGTCCTGTCTGGCGACACCATTAATAAGTTCACAGTCACCATTTCCTTCTTCCTCCTCTGCACCAAGTGCTTCTTCCCAGACAGTGATCCAGACTGCTGATAGCTCTGGCTGGGAGCTTTTACCAGAAATTTTAGCAGGAAATGTTAATTTGCAAGCCTCAGTGTCCTCCCTTGGGGAGGATGGACGCTGTATCTGCATGGCCAAACTGTGGCGACTTAGAGCTCCTCAGACCTGCCTGCGACAGGCAGAAGAGAAACTCCTCTGTATCTCTAGCAAAGCTGAGTAAAAAACCAACTGTACTCATTTATTTTCTTTTGCCTTTCCCCCCAAGCTACGAAATACTAGGAAGAATGTCCAAAGCAAACAGAAAAATTCTATTAATGAAATATGAAATTTAGTGTAGTTTCATGGCCTGACTCTGAGCTCAGACAGACTTCTAGGACATAAAACCGAGCTGGAAATTTGTAGAACTAGAATAAAACAAAACTATTGCTTTGTGTAAAAATTCTACTGCATTTCTAAAAACCAGTTTAATGGGAAAGATAGCCTGTGCAAATCAGTACATATAACCCATTACAAATAAATTAGGTATCAAAGATAAATAGTTTTTTAGTATAAAGTCTGTCTCATGTAAGCAACAGAAAGGAAAAACTAGACTCACTTTATTAACAGTTCCAACAAAGCTACAGTAAAACTATAGGTCACTTTGAGAATTAAAAAATAAAAGTAAACCTATAAGCTCACTGAAGAATGATGTAGATCTGACTCTTGAAAAGTTTATTACTCAGATATATCACCTGATTTCTTATTCTTCCTCTATGAACTTTGAGCATAAGGCTGTAATTACTTACTATAGATGCAGAAGAGAACAGTGTCCTTGATTATGGAAGCTTTTCTCAGTCCTGGGAAATTTCATCTGACTTGTTTTATATGTTCGCATGTTCCTTTAAGCCAGGACAGATGTTCTTACCACATTCATATTTGTGTGGTTAGCAGCTTTTTCTGCATCCCTTTTGTCCTCATCCTCTAAAGACAAAACAAATGGTGTGTGCTGCTCAGTGCTGAACTTTATAATTTTAGTAATAGGTTGCAGCAGGAATATATTTTGACTAACTCTATGAGCCACTACCATGTACAGTCTAAGCACCTACCATGGAACACCACGGTTCTAATTGTTTTCTTCACTGCTTAATTTGAACCAATATGTCATACTCTGGATGACTTCAGAATATACTATGAGACACATAATTTAATCCAGTTATATTCTGTAATCTAATTTTGCTAAGAACCTTCAAATATATTCCAACAAAAAAGCCCCTTATGTGAAACAGCAGGAACACATTAGAGGTGGCATCAAACCACTACTCCATTAGACATAAATTACTCACAGTATGTTCCCCACCAGAACAGAGTAACAAAATTTGCAGGCCACAGTATGAGGTTGTACCCAGAAATACTTTCCAGATGAAGCAAGCAAGATTTGCAGTGGTTTTGTGACACAACTGGCAATTTCCTGCGAGTGGAAGAGGTTATCTGGTGCGTTTGCTGCACGGATTCTGTGTCCTCGCACATCTCCTTTTCTGAGTTCTACACGAAAGCTAAAGAGGGCACTTGTACAAACCAAGGTCCATCCTGACTCTCTGTGTCCTTCCCTCTCTGCCCAGCTGGCCCTGAATGCTGAGTAATTGATCACCTGGGAGTTCCTTTGTCAGACAAATCCCACAAATCCATTGCCAACCAACTGTGTGTGGTATTCCAGCCTCATGCCCTTCTTTTATCTTAAATAACACAGCCCTGCCATTGCTACCCATGTGCTCTTCGGGAAGGAAGTGAAGCATGGCTTGTTTGTACCATAAATGAATACTGCTCACAACATTTAAGACTAATTTAAATTTTTTTGCTAGAAACATGCCCATGTCGGGAAAAACATTTTTCTGATACTGTAAATACAAAGCCATGGGTGTCACAACTCACATTGCATATATTACATTCCAAGTTTTGAAAAAGAATTTCACAGTGTTTATGACAATTTAACAGCTTAACTGATGATTTTGCTCTGCAACACTGCTCTGTATTTTTAGCCCATTCTATTTTTTTCTAATCTGCATGGCACATAGGGCATGTAGAGTGACCAGGACTACCACTGGACTGCCTTGCTGTTTTTTCTAGAGTAAGAATAATCTCTTGGCTCTGCCAGTCAAGGAAAAGTCACTTCTTCCCCCAAGTTTGACTTTGAGAATTAAGCTACAGCCTTTGCAAGTAGTGCTATGCAAATCAGTGTTTCTCACATAAGAAGCTTTTCACAGAGTCTGCAGCAAGAAACTTCTTATGATAAGCATAGACCTATTTTTTGCAGTACATGATAGCATACTTTCTTTCTGAAATGTTTCATTATTTCCAGCATGTCTGTCATACAAGATTATTTTTATTTTCTTTTAAATCTAGTTACTACCGTTCCATCATTGCAGTACCAGCCAGTTGTTTTCTCAACACAACCCTCCCAGTCTCATGTGGAACTCTCTCAGTTTCATCGTGTTAGAAAAACTCGTGTCCCTTTGACTGCAAACCACTGGCAATGGTAAGCATTCATTTCACTCTCTGTTCTGTCATCTAACACAAGACTGAACAACTGGAGCCCCAAGCTGATCATATCAGCACTCCAGGAGTTAGAGGCAAACATCTGGAATTTATTTGTTAGAAATAAAATGAATGACATCTTTTCAGGAGTTTTAGCTTGCACCTGTACTTATAAATCTCCACAAGGGCAAGTTATGAATAAATTTAACCAGAAGCAGGAGGCAGAGGCTCAGATTTTGAGCCCTGTGGCTCAGTCCCTGTCAAGGGCCCCAGGAAGAAGTTTGGTACTAGGATGCCCTGGAGACACAATTTGTTGAGCTCTCCTCTTCCACTGCAGGATAAGGAGCAGAGTGCATGAGGCTTGCTGGGCCCCCCGTGCTGGCAGAGCCCGTGTGCAGAGAGCTCTGCAGGGAGCGTGGGGGGCACAGCCCCCCTGGTGCCCTCTCCCCGACGATGCAGGGGTCTATCCAGCCTTACAGTCCACACTGGCGACTGGAGCTTTGTCCACCTTCGCCTCGGAGGAAATGTAACCCTGAAGGTTATTTTTGTTGGCTGCAACACCACTAGAGGTTTGAACTTCAGCAGAAGCTGTGAAGGGGAATGGAAAGGAGCACAGGAGAAAATTAAGGGGACAGTTCTGCAAACAGAATAGTAATGGAGGGGGGACAGAGGTCGAAAGAATCAAACACCACCACTGTTATCTGACGGGAAGGCACAAAGATACAGGATGAACCTCAGAAAACATGGAGAGGAGGGAACAGGGAATACACAGAGAGGAAGAAGGGCATGGGAGAAACAAAGAGATAGAAAGCCCTGCCAATTGTTTGGATGAAGTGTTACCTTTGCCTAGGCACTGAACTCATTGTCTGCAGCAGTCTCCTTTCCTGCTTCTTTCCTGAGCCTCCCTCAGCACAGACAGTGCCTGTTCCAAATCGGAAGGTGACTGATGTGGGTCCTGCACTATGGGCAGGTCTGTACCAGGGACCAGATCAACTTCTTTATTTTCACTTGTGCAGAGTGCAAGGTTTTGCACTGCAAGGGTTTAACTGACTGAAGTGCAAGTCAACCACGTCTTATCCAACTTGGCAGCCTTTCTTGGAAAATGTTCATGTTTAGGCATTGGTATGATTTTATTGAGACAAGCTCATTCAAAATGCAAGCCCACACCTGGAGAGGTAAGGCAGATTCACACAGGTACCCATGGCTGGGTACTGCACCCAGTCCATTTCTCTGCATGCTGACTATGGGCCCCAACAGGGATGCAGGATGCTGCGACAACAGGAACTTGGTATTGCAAGGGAACTCTCATATTCCTTTCTGATTATAATGGAAGATACTCTGAGGCAAACAGCATTTTTGTCTCTACAGAAATCCAAGCACGAAGATGTCAGAAATGATGACAAGAACTCAGCATTTCAATGAGGTGACAGCCCACATGCTCCACACTCAGTACTTCACACACTCAGACTATTTCCAGTTACTGCAAGCCGTAGTGAGACAGTGCAACAAAACTCAATTTAGTAGAGAAAGGCAGTAGGCAAAATGTTCTGGCTGTACCTTAATCAAAACCTTTAAAAAATAAAGACAAACTGAATGCCCCTAATGGTGGGACAGTTCCTATAAACCACTCCAGCCATACTCTGTAATTCTGTCTGTCATCAGATACTCCTGGATTTTTTTCAGTGTTCTGCAAGTTAATTCCAAATGTTCTATGTTGTGGGATTTTTCATTTCCTGGTGTTTGGTGGGGTTTTTTTTACTTTTTTGTGGGGGGAGAGGGGAGGGTAAGAGGGGCTGTTTTGTTTTATTAAAGGATCTTAGGAGAATCCTTACAAGAATTGTTTTCATGAAGTGATCAAATGCTCTTTGCCAAGTACACAAGCTCTTTGGAGAAAGGAAAAATAGGATTCAGAAACAGTAACACTAATTTGGGGGGAACCATTCGGAGCATGACAGACCAACAGAAGAGAGAGGAGCACAAGACTCGGGTACCATAACGCACACAGCATGCCCTATTTTACAAAGGTTGGGTGGGGTTTTTAATAGGTGCTCCCTCCTGCTCTGGATGAGAGGAGGCCAATATGACAAATGTTGGTGTTATCAATGAAAGCGCCCCAAGCTTTGTCTGGAAGACCTGTTTAACTAAGGTCTGCTCTGCTTATCGCTGGTGCTTGCCCAAGTGGAAGCTGATGACCTTGTGGCACTGGCCAGAACACAAGCAAACCAAAAACGTAAGGGATCAGCCCCCTGGCAGAGTGTCAGCACTCCCGAGCTCAGCACCACACTGCTGCTCTGGCACAGGAGCAGAGGAGCTATTGATGACCACACTGCTGGCAGCTCCTCTGCCTGCAGAACTACAGCACCAGCAGCAGGACGCTGTGAATACCTGACAGAGGTGTTTTCACACATGCATCACACAGCACCACATTATAAACTATTTCAGGCTGCTTCAGGAAGCTGCTAACATAAACGCATGGAAATAAACCCAAAAGCCATTAAAAAAACCCCCACAACCTGAAACAAGTATTTTATCACTGCTCAATGTTTGAACTGTCAGCTTTATCCCCCTGGCAAGTAGGCAGCTCTAGTTCACAACTGAACACCTACTTTATTTATTTAGCTCTGCTGCATTTAGCCTTACATCCTGTCTGCTGGGTGCATCCGGCTCCACGGATCTCCACGCAGCAAAGCCTGAGCATAAGGGGGGGGGGGGGGGCTACTTTCCACAAGCCAAAAAACAGGAAATTTGATGACATTGTTCAGTGAGCAGACGTCAGCAGAGAGTGATACAAAAGAGTAAACAACTTCCTAGCAGTAGCAGACAAATGGGCCGGAACTACTGGAATCCTGTGATGTCTGGCGTGTTTTGCATGAAAATTACTGTTTCAATGAAATAGAGAGAGATCTTTGGCTGATGCAAATTGGAGCTGCTCCCTAGAAATCTAGGAACTACACCAGTTTTGTCTGTTTAATATCTGACTCCAAGTCCTTACCTTTCTGATCTTGAAAATATAGTTTTTGAGAATTCATATTGTTATTCTACATATTTTGCAAATATTCTCATTATTTTAGAACACATGACAAGTTGATTTGAGTAGAAAGGATGAACTTTAGTGAAAATAATGAAGGCAGTGCCAGTAATGCAGGTGCCACTTCATGATGATCATCCTACCATCAGTCTTATATATACAATGGATATATAGACATATGACCTATAATCTTGTTTAAATACTTCAGTATGAAGGAAGCACTTTGCTGGTGGAACCACACAGTAGGCATGACATCTCCCTTTTGGATTTCGGTGTTTGCTTTGTGGAATCTGCTCTCCTATTTTCCATCTATGGGCAAATGTCAAATGTGATCCAAAAAATTAACCTCTCAGGTAAGCATACAGTGACTCAAATTACAGCAGGCAGGAAGGAAATGTAAGGGAGGAGATTTTTGCTCCAACAGAATGCCATTCTGCCCATCCCTGCCCAGTTTAAAGGTCTCTTAACTGCAAGAAGTAATATTTGACCAGTGACCACAAACATGGAGCTTCACTAATGAATTCCAATCAACCATGTCAAGAAAGATGGTAACCCCTGGAAAAACTCTCTTGCCTACACATCTACCTGCAAAGAGACCACCAAGGCATGTAATTTTGCCTTTTGCACTGTCCCTTTCAAAGGGATGTAGAGAATTAAGTCCTATTCTGAACAAGTTAGTTCTTAAACTGTTGACAAACAAGTCAGGCCAGGACTTAGCTGGGGCTTTAAAACCTGGAAACATCTGGGGACTTTACAGTAAATACACAGGGATGTTCCCCAGGGGGATCCAATTCAGTAGGTACCAAACCCAGGACTCTCATCTCATCCAGGTATCCCCTCTAGCCAAAATCTAAGCAGAACTGACTCCTAAGATGAAAATTAGCAGCTAAATTTAGAGCTGTCCATGAGACTGCCCTACTCCCAGTAACAGAGAGAGAGAACAACAGGAAAGAGCCAGATGCTTCTCGGCTCTCCTTGCCAAACTCTCCTCTCTTTGGAGACAAAAAATGTACTACGTAATCCTGGGGAGGAAGACACACCAATAACCATGTCAACGCTGCAGTCAAATGACAAGGCAAACACACTGGGCCAAATCTATCTGCACTATACAGCCAGTGACTTGAGCAAACTTTGCTCTTCCTAAATCCTGGCAAGTAGCTACAGGCTAACAAATGGCTGGGCAAAAATAAATAAACACATGCATCCAAAGAGCAACAAATGCCAATAAAACCCAGCAGGTCTATAAACAAAACTGCTTTTCACTCATCACTCTACCTACATCAGAATCTCCCTGGCTTCAATTACTTTGTTCTTTCAGCAGAGTATGAGTTTGTACCAGTTCTGTCATTCTTCCCTGACTCCTCGGTTTGAAGGTAAGAATTAAGGGCTTAGAAAACAAACTCCCCTCTGACGCTCATCATTCCCAATCCTCCTCTATCTTTGCTTACACTGTGAAATTAGAAGTACATACATCACTAGCAAAACTTCCAAGAATAAGCAAATCAACCTGGAGGAACTCCAAAGTGCTTATCAGAGAATGATATTCACCTGGCTGTGCCAATAATGTCAAGAAGTCAGTCGTGTCAGCAGACAGGTTTTCTGCAAACCCCACATGGCTTCAGGATGAAATCATTATTTGCTACAACTCCCTTTCCAACGTTTCATTGCACTAAGGCTTATGGCTTATACATGGCTAGGGAAAAAGACCTTGCTGTGACCTGCAGGAACAGCAATGATGGCGCTGTGACACGACCCGAGGGGAGATACATGACTGTACAGGCCTGTCATCCACATGGCCCCACTTATTTAGGGCCTTCCATTGTTAGGTTCTGATTTATACCAACAGAGGTGACCAAAGGCAGACAGCATGTGGTTTTAGATATTAATGAACCCATGGAATCCCATTGTGTGCGGGCACAGAAGCAAGCACAGCATAGGAAGGGTGGGTGGCTGTGCTGAGCTCTCTCAGGATAGGGGTCAGTTACTATCTCTCCTCGATAGGATCTGGCAGAAAGGACAGCAATTTCTACAGGAATTCTCTCCCCCTTTTAATGGTCTGAGGCCCCAGACTAGCAGGTATGCTGCAAAACACAAAATGTTTTCCAGTTACCTCTACAATGCCATACCAACAAGATTGATTCAGCAGCCAGGCCACTGTTTCCTGCTTTTTCCTGTGCACCTAAGCAGAGAACTCCTTTTAATTTTCTGTGACTGGGATCTGTCATTATCCCCCATGTTCAACTAAATTTCTACATATTATTTTATTTCATGGAGGTGTATTTTGAAATTTTACTTCTTCAGTGTAATGTAAAAACACCTTTTAATAAGATTAAATAAGTAATAAAAACACAGCCTAGGTTTAGACGGGAGTGAACCTGAAGACCACTAACTATGGTATTTCCTCAATTTTACACCTATTTCAGGTCACTTCACATTAAATTAGCAAATGGACTAAACTGAAATATGTTCTGATATAAAAAGAGTGCTTGTCAGGAAAAACGAGAGCTCCAAGGGTTTGATGCACCTACCATGTGCCCATCCACAAAGGGGAATGTGTTTCTTACAGGATCACTGCACAGTGGTAAGCTTTGTTTCTGTACAGATTTTGACATATGTCTAAAGTTAGACTTAATTTAGAATATTCCTCTTTGAATTGAGAAATGTTCTTTCTGTGCAAATGAATAGTGTATTCAGTGTGAATAAAGCTTCTGCTATTGCACAGTTCATCTTATCTACTGATGTAATTTCCTCTTAGCTGCTTCTGTAATATTAATAATCACCATACAGCCAAAGAGGTCATACACTAGGAATGTATACTTAAAAAATTCTTCAACATCGCTGAAGAGTTGGAACAAAAAAATCTATGTTTCTGGCTACATGAACACACTGAATGACTCGCAAGAACATGACGTTATGCCATTTAAAGGTGGGGATAAAGAAACCTGTCTGCTCAGGGGAAAAAGACTCCAGACTGCAAGAGAAACACAACTGGACTTAGAAAGGAAAATCATGAATGAACAGCGAACCTAAGCTTCCTGCACAAGCATAGAAAAGGACCATAAATAAAGTAATCATGCTGATACAGGTAAAGGATCACACGCCAAAAAATCATTATTTGATTTATGGATTCAGGACATTTCTTATGTGATCCTTAATAAGGCAATTCTTGTTCTAAAACTGATTTTCAGCAGTGACTTCTCTTTCCCTGAGCACAACAGAAGCAGCATCTGAAACACAGTACTTTCAGCACTCAATTCCTTGATGCACAGACACTCCAAGGATCCCCACTTCCCTACCCAGCTGAAGAGCAGAAAAAGGAAAACATGCAGGTGCAGAAAAATGGATGTTTTTAAGGACACTGGTACCTTTTAAGGTAAAAAGCTGGAGTATTTTTTTTTTTGCCATGTGTCCTCTGGTTGGCGGGACTGTGGCTATTTCCTGGTGTTATGAAGTTCAGCTCTATGTACATGAATGAAAGAGGACAATGAACCTCTACCATGTCACAGTCACACAGTTAAGATGCCAGAAGTAAAAAACTGGAAATTCCCGTCACCTCTCTAACTCATGCAGGAATGCAGGAGCCTGTGTTTCAGATCCAAAGGAGCTTAGGAGACAGGAGAGCTCAAAGACCTGGCTACCTGCTGGTAATAGAGTGAGATTTGGGAGGATCTGCCCCTTGAGCTTCAACAGGATACCCACACTAACATACCAAGGGAAACTAGTGTATGTGAAAAATGAAGTTAACATTTAAAAAAGAGAATTAAGATGCTCTTTAACATCCTTGATTTATAAAAGCCCTTCGTGTCACAATATATAATTTTGAATGAAGCATTTCTTCTCCTTGAAAACAGCGAAAATTACTTTCAAGTAAAGTGCAATAGTTTCTACATGGAAAATTTAAAAACTAGGTCAAATGCATAAAAAATGTAAATTTAAGAAGGAGACAAGGTCTAGGGCATTTGGAGCAAAGAGACATTAGAGCCAAATAATTAACTCTCAAGAAACAGCCTCAGAACACAGTAACTGGAAGCTTTCAAGATGGGCTGATGAAAAAAAAAACCTAAGAGTATGACCTAGTAAAAATAGCAATGATTCCTTAGAATACTACAGAAGAACTGATATCTCACAAATATGTTCTTTTTATTCTTTTTCTTTGGGTGAATATAGGTCTATGACAGACACTGTGCTCTTTTATGTACTGGAAATAATTCTTTTAAGTAATTTGAAGTACACTGTTCTGAAAAACTTATTATTCCCTCCTCAGATTTGAAGGCTGGTTAGTTCATAGAGGTAAAGGACTTGTTATTTTCCTTTAAGTCAAAGCATTTTAAAACATTTTAAAAGCCACAAAGAAAGGTTATAAACACTGTTATGGTAACTGTATAAGCTACAACCTCTGAGCAATAGTCTAAAATAGTTTGAGCAGAACCTGTGGGAGGGATTGCAGAGGGATGCAGGCACACACAGCTCGACACAGAAGCTGTATCTGACAATCCTAACCAGCTAAATCCCAGTTTATAGGAAATGCCTAGGGAGAGCACAGGCACTGACTTCCATGCAATCTATTTTGTTGAAAATCAAGGACTCTGCATGTCCAGCACACAAACACATCTCACTACAATCAAGAGAATTTTAAGTTAAGCTTGTGCTTAAGTTCTTGCTGAAACATAGCTTGGTGTTGCACTCAAGCAAGTTTGTAACACCCATTCATTTTCAATCAGACAACATTGTAGGAATTACATCTTGCTCTTAGGATTGCACTTGGACTGATTTTGTCAGTCCCCAAAGAGAGAATTCCACAGTTTATTACAAGAGCTGGGATTAACTATGTACTCTAGTAAAGACACTAGAAATCCTAGCAGGATGCAACTGTATAATTACACTTCTCACCGATATCTCAGAACAAAATACAAATCTCAGTTAGTGCTAACTGGCATCCCCAGAGCATACAAATTCATAAATGAAGTTTTTGTAGATTTATAAACAGATAGAGAAAAGCTTATTGGAAAACAACAGACTAGCCACACTCAACAACTTAATTTCAATGAGGTTCTGGCAAACTAGAAAATATAAAGGAAATAGTTGCATAATGCCTAATGACTGCTTAAAATGGAAAAAAAAATGTTTCTTTTATCTTGGCTTGTTTTAAGGGGATGGTCAGAGAGTACAACACTGCTTAAATATGAAATCATGCCTATGATCAACTGAAGCTATTAAAAACTGTGTGCATGTACTGTCCAGTACCAGGTTAGCTTTGAGCCATGTTAAAAAGAGAATGATTTCTATTTGCTAGGCAGCTGTGGTTTTAACTTTATAGCACAAAAGCAATATATTGACTTTCCTGCAACTAAGGAGGATGTAGTAAGTATTCTCAGGAGACTAGGAAATAAATCTATACATACATTTAGATCTATAAATCTATTTGATACTGATAAATCTATATTCCGTTTCTTTGTTCTCTGACTCTCTACACATTAACCAGCTATTGCAAATTACCAGGAAACTGTCATTATTGTATACTTGCAAAGCTTCCCACTTTCATACATCCCAGCCTCTGGAAGGTGCTATCACTGGAGCATGCCAAGAAGGTAATGAACAAGGTGTGTGTTTCTCCAAGGGCAATCTTTGTGGAGAACACTCTTTGGTATTGGCCCTGCTCAGGAGATGTGAGACACACGCTGCTCCTCAGCACAGCTTCCCTGAGAGTTACAGAGGACCTGTATCAACAGATGCATCAGAAACAAAAGGTAAATGTAGTCCTGGCCTACACAGGCACAGCTCTTGCAGTTCTGTCTGTGAGCTGTCCCAGAAGAAAACTAAATTTTATACCATATAAATAGGCTGTGAGTGTCTAGCAACAATATGTTCATTTTTTCATTGCAATATTATGCCTTATATTGCACATGCCAAGCATAAAATTCAGGCTAACATATACCAAGATTTTCAACTTTCATGCTAAGAGAAATACCTCCAGTACTTCTGGTCTTGAACCTTGCATTTCTTGTTAACTTCAACTCTGTGTCTTCTGAGGCAAAAGTGCTTTTAGTGCACCAACAGTTTACTGCTGTTACCGTCACTCAAAGAGGCCTTGTTAAGGGGCATCAGAATATTACATTAATGAATATGAGTACTGGTAGTAGGAAAGATGCCCCCAGCTGAAGATCTGACCCTTTTGACTATTATTTTGGATGTTGCACTTTTCACAGCTGCAGCTAACTATGTTTCATGGCCAACAGCTTTCTACATGTACTATAAAGCTCAAGACTCCCTAACAAATGATACTAAAATTAACGGTCCTTAAAAATAAGAAAGGCAACAATGGCAACACACAGGCTCAGCATCCATCTTGTCATCTGTTTACACTGGAAAACTGTAAAGTCACTAGTCATTATTTCACTGCTTTTGCAATTATTAATCCCTAGATTCCAAATCAATTTTACATGGATGATAAGTTTTTGGTACTTTAGCTCCTGCTGTGCAGCACCGTACTCCTTGAAAAGTCTGAGCAAAATAAAAATGTTGGCAAACCTGATCTAAACTTGAAACCAACTCAAAAAATTAATTCTGAGTGCAAGTGTAGTAGAAATCCTTAACATGCCCTGCAGCATTTCTAACAGATAGGAATGAGCAGTCAGCAAAGAACCTGCTTGAGGGATGCAGGAAAGCATCAGCAGCTGTCACTGCAGCAGGCTCCAGAGAGCTGCAGGAGTCACACCAGCAAGGGGCCGGGCTTTGAACGTAACTTCCAGTTCTTGTGTGAGTGAACTGTTATTTTTTCCTTACAAACTCTACACGTGACTTAGCAATTCCATTTTCTGGAGTGACACCCAGACCAGCAGGTTGCAGTTCCTTGGGTCAGGACTGGGCAAACCTGTGGCAAAGCCTGTGCTGCAAAGCCCTCGCTCAGCAGGGTCCCTGGGGATGTGTGAGATCCAGAGGCCCCTGGTCACATCCCATCCTCCAGCAGATCCAGTGGCACTGCCCTTCCTCCTGCTGAGAGCTGCCATCTCTCAGGAGGTGAAAAAATGTGAAGAGTTCAATCCAACCAACACTCTACAGATGACAGCAGATTCCTACAGAAGCAGAGCTGTGGGGCAGTGGGACAGACACACCTGACCACAGGCCCTGCTTTGGTTCATGCTGAGGAAGGTGCAACGAGCCCCATTCCCTGTGTGGGGCTGGGAATCCTGGCTCACGCACAAAGGAATGAAGATGCCTCAGAAACATATTTTGAAAGGTGGTCTCAAAGCCCAAAAATGCAAGATAGCCAAAGTACAGAACATGACATCAGAGCTAAACCAAAAACATATATCTTGTCTATACTACTGACTAACAGCCAACTACTTCACTCTATAAATATTACCATCAGGATCAGCCAAATTGGAGCTCTCCCTCAACCGCAGCTGAACTGCAGCACCCATGAGTCTCCCCTTGAGCAGGGATGCCTCTCTAGGTTTGAGATTCCTTACCCGAGACTAAGCCTTCCCTGCCCGAGGCAGAGAGATTCCCTCGGTAGCACGCTGAATTAATTCTAATGAAACGTTATTAATCTATGCAGCTACTCAATATTAATTAGTATAAACCTCACAGAGATAATTTCATTAGACTTATACCATTGTCCAGGTCTGAGACTAAGATTGGCCCAGTTGCATCCAGAGTCCATAAGGAGTTTAGAGAGCAAGGGGGTCTGCTCTGAACCTCGTGACTCAACAGGAAGGTCTGTGGTCTCTGTGTGAATCACACTAACCAGATTCTAATCCAATTTTCCTTTGTATGTTTCTTCCACGCAGTAATTAATAAGGCGAACCTCACCATCAAACTTACTGACCCATAGCAAACCCCTGTTAAATTTTATTAAATACCATCACATTTATTGAACTCCGCCAATTATTATTTCACCTTAATAAAACATACTGCTGCTTCTGTCTTTTGAATGAGGTGCATTCTACTCAACCCCAACAGCCAGAATAGCTCACATTCCAGGACAGAATAAGAGCAACTCATTCTGTGTCTTCATTCCAACATTTCTGGACATCTTTTTGGACCCCAGAGCTTTGTCACAGGTACCCAAGCTCTAAGACTGTCCTTGAGTTAATGCACCCCTTGTCAATTTAGCATATTCTCCACCTGGATGCTGTCCCTGGGACAGATGAAATCCATCCCTTTCCTTTGTTGTTTGTCCTCAGACAACAAAGAAATCTCACAAAGGGTCAAAATGTATCATCTCTTGTTGCCAGCTAACAATTCCTTATCGCCATTACTCATTTATTCTGTTTATGTTTTCTTACTGCCATAGTAACAATACAGCTACAAAGGGCTTGCATGAAATAAATCAATGGAGTCTGCAGACGTGAAAGCTGCTCAGTTAAACAATGGTTCATCTCGAGGGGAGAAGGTGAGGCACAAAACCTGCAACACATTAATGCTGGACAGCTTTTAACCACACACTGGTAACTGACAAACAATGTCAAAAGAAAACAGTGTCTAAAGAAAACTTTTTTTTATTAAAATTTAATGGGGAATGTAGAACAAGGAGGAAGACTTGAACGAGATGGTCGCGAGTATTCATCATTGTTGTAACATATTAATTAAGTGTTGGTATTACATGCAAACATCAGAAAATTGGCCTCTAGCCTAATGACCCTGCACTCTACGAGAAACAGCCCTCAATTCTTCCTTATACTAGTGTCCGTTTTTCACATGAACAGCCTCACCGCATGAGATGCAAGATTTCCACAATCAAAACTTCACAATAGACAACACACACTCAGAAAAATAATCTATTAAAAGTGATCTGCTAAACACTTTAGGGACAGCATGGAGAGGGGCTGTTGTATGAAGGGCATGTAGGCAAGTTCTGTTCAGTTTGTTTTAGTTTTTAACCAGCTCTCCCTGGTTTTCCCTTTACTACAAATCTCAAAATATATTTACTGTTAGTCTTTGTACTTATAATTAAGTGCATCACAATGCTGATACACTTACAAAAATGCCCAGAAAGAGAACTTTTAAGATCCATAGACATTTTCGTGGATCTTAAAAACACAGGTGTTTTGCCCCGTTTGAGATGTCCTGGTATCTCCCCCACGATCTTCCCTACTCCGGAAGGCTGTTTGTCAGCCGTGTGCTGTGTGCACTGTGTGGCAGCCCAGGAGGATCAGCCGAGGTACAGCAGGACCAAGTGGCCTAAGGATCACAGTCTTAGAGGAGGAGATCTAAATCAAGTCTCTCTTTGCTGGATTTGCTCCTTACAACAATCTTTACTTGCAACGGGAAAGCCTCAAGTGCCTTTTCAGCTTTGCGGCCCCATCGGCTCCACTGTTTTATGCTTATTTCTGCCACCAGTATCTCCAACAGCCCTGGGATGCTGTTTTGCTGGATCAACAAAACACAACGATAGGCAACATCTTACAGATCAAATACGTGACACAGAGAGAACAATGGGGACAGGTGGATGGGGTGTAACACAGGGAAAAACAGCACTGCCGGAGTGGAAGGCAGTGCTTTCCACAGACTTGAGACAGCCACAGTTAACTGGGTCTGGCATGGCTGCTGCTGTCAGCAACACTGGAAAGCTTTCAGAGCAGCAAATAAGCCCAAGCATGTATCAACTCACTGTAAATAAGTTTAGGCTTGAAATAAGAAGGATTAGAAACCCTCAGAAAGAACAACCTTCTAATAGAAACAGGGAAAGGCTGAAAAGTAATTAGCTTTGAGACAGTACAGGATGCATTTATGAAAGACATTTAATGCTGTGGCTGCCCATAATAGCAGAGGACTGACCTTCATGACCCAGGTCATCCTCCCACTCCAATAACTGTGTATGTCCCCAGAACACAGAAAAGAGCAAAAGCCTTTGTTCAAAGCCCTTTTGCCTCTCTGTGCTTGTTGTGTGCTTAATCCACTTCCACAGTGGCCAGTGAGATAGTAAAAAAGTGGTATGAGAAAAGATTTTAAGTCCAAGAAAATGCATTAAGCAGAAACAGAGTAAGTCACTATATCAAAACCTCAAATGTGCTCTATTTGAAATTTAACTTTTAAATCTTCCATCCCCGACTCCAAAGCACAAGAGCACAAAAGTGATTGGGGAACCAAATCTCCTGGTTTTATGGCTGTCATTAAACAGGTCATAAAAATTACTGACTGGCTCTTTACGCCTTTAATACATTAAACATAATTACAACCATGCCCTGACTGAGAAGTAATCTCACTAGGCAGCATGTGATTTTAGGGTTTTGAAGAAAAGCAACTGCTCAGCAGCACACAGAGCTCACTGATCCCAGAGAAGAGGAGCAGGCAGCTGCACAGCCACGTGATCATACAACACAGCTTGTGTAGTCCTCTGGCCTGGGCTAAAATCCTTCATCACTATCATTACCTCAACAGGTAACTCCTAGAAACTACAAGAGAATTGCTTGAATTCTAAAGAAAAAGGGAAGAAAGAAGGTTTTTCAGCCAGTTGGGAGGAAAAGTAGTCCCGGAGACACCACACATAATTTAAATAAAAGCTGAACTCCCTTGAAGAAGTACATTTCTAGCATGCTGTAAGTGATCTATTCATTCCTGCTCCATATAGAATTCCTGGAAGTACTGGAGGAGGAATGGGACTGAGTCAAACATTAAGACAAAACTTGAATAATTACTTCCAGTTCCGGGTGCCTTCCATTTTGAGAACCTCAGGTGACACTCTTACAGCTGATACTCAAAAGGGCTGCAAGTTCACTGTTTATTTTCTTACCTGCCTAGGCAGTTTAATTCTCAGTTTGGCAGCTCCACACACAGCGAGTCTGTTAGGTCTGCTCTGGCAAAGTAAGGCAAAATTCAGAGACCTCGAGTTCCCTTTCCTCAGGAGAGGCTGCCTTACTTTACATCTGTTCAACTCACCTAACTGTCCTTGACACTACAGTGACTGCAGAATAAATTTATCTTAATTACCTTTTAAAAAGCAAAGAATTTAGCATCAATCCTCAGAATGAGAAGCTTTATTTTGTTTCTGTTTACAAGTTCTGTAAATCCCAGTTCAAAGTCAGCTTCCAAATTCATTGAAAGGCACCCAAATGACATTTCAAAACTAAAGCATAGACAGCCCTTGGTGCAGACAGCATGCTCAGTGAGAAGGGGATAACTCAGCATCTATATAAACCTTAGAGTATTTCTAGGTTAAAAAAACCCAAACCCATTAATCTTTAAGTCCCTCTTCAAAATCACATTGTCCACCCTTGGAGTTAATGCCACATGAAATTCTTCTCTTATTTCCTCTTAGCATTTCATTCAAACTGCCTAAGTGCAGGTTTAAAAGCTCTTCCATCAACACTTAGTTTTGAAAATGGTAGTAATTTACCCTCAGCAGAGAACATATATAGTAATCTGCTTGTTACCTCTTTGTTACAATGTCCCACTGTGAATGCATCAGCTGCATGAAATATTGCTGCTCTCCATCCCATTTCAGGCATTTGCAATTTTATCAGCTTTTGAAGAAGTTGGGCTGAGCCTTGGCAGTGAAGCAGGAAAGAAACTGACTTTCAAGGACTCCCAGTGTGAAAACCTCAGCAACTTTTTGTTCATAAAAGTCTATTCAGGGATGTGGATATTGCAGGTCTTCAAAAGATGTAGTTACAAAACCTCTCTGTTCAATTTTAGGTTCTTGTGGGGCTTTTTTCCCACATGGTTCAGTATCTGGACCACAAAGCAGATGAGACTATTTGGCAGAAATATTCATCAATACTAAGCCTTTTTTGTAAGTACAGTGATATTATCATATTAACTTTATCAAACAGTGTTAACCACGTCAAAGGTTTGTATTTGCTCATAGCACCAAACTACCTATGTTTCATTTTACTGTGGAGCAAAGGTGTCAGTACTATAAGCAGTAAGAACATTCTTCTTCATTTGTCAGTCAAGGTTAAAGGGGGATCCCCATGGCATTGGCATCACTTAGGCCATGGCCAATTAAGGGAGCAGACTTTCTGTTCCTCATCCTCATTTTCTGGCTGCAGATGCTTCAAGACTGAAGCAGCAGGAGCCACGGAAGCAGCACTCATCTCCACGGGACATGTCATCAGCCACAGTGTCTCTGGGGCCACTCTCAGCCCCACAGCTGAGCAGCACTGGACCCCACTGCCCCAGAACCTCAGCACCTTCTTTCTGCCCTTCCTCTGGACAGATGAGTGTCTCCAGCCACACAGATGGGAACTCCTTCCCTCAGCCCTTTAATCCACCTCAGCATTTCCCGGTTACTCATTCTTTTGTTCTTTGACAAATGATTGCCTACCAGCTCCTGTAACCGGGTCATAACTTCCCATCTGGCAGGAAAGCAAAGCGGCTTTCCGGCAGTATAGGTAGTGCTGCGGTCTGCTGACTTCCCTGAAAGTCAGCCTGCCTGGTTAGCCCCAGTCTCTCCTGTCCTATTGCACCAGAGAAATATTTCTTCCTATTTCTTCCCAGCCTCCTGTCATCCACATGGCACGTCCCTTCAGCAGATAAATCAGGTTTTCCAGTTAAAGGCTGAAAACCAAATTAGAGAAGAACGTAAAAATTCACACATAGCCAATTAATGATCTTTGGCAAAGTATTGCTTGAACACCATGATGGGGTTTTACAAGATTATTGTTATTGTTTGGCAAAGCTTTTAAGTGACTGTTACATTATTTTTAATGAGTAGTAATTAAGGGGGAGTTTGCTACTGAATTTTAATTTGAAAGACATTTTTCTTAACACATTGGTATATTTAATTGGCACACAGCAGTCCATGTGAATGCGTGCACACAGCAATGTACACCTTTTCCACCAGCAACTGTAGTTATCCTAGTGCATATGGCCGTAAATTTCCAGAAAAAAAATAAAAGGGAGACAAGCAGAACAGGAAGGAGACAGTCACAAAACACAGGGCCCAGCTCTGAGACTAGGCAGTAAGATCCATAGCTTAGTGAGGTCTGCCAAGAACAGGAAAGCAATAAGTAATGAATCACAAACAGCTGGGGGTAGGGGGGAGTTTTGGACTGGTTCCCTTCTAACCCAGTCACAACCAAAGCAAAGTCCACATTGCCAGGCCAGGGGAACAACAGGAGGAGTCTGACACTACTTTGAGGCAGGAGCTCAAACGTCCATGGATCTTGGAATGACTTGCAAAATCCTTTAGTGCTGCAAACCATATTTACCATACTGAGAAACACGGTCTTTGAACCCATTCTCAGCTTGTCTTACCACAGCCAGTGGTGCCTCAGTGTCAAACAGTGCATCTGCGAGCACGGATGTCTCCCCTGCCCTCCCTCTGCCTGCACTGCATCAGCTCAGCCTGAACTGATCGCACTAGGAAACAACAGACACAAACCTACACTTCCCTTGAAGGAGATGATTTTTTGTCTTCCTAAGGAGACCTGAGTATGAAGTAGAAGGCACGGATGCCATGAAGGATCAGTCCTTTCAGAATGCAGCAGGAGAGGCAGACCTGGAGGGCTGTTTTCCCTGCTGCTGCAGACCTTGCCCTCTGCAAGGTAGGTGAGGATCAGGCTGTGCTGTAGAACAGGGAGCAGTTGGGCACTGTGCCCTGGGGCAGGACAGTTCATAGGGAGGTGAAGAGAAGATGCTTCAGGAGAGCTGGGTCAGCAGGGTCAGGGCAGCCCAGGAAGCAAGCACTCCTCCTGCTCACTGTTTGCCATACTTTTGCTTCCCTTTTCCCTCACTGTCCACCTTTTCTCTCCTCCCTACCTCATGTTTCAGTGTTTTTTCTTTTTTCCCTGCCTCACTGTCACTGTCTTATCTCCCCCTTCCAGTCCTATTTATTTGCTCCCCTTCTCAAGCAACCATTTGTATCCATTAACCAGAGGTGGATGGAGGTCCCAGCCAGACCAGTAACAGCCTCAGCAGGCAGTGGCAGAGAGCTGCAAGCCTGTCCTATGGCCACCCACAGCCTGTGCCACCCAAGTCCCCACCAGGCAGTGCACCCAGCAGCACAGCAGGGAAGCAGCTGCTCTCACCTGAACCTGCTGCATTTCACTATTTTAACATTCTGAATGCCTTTGCTTCTCAGCTCCATCACTATAGCAAGGGATCAACCCCAGTCACTCCCTTTTCCTTTACAGGGAATTTTTGCTACTCTGCACAGAGCCCAGGAAAGAGGATCTACCACAAGCAGATTAAGCTGGGATTTCCCTCCCTTTTCAGCAGAGCCTGCTCTCTCTGACCCGCAGCTGGTGATGCTGGCAGACATGTCAGAGACAGTCACCCCTCCAGCACAGCTGCCCTGCAGCTCCTAATCCCTGTCCCTGACAGCACACAAAGCCTCCATCCCTGCCAGCAGCTGGGTTAGCTGCATGCACAGACCAGTTAAACACTTGCAGTCCCTATGTCAGTAGCTGCAGTGGACTGTGATGCCTTCAAGCTATAAAAGACCAACATATTTGGGCCCTCTTGAAGCTCAAAATTGAAATCTCCCTCCATGAATGCTCCACAACTCGTTATCAAGACACATGTCTGATTGGTGGAAAACTATTTTTTACTTATTCCCAGACAGCACTAAAATCCTGAAAGATTTGACTCTGAAGAAGCCTCCCTCTGGGAAACATGACCTTTGGATAGGGCAGAACAAAGACTTTCTCAGTTTCCTCCATGTGTACAAGGCATCTGCCTCACTGGACATCAAAGAAAGCCACCATGATGATAGGAATCTTTACTTTGGCAGAAAATGGCATGTAGCATATAAACAACATGCAGACTAAGATGAGAGCTGGCCTGCTGGGGTTACGTGTGCTGCCTGTGACTCCTGTACATGTTCATGTGCTGGCTTAATTTTGATTTAGTACTTTTGCCTCACTCGTGTGGATTTACTTAGAAAATTCTATAAAGCAATAAATAACTAAATAGCTAAGGGACCTGAGGATAACTGGACACAGAATGCCTCATTTACACCACACATTCATATTCCTGCTGACTACTATAGATGATTTGTTGCTACACCATAGAGATTCAGCAACCTTCTGATCATATTTAATTTGTCTGACAGTGCCTGTTTTGCTGACCTCTGGGGCTCCCTGCAAGGCCTGTTTTCCCAGACTCCCAGAGGGCTGGGCTGAGCTGGCTTATTCGAGGAGCGTCACATCTACTGCAGGCTGGGAAAAGATGAGGGCTTTGTTTATGGCTGACATGTGTCAACTTTAAACCTGTAAAGGGGCGTTTTTAGAACCACGGTTGTCTGGGTGCTTTTGTCTGGAGCTGGCAGCGCTGTGTCACCTGGACAGAGGAGGCACATGAGGAGTGCGAGGTCACATAAAACTCGTTTACAACAGTGAATCCGTGGGACATTAGGAATCAGCTGATTAGAAAGGAAGAATCTGCATGTACACACACATCTTGCTAATTGGTGATTATGGGAAAGACAGGATCAAGGAAATACATGGCAGCTAAACAGGATTTTAACACGATATTAAGCAGACAGCAAGACTCTTCCCTCAAGGCCCAGTAAGCACGAAAGTGGCAGATATGGTTGATGAGAGCAGCCCTGCCCTGCTGTGCTGCAGCTGCCCTCCCAGGAACAACACGGTTGAGCTCATCTGAAGTTCAGGGGAGAGGATGGACCTCAGCCACCTCAGACCCAGGAACAGCCAACATCATGGCAAGAGCCCTCAGAAGTACGCTGATTGCTGTTTCAATTCCCACCAGAGGACAATGCCCCACTGCACAGATGTGACTTCACATTCACATGGGATAATTCTTGGGGAGGGTTGGGGATCCATCAAAAGCTCCAGAGAGCCACCAGCACCGTGAATTCCAGCGTGGACCATGCTGACACAGTAAAGACAAAGAGAAAATGGATTACATCTCTGCACAAATACCCCAGTCAGGGAGCTCCACTCAGACTTCTCTGAGAGTCTTCTGACTTCCATGGTGTTTATACACTGACTGGGGCTTTTTCCACAATGCTTCCAAGTTCTCCCTCCCTCAGGCAGTCAATGTCTTAGAAGTGGTGTACAGTAAACTGTGTAAAATTGTCCTCCTTTTTCATTTTTTAATCAAGGAGAAAAACAGATCCTTAAAACACAGTATTAGACCTTGAAAAAAGAACTGTTCCATGCTAAAAAAGGAGACTTTTTAGCACAAGGACCAGCTCCAATAGTCTGTTCCT
Source organism: Melanocharis versteri (assembly GCA_013397845.1). Classification (NCBI taxonomy): domain Eukaryota; kingdom Metazoa; phylum Chordata; class Aves; order Passeriformes; family Melanocharitidae; genus Melanocharis; species Melanocharis versteri. The sequence goes on along the minus strand of VZTG01007483.1, from coordinate 3,020,959 downwards.
GCACACAAAACCTGAAGCACAGGTAAGAAAGCTAACGTGCAAAATAATTAAGCAACAGTAAAATGTAGCACAGGTGAAAGCAGTAGAAAGTTTTAAGTTGACATCTAAGACTAAGTAGCTGAAGTTCCCTCCCCAAGCTGAGCGTCGAAGCGCACAGGGCTCGTACAGCAATAACAAGAATTGTCCCAAGAGAAGATGCAGAGCCCTGGCTTTGCACCATTCACAACCCACTTGTGCAGTGCTCTGCTGCTCACAGTGTCAGCTGGGACCGGGAGCACGCTCACCCCAGGGGCCATCTGTTATCCTCTGCTCAACAACCACTATTAACTCCTTGTCACTGGGAAACGTTTACTTATTAATACTTGGAGTTGGCTCTTCTTCCTGCAAAAGAAAGCTGCTCCATAAACATAAGGACTTATTTCCAAACCTCCACATTCAACACTTGCTTTCCTGCCTATTCCAGAGTCTTCATTTTTAAAATCTCTTCTTGTGATGTAGACTTTTAGGAAGGAACAATTTATTCAATAGTTTGCTTCTGGTCTTGAACAGCCCTGATGAATAAAAAGATCAAATTAGTGTTCCCTAAGCTACTTGTCAAAGCGGAGGAGGAAAATTAAAAAGGTTGCCATTCTATGCCAATGACTGGGTGGAACTGCCTTCCTTTTAGTGGCAGAGATTTACTCCTCACCTCCCTCTCCACAATGTTATTTACTCATGGTATGTTTTTTTACAGATTGGGTCCCTTGCTCATGTGAGCACACAAGTAGTGCACTTTATCTCAGTAGGATTCATTCAGAGATACAAGTCTGCAGAAATCGGGGCCACAGCTGCATTTCTGAATGCTGCTGCAGTATAAAGACTGCAAAAACAAAAAGACATGGTGTCAACAAAACCTGCAGGTAGAGCAGCTCCCTGGCTGTTGACTGAACTGTGTATCTCTCAAGGACTGCAAATGATGCAATCATGGCATTTCCATTACTTTACAGCAGCACTTATAACTGGAAGGGCACTGGCAAAACCTAGATTTAAGGTAAATCATGTTCCCCAGCACACCCCTTTAAAAAACAAAACAAAGACAAATAAACAATTTGAGACAAAATAATAATCTGAGCTGACTTTGCAGTATTTGACATGCTTTCAGAACCATTTTGTGTTTTCAGAAAATACTGCGGGTTCTGTACTCTGTGGTGTTTCCAGCGGACACAGCTCTTCCTGTGGTATTAGACCTGGCACTGCCACAAGAACTTTGCCCCTGATTGTCTCAATGAAAACACCACAAAAAGGAACACTTTCCACCACTGACTGAAAACATCTAAAATATACATCTGTACAGGGATACATTTATATAATCAGGCAGGCATAAAAAGAAGAGAAAAATCTGGGAAATAGATGAAAATGCATGAAAACAAATGATTTTTTACTAAAATCAGGTAAAAAGACAACAAGGACTTGGGGAAGGATTTTTGTTTGTTTGTTTGTTTGTTTGTTTTTGAGAGATTCCAGTCAGGCTCAAAAGCTTTGCTCATTTTTAGCTGGTGGATTTGAGCCAGAGCCTTTCCTTGGCTCTGACTCAACTCTACTCTATAGCTTTGATTCACTGAAATCTCGGCTGCAGCTGGGGGAAGGGAGACAAATTGGTGCTGCTCCTGAGAAGGGCAGGCAGGAATTGGAGGCAGCAACTCGCCCACCACTGTCCCTCTCCCTCCAGCGTGGCGTGGGCTCCCTTGCTCCTGGAACCCCCTCAGCTGTCCCTTCCAGACAGACCTGCTGGATCATCCAGCCTCAGCAGGTCTTTCCTGATGTGTGAAAGCAGAGTCGAAGGGAATCAACCCAATTATACACAGATTACATGGGGTTCAAAGAGGTTCCAATAACGTCATGCCCCCCAGGAGCTGGTGAGGACTGCAGCCAGGAGACAGGTACCTTCCACACACTGGCAGGAGCAGGGTACTCACACACGTGTCCAGACTAGAGCTTGGCTTCTTCTGTCAAGTACAGAACAGTGTTTGGCAGCACCAGGTCCCCAGCCCAGCCTGCCAAAACGCCCCAGCCCAGCTCAGGAGGGCCCAGCTCCATGGATGAGTGTTTCCTCACCTCGTGTGTTCACGTATTTGGCTGTGGCCCTCTCCGCCGAGGCTCCCAGCACAGCCCCAGCCGGGTGGTGGTGGGTAACCTGCAGAGCTACCCTGAGAGCTGCTCTGAGCCCACTGGTTATCACACATCAAGCCCGGAGAGGACAGTGACTGTGCAGCACAGCCAGATCTAAACTGATGATATAAAGTCTGCAGCTTTCATTCAACTGTTTAGTTATCCAAGTCACACATTTCCCGCTGTGAGCTCAAAAAAATACATTATAGAGAAAGCAAACTGTAAAGGGAAGCAGGTCAGGCTTAGACAGACACGTACGCTCTGGGGCACGTGGCAGGGAGGCAAGGAGAGACACAGCTAATTGCAAATTGCTGCCATTGCCATATTAGTCATGCAACATAAATGCTGTCAAGTAGCAAGCTTTATGGGAACAGACTCTGATTTCTCTAACAATGCCAGAAAGTGGCATTGTGGCTAAAGGCTGTAAATTAAGCATTGTCAGGGTTGACAAAAATTGGCCAAGATCTGTTGGCTAGCAGGGGAAATGGGCTGTATTTGAGACGAGGCTCTTTCTGCAAGCATGGCTGACTGCTGCTTGGGATGCCATGGAGGGAAAAAGCAGAAGGCGAAGAGAGACAGCTCAGTGGCCAAAGCACACACGTAGTCTCAGACTGATTCTGCACGCAGAAGCCCTGGAGAACTCTTTCTCCAGGTAAAATAACCAAAATCGAATGCTGCTTGGCCAAATATTTTCCTCATTTTGGTGCAAACAGAATGCACAGGATTTAACCACATTTTTCTCTTCATTAAGCTAAACTCTTTACTTCCCTTATGCCCCCATGCTGCATCAAAAGGGTAAAGGTACAGCTGTGAGCGTTAGGCATGTCTTGCTTCCTTCAAAAGAAACAATTTAGAGATTTATTCAGATTCGTTTCTGACTGTATAAACAGTTGAGCTTGCTCCATTTTGCTGTGCTCTGCACTAATTAGAATCATGACTTCAAAATGCCAATTTACAGCTTCTCACTCAGGAAGACTTGAAGAAGATGGGAGTCAGATATTTTGCTTTCTGGCATTTAGCTTCATCCAAAATGAGTCTATTCTTAACACAGAGCCATGTGGTAATGGCAAAGAAATACAGACCCTTTCACCCCAAGTGGGCGATTTCATCAGAATTATCTCTAAACCTACAGCAAACTCGTTTTTGTGCTGCTGTAGGATTCTTGGTTGTGGGACCTCTCCCAGACTCCCCAGCCAGGCTCCCTTCTGTAGTTTTGAGACAGCAGTACCCAGCCATCCCACTCCAGCAGATGAAAAAGTTCCAGAAGCGTCTGTGTAAAACACCAGCCAGTAAAAATAGATTCTAACGAGCAAAAAATGCAACATTGAGATTAGAGAGTTGCAAAATGGTGAGAGAGACCATCACTCCAGAGGGGTAGCTAAGCAACAACTGCTTTGTTTTGTTTTGTAATCTATATGAGGAATAAAAATACCACCAGCCCAGAAAAAATATTCTCTGTTCTGAAGAAGAGCTGGGGCAGTGTCAACTAGTCCAGCTGCCTGCAGTGCATGAAAAAGTGTCATCAGTTTTAAACCTGCCATCTCAGAGCTGCTATTGGCAACCTTGCAACTCACTGTTCAATGTGTCAAATAATGATGGGATGGCTTTACTGAAGTTTGTGGGATGATATTTTTTGAAAACACTGTATTTAAGTTAGGTGTGCTAGTCTTGAAATACCTGAAAGTAAGTCCGATAGCCTAGACTGCATTTACTAACAGAAAAAAGCCTCCCTTAGAAGGGACATGCTTTGAGTGGGTTAATTAACCTAACGAGCACTACATTAAAACCCTATTAAACCAGGAAGTTCCAAACACCCGTCAAAGGAAACACTACCCTTTCCAAAGTCAAACGTACTCTTAAGTTCATTAAAAGCCAAAACAAGTGAGTACCCAGTTAATTCTGCAGGATGAACTCTAAAACTCAGGCTGAGATTGGGTGAGACACCATATACAACAAAGAAATGGAAAGTGCTGTATAACTGTTTCAGACAGTACTGAAAACTTTCACCATTTCAAAGGACAGACTCTTCCCCACCAGTCAGCGAGTCCAAGATAAGACTCTAGCATCAGAGCAACACTCCTTGCTCCTTAAGCCTTGGGAATGGCCACTTCACCAGCTGGGAGCCACAGCACATCTGCTGCCACGCAGCAGGAAGTTCTCTTACAGAGGAGAAAAACACTGAGAAAAAAAAAACAAAAGAAGATGTGTTTAGCCTACTAAATGGAAATTCCTAGATCTTAGAGGACCTACACGGCTGATATCAAGGTAGCTTCCTAATTAAATCTTTACAAGGCTGAAATTTTCTTAGTGAACAAATACAGGGATAATCTTTATGGGTGTTTAAGCACATAAAGACAGAGAGGTGACTCATAACTTCTTAAAGCATCCAAGAGAATTCATAAGATGAGCATTGCTGAAAATCCGAGTTGGTGCTCACATGCATTTCAGGAACCTGTCAAAGCTTGTCTTTTAATCTCTCAATGAATAATCATAGAATGGTTTGGGTTTGAATGGGACTTAAAAGACTATGAAGTTCCAAGGTTTGCTTTCAGGCATTTACTAAAATCCTTTTTACCGCTGGACCATTTTGAATATCATGATGTAATATAAGGATATCTGAAAACAGAACGAGCTTCTCTCACTTTTTCGACCTTTTACATGGGTGTAACTGTATCAGTACTAATTGAAGAAAAGAACTCACCCCAACATTTATAGGCAGTATTCTCCCTTTGTCATAGGAGCATTATTTTAACATTTAGAAACACATTTTGTCCAAATCACAGAGTTGCCCAATCCCTGCTGAGTCCTGTGGTGTCCATGACACGCTTCCTGACACACCGGGACAGGCAGAGGTAGAGAACTCTCCAGTGAATGTGCTCTAGGGGCCGGGAGGGAAATGTCTCTGAGGAGGAAGGTTCTGAACAATCAGCTCCTGGGGAGGCTGCACAGCCCCCTCCACACTCAAGCCCCTGGTAGCAACGTACAATGTGTAGTTTGGGTGAAGTAGGATAGAAACTTCTCCTTTTTCTAAGGCCCAGGTCTGCTTCTTACTTAAGTCAGACAGTGATCACTCTGATTGGCACTGGATCCTAAGAAATTTATATCCCAACTATTTCTTTATATCCCAAGTATTTCTAAGTACTTTAGCCTGTCTTTAAGGAGGCAGAATCTGTGTTTGAACACCTTAAGAGGTCTTGCCACAATTGCTATATTCCAGTGAAGACAAACTATCTGCCTCCATGGCAAAGCAGACCATCAAGTCACTGCTGTTGCTAATGTTGGTGAAACTGAACATAGTGGAAGAAGACAATAAAATAAAATTACAATTTCCATGTGATGAGCCCAAACAAGCAGCCATTGGGGCTATGCCCTTCTCATTCCAACAGATGGAGACAGAGACCTTTGGGTTTAAGCACCATGCCTAAATCTCAAAATCTACAAATTTAGATATCACCCTGATTTATCCATGCACTGTCCCAAAAGCTTTGGATTCTCACTAACTTTCTACCAAAGGAACAAAAATAATAAGGAAAAAAAATCAGTTTACAGAAATATGTATAGCAATAAAATGGAGGCATAAACTAAAAAAAAAAAAAAAAGAAAAAAATTTCTCTTTCTTTTCCTCTCCTATACTACCTTACACCCAGCCATAGTCCAAAAAGCAGTGTTAGGATGAGAAGTAATAGGTTTGCTTAAATTGTATTTAACTAACTTAACTAAAAATACTCGCGAGTTCTGGGAAACAGTCTCATAGCTGGAGGAAAAAACACAAGCCAAACATTTTCCCTGTTTATTGTACTTTAAAGGTTTGGTTACTCTTTGTGCTTCATAGCTGCTGTTTAAGCAGCTGAAGCCAGTGAGGCCTCTGAGGTGCTCAGTGCTTCAAGAGACCGTGTCACACCCCCACAATATTCTGGGTTCCCAAAAATAACCTCAGGGAAGTTGTGTCTTTGCATTTCAGCCAACCATGGAAATGTTGCAGTAGGCCCTGTTGACAGTGCCTTCTTATGGACTCCAAGGAGCCTGTCTTTCTCAGCAATGCAAAATTCAGAAGAAACTCTTCGTCTGGGCTATGTAAGGTTACTGAACTCAAGATACCTTTCAAAATGTATTTATCGGATATATTTTTTTCATATAGCTCCCTCTGCTTTTCTGGGAATAGTAGCAAATGTCCTGCCATTTGAACCATGACATCTCCCTCCTTTCTAAAGTCATCCGTGTAAGCATTTTCTGAGATGTTGCAACTGGCTGTTATTGCAACATGCACTTCCCCCCACCCCCGGTATTCTCCATTGCTTCCAGGTTGTGACATTCACTAGCAGTTTGTGCTCTTTCCTCCCTCCAAGCTCAAGTGTTTCACCTTCAGGAAACGTCCCAGCTCCTCTGGCCAACAGGAGAACGAACACGAGTTGGTTTCTGTACTTGGTTTTAATGAAACAATCGACAACACTGCCAAGTTTCCAGGCTGACCATTTGCAAATCAATCTACTCCTATACATGCCATGTACTTCTGACCTACCCAACAACCCATACCGTGAAGAAGCAAACAATAGAGACAGTTCTCCTTTGATACTTGTATTACTCTACTTTCTGAACATTTGCTGGATTTCATCTAAAAATGGCAGTGTTGATTAAAACATAGAAAAACTTGTTTTGACTATTTAAGGCAGGAGGGCCCTGCTTAAAAATCTTTGCCTTGAAGCTAAAAGCAAAACTTACAGTTGTTTACCATATCAGTTTTATAAACGATTTGCAAAACTAGACAATAAATTCACTCTCTACATACGTCCAATGTTTCTTTTCTCCAGCAGCTCCAAGCTGTGCACTTTCCTTACTGCTAAAACTCTTTGTTACTGGTTCACCATCTTGACTGTTCAGCTTTTATTTGTCCAGCTTCCCAACCTCTAGACTCCTCACTCCACCCTAAACTGGGCAGCAAAAATCTCTGGATTTCTCCTGTGGTTTCCTGTTACTGCTGCAAACTAAAGAAGCCTCTTCCTCACCTACAGTACTGTCAGTACTGTAGATGTTTTTCACAGCATCTACATCTTTGCTCCCCTCCATCTCCATCTATACCATTGTTCCCACTACTGTTCTCTCAGCTTTCTACCTTTCCCTCCAGAGCAACTTTTCACTTCTCTTCAGCCAGTTTATGCAAAACCTTTTTTTCCTTTTGCACTTTACTCATTAACCACCAATACTCAGATTGTCCCCTGAAGTATTTCTTCATGGCTTGATTTCACCTCTCCCTACATTAACTTCTAACCTCTTCAACACAAGAATCCCATCCTGAGCATAATTTCAGCATTTCTTCACAGGGAAGAAAAGGTTGGAACAAATAACAACAATGCTGTGGGAGTTTCTTGAAGATAAATGTATTGAATCCAACTGGGAGTTCAAGTTTTACATTAGAACGCAGAAGCAGCTCAAAATTAAAAATAGAAGTGACTCCATAAAGGACATCATTAATGTAGTTACACAGTTACAGGAAGAAATTGTGTGTGGGGGAGATTTTACTTAACTGTAAGGAAATCAGAGATGCACATCTCATATATTTATTAGTCACCATGACTGTACTTTTATTTTTCTGCTCAGGTGGAAATGGCACAGCTCTAGATGAACCTACAAGACAGCTCCCCTTCCTGAAGTGCTGCCACCCTTGAAAAGGTGATCATATCACAGGCGAAAGAAAGAATATACTTTAATAGCTTCAATGTAAAAGTAGTTCCTTATTTTTGATTTCTAACACTAAAGTATTTTTTTCACTTGGCAACGATAACCAGTTTGATGCTCTTTTTTATACAGTGACCACAGAAAGCCAAAACAATGGAAAATGACTTGAGCAAGATTCATCAGTCACAAAGAATGATACTTATTCTGGAAGCTCACTCTATTGTCTTTCTTCAGCAACCAGACTATGATTTCACTTGTAAGTCGTCCTTATTTCTGAAGGCACAGATGAAAACTGAAGCTGAAGAAGTTAATAAAAGGCAAGCTCTGTGCTTAGCTAGGGACACTTTCAGCTGGTCTAAATCTGCACTTGTTCCAGCGCAGTCGATGGAGTGCTGACAGTTCACCAAGGAAGGCTTTTGCCTTCAAAGATGTGTATGGCCTTTTTGTTTTGCACTTTATTTCATTCCGGAAGTAGTGTTGATTTTGGCACAACATCCAAAGCATTGTTGTCCCCTTTTAAAACTCATGTAAACTGCTGAAAAGACAGGTCCAACATGAAAACAATCAAAGTTGAGACTTAAACCATATTACTAACTCCCTGCCAAACAGAACCACCAAAGATGATGCACAGCAATGTAAAACATGCAAGGTAATAAGCATGACCCAGCTGGCTGATGAACTTGCTGCAATGCATGAAGAGGATGTAATGTGACATCTTCAAACACCCCTCTAGAAAAATTAATCATAATTGGTTCCATGCAATCATTCATGTAGAGACTGCAGCAGTATTAAGGTTTCACAAACCCTTTGATTATATCCAGAAAGCAACTCAGGCAGTATTTGAGTAAGGCTACGAAATGTGGGATCAGTTAAGTACTACCAAGGTGTCACACATGCACAATAAAGACTCTGAAAATACACTCAGAGACAACTTTCTGAAAGGATAACAGTGATCAAAACCAGCACTTTGTCTTTTACTCAAGTGAAATACAAATAGATATTAAATTGTATACATTGGGAACACAGATGTCCAAATCTGCCTTCTTTTCTAGTCATAAATTACCACGCTGTTGGTGCACAGGAGAGAATAGATGGAAACAGCCTCACACGTGTCCAGAGGTCTAATGCTGAAAAATGAAAGAGGAACCTCCACCCCTTCACTGCTCACTCGACAGACTGTCAGCCCCTGGCTTCTGGACAAACTTCAGAGACAGCAAATACAGAGCCAACCTGCCACCCGTGCTGAAGCACATCCTGTCTCCCAGCCAGACGGCAACGTGGGCACTGGCTAACATCACAGCACAGCCTCAAAGCACCAGAAGGAGGTGAGGGCAGCCAGGCCCCGGGCAGAGCCTGACTGTCCTGGCCCTGCTGCCCCTTCAGCTTCACCCCCACAGATACCAGGACTACAGAACAGACCTCAGGTCCGTATGTGACACACAGCCCATGACAACGACTCAGCAAGCGTGAAGTGGAGCATGTTTGACTTTCGTGGTAAGAAAAGCAAGCATAAAAAAAGTAAGAAAAAGAGTTGACGGGCAGCTGAGGAAGGCAGGGTTCAAGTTCCTGGTCTACCACGGGGTTTTTGTGTGACCCCGGTGGAGTTGTTTATTCCCTGCACGCCTGAGCAATAGCTCCGTGGGTGGTGCAGAGGAGATATGCATTAAAAACCCGGAGGTATCTGGATACAGGAGTACCCAAGAGCTCTAGGACTGGCATATTTACACATACAGAAAACATTCAGAGACAATAACTCAGAAAGCATAAATGCATTGACAGCAAATGTTAAAGTAAGCATAAACAGAGGAAACTATGAGAGGACACAAGAACAGTGATGATTTCCCTCAGCTAATTACACGGTCCTAGAACTCCAGGGAAGGTCTTTTCTTAAAAATCTAACTTTGGGGGGTTTTTTGTGAGGGATTACAGCTGCCCATAAAACCGATGAGCAGAAACACGCCTGTGTGCTGTGTCCTGTCTGACCTGGAAGGGCTGGAAGTGGCTGCAGAGTAAATCATGGTCACTCTGCAGCTGCAGCCAGCTTTGTGCAGACGGTCAAATGCCACCGTAAAGCTGAGAGCACAAGTTTAACTCTCTTCCTAGGGGAAACACAGGCCGGCTCGTACAGCCTCTGCCCAGCAGCTAACAAGAAATCCTCATTAATCAGAGAGAATACAACTCTCACCCAAGAGCTCACTAGAGTTTCTTGGGACGTTCCAGCTGAAAAGGCAAGACAAATATATTTTACAAATACATACCAAGGGTTTTAATTTTTGACAGTTTTTCTCTGAAGTGAACAAAATATTTGACCATTACTTTTTAAATGTGAGAGAGATTTTGAGTTCAAATATTGTAACTTGCCATACTAAAAGGAAACCATAAATAGCTTGTTTAAGAATTAAAGTCTGATTGAGAAAGGGAACATTTGCTTTTCAAAGTGCATTTCTTTTCATTCCTCATTGATAGGGCAGTTTTGAAAGAAAAATCACAACAGAGAAAAATAGTGCATGACTACTTTTTTGCATCTCACAAAACAGTTACAGGTTTTTCTGTGAAAATGTATATCATGGTGTTAAAGGAAGTGATATTTTCCCAGTATCTTCATCTTTGTTTTTAAGCCAAAGGAACATGATGTTAAATTCTGCGCAAATATAGCACAAACCACAGTCCTTTGTGCATGTTCTTGAACTGTTTCAAGGAGCCCTAGAGATATCACACATTATCCCATGATTCAAACCTTTAACCTTGAGGGAAAATACACAAAGCAGCTTCAGATTTTTTCCAACTCAATACAGCATTGAAAGTACTGTAACAGCTATTTGATAAACACAATGGAAGGACTTTTAAAGTGAATACATCTCATTTGCCATGTTTATAGTAAATGTCTCAGTAAAGACTGTTTTAAAATGCAAAACATAATTAACTACTCCAATATTTTTACTGTACTGATTCGTCTGCTCTACGAGAAATCCAAGCATGTCTCCAGTTTGAGGAACGCAGTATCACTCGTTTGCTGAAAAGGTGATGGATAATTTTTAAAACTAAATAAACTTGGGTTTAATCCTCTTAGCCTAATATAAGGAATATCTTAAACAAAATACATTTGTCCCAAGTACCTTAAATGATTCTAAGGGCTAACAGAGTGGAAAATCTCCTGTAGCATGAAGAGTGGGGGGACACAAATGCACCTCCTGGGCTCATGCAGCTTGTACTGGATGGTATGGATTTAAATTAGTAGCAAACCTTCCATAACTCACAACCACTTCCTAATGTTTTTATGCATTTAGGAAAATATCTGATACAGTAACGAAGTTTCCAGGGTAAAACTATACTGAAATACCTGCAAGTAGAATATTGAAGCATTTCTAGTTATGGTGCCTCACTTCCTTATAAATGTGAGTCTTTAAAATTTAAAAAGGTCCCCTAATATCATACTGCTTTTAAATTCACTTCTATCGCTTAGGAAATATGTCTGATTCTTCGGGAATATTAAGGAACTTAAATTCATTAATTTTTTATTTCATAATCATTCACTCAGGCCAGAAATGGCAAAATAGCAAATTCCCTTTTCCTGCCTTATTCTGCAAATTACCTTCCAAAAGAAGTACAGAAGTTATGGTAAAGTCACAACCATCACACATTTGAAAAAATAAAAAAGAAAACAGTGGCAGTCTGAAATCATCATTGCCATCATATTTCTACAGGACTGTGAATTCTACTGGATTACTGACAGACACCTTTGTAGAATATTTTTAGATGTCTGTTATGTAAATGTTGAAAATCAACCTAAAGTTTTAGGCTTCTTTTTTTTGGCACGAGATATGGGAGCCAAAATATTGTAGCATGACAATAACTTTTGAGAAACTCTTCCTTCTGCATCATTTTTTCACTACGCCAAATAAACATCTGTGATCCACATGAAGAGAAGCTGGTGGTCTCAAAAAAAAAAAAAAAAAAAAAGGCTTCTATGAGTCCAAAGTCTGTCATTGCCAGCATAAAATCAGCGTCTTTTGAGGCTCCAGTGCACAGAGCCCACACTCCATCCACCCTTACTCAGGCTGGGACAGGGGTAAATGCATTGGTTTTGTTGTAAATCTTCACCAGGTAAGAGATTCTCCTGCATGAGATACAGACCCTGCTCTGCCAAGGAAGGATGGCTGCCCACAGAACAGTTTCTCCTGAAACAAGCAGTGCCCCACAGCAGTGACATTCCAGCTAAACAAGGAAACTGCCAAGCCGTGTGTCAGAGAGCTGTGTCCTGGGGGCACACGTGTAACCCAGGAGCACAGCCCTGCTGGAACAACTCGGGCTCAACAGGGCTAGGGAAGAAGGCTGCATAAATACATTACATTTTAGAGCAAGCCAGACATGGCAGAACCACTGCTGTATTTATTTCCTCCTAGAAGCATTAATAATTTACCATCTTTTTTAAAAACACAGCACTGGAGCTGCATCGCTGCATTCTGAGCAAATTCTAGGTATTCATGTAGTTGTTTGTTTTCCTTTATCTATCTCTTAGTTCAGTCCTGCGTTTCAGCCCCACTGGCCTTTTGTAAATCCATGAAGATAGCTAGATGGAATGAAACCCAAGGTTTTATTAAGCTACAAAAGAAAATAAATTATGCTGAAGCTCATGTGAATATTTAGAATTTTTTCCAAACACGAGGATAAATGTGCAGGACTTGTGATGAGATACAGGAAAAAACAATTCCATTAAAGGGCCACTTATGCCCAGAGAGAACATTCAGAAAGTTGATGGGAAAAAAAAATAAAGCAGATGACAATGTCAGGGCCTTAAATACTCGCTTGCCTGTCCACCAGGGACAGGACAGAGCTTTCCTGGGAAGCGCTCTCACCTTTTGCACAAATTGCAGTATTTTTGTCTCTCTCAGTTCCAGGCTATGTCCGTCTGGGTTTTCAGCTGACACAACCCCCAGGCACAAATGGCAGCCAGATGCAGTGCTGGCTCCTCAGCCGGCGCACAAGGAGCCTCCCTGCCACTGCTGCTCAGTGTGCCGAGGGCTCCTTGCTCTCAGTCTTTGGGGGCCACTTGTGCAGGCTGCCCGAATCGCCCTCACCATGGCCCTGCTGCTCCCTGGGAAGACCCTTTGCAGCAGGAGAGGCACCTGCCCGGAGCTGAGGATGCAGGTGCATGCGAGGGCAAGAGGCACAAGGACCTGTCACTGCGAGGAAGCAGCAAGGCAGGGTGCAGGAGCCAGACAACGCTGCTTTCAGCCCAGGGAAATGGCAGAAAATGAGGCTGGGGACGGAGGAGACCTTAAAACATTTTATAGTCCAGGAATGTTTTTTTAGAAGGTGCTGCTAGAAGAATACAGTCATCAGCTGAGCAGTTACCTATACAACCTTCTGACATAACTACCAAGGCACTGAAGGTTCCTCTTGCTCCCTTTTCCATTCACCCTGGGAGGCACTAATGCACCTCTTGTGATTAAAAGCCAGGAGATCTGGTATGTGGCTTTACAGTCCTGATGTTTCCTCTCCACTGCGTTACCAGGAATCCAGACCTTTGTGAAGAAAATGGAAAGCCCCCATTGGTCTCTACTGGGGACAGACCCAGACCCTTCCTGGCATGCGAGGGGACCAGAGAAAATGTGTGCACCTCACTGCTCCCTCCCCACTGCCTGTGGGCACGAGAGGCTGCTTGCAAGGCTGGGAACACAGCACAGAGCTTCTCTAGTGCAGACAGTGATTAAAAGTCTCAGCTGTGGAGGAGAGATTCTTCCAAACAAATCCTTTCCTGTTGTGAGATATTTATTTTTTTTCTTAGCAGACATCAGAACTCTCTCATTTGCAAATGCATGTACAAGTCTCCAGAGGGAAGTTTGAACTTATCCTTAAATTACTGAAAGTTTATTATTATTATTTTCTCATGGAAAAAGTCACGGATGTCTTGTAATCCCTCATGTTCCCATCTTTTATAATTGAATGCATCTTGACCCAGAGAAAAGCTTGGGAGCCCATTAGAATAGGAGGTGAAAGACAATTCTGAAACAATTTACAAGATGTTCTTTCCTTCCAGACTTCAGTGTTATGACTCACAACTGGGTGCTGAAAGTCCCACGAGAGTAGCCAGGAATATATACATTCAGTTTATGAATTTTCTAGAACAGCAGTGGGCTTTTTCTGTGTTTTATAAAGTGATACAAAATACTTTGTGTCAACAGAGCTAATCTGCCCAGTATCTTGGTATGGGCTGCTCAGCCTGGGGTACAGACTCTGACAGCACACATTTGTATTTCAGAATCAGAATATCTCTATATTTTTAGGGGATGGAAAGAGAAATGGTAGAGGCTGGAAGGCAAGCAGTGTGCCAAAAAACTTAGACTCTTCTGTAAAATGCCTTATGTGTTTTCTTCGGGCCTTATCCAATGTCTGTTGAAACTAATGGGAATCCCTCCAGGCCTGGGCTTTAGCCCTTACACTGATGTACACATCTTTAGCACTTACTGCAATTCCATTCTTGTCACATCTGTGGGCAAAATGGCCGTAAGATGCTCTGATACATGAAATGCATCTATGATAGTCCTGACACACAAGTTTGCTTTCCTGGCTTCTACATGGTGGTGTTCAATGCCTTAAGAAAGCAAAGAAAATTCTTGCTTTCTGTCTCTTAAAAAGATTTGAGGGAGAGATTATAAAATAATGATTAACAGGACTACAACTGATCACCAAATGTGCTCATGCCAATGACATTCTGTGCCTGGATGGCAAATAATTTTGCTCACTTTACCATGAAACTGCCATAAAAATACAGTCACATCAGCTGCACTGGTGCCCTGCACCTCTTGCATTGCTCTGGAATGTCAGGGCTCGACACACATTGCCCTGCAAGGAGATGCCCCCTGCCCAAATGTGAGTGGGGTGGCTGGCAGCAGGTATCATGAGTACAGATCCTTACAGAAAACGGGCAAAACCACCCAAGAATACAGGCTGTTCTACTCCAGTGTTCAAGGAACACTCTCCTCTTGGGGCAATCCACCAACCAGAACGTAATGCTAAGAAAGATTACCTCATCCTGTACACTGATTTAACAAAAAATGCATGATTTAATTACTTTGGAAATGCATGATAGGCTCATGTGAGTTGGGTGTTTTGGATCTCAGTTGGTATAGCCTGTGGAAGAGCTCAGGATGGGGCTGCCACTGACCAGGTTCCAGTGAGTTCTAGCAGTGCCACGGCAAACATTCCTGCATTTGGTTTGGGTTTGCTGTGCTTAAAGAAGCCTATGCAGAGGCTCAGAATTAGCTTCAGAGATTATGGGTACTGTGTAGGTGAGATCTTATCTTAGTGATACTACATCTTGTGGAAAATATGTAAATATATCAAGTTACAAGTGCACACAAAAGCATTTCACAATTACACTAGATATTTAGACAGTTGATCCCTCATACAACACATGCAAGTGATACAAGCTCTTAAAACTGCATGAAACAAGACTCTGCTTTTTTGCCAAATTAGCTGGTAAACTAGCACAACAAGCTTTATCTTGTTCTTATTAGCCCACCTGTCTCTGCCCCTTTAATGTAAGACTTTAAAGAGGAAATGAGTACTTAACTGATACTGTCTCTTCAAAGGAAATATTTGCTTCAGTTACCTTGCGTTTTTAATGAGATTGTTTAGTCACAGCTTGGCATCAGTTCATAGTATGCACCATATCAAAGCTTTCAGGTTTTCAAAGCACAAAAACACATCAAGTAGTTTGAGCCAGCAAAAGTGAAATTCTTCCCGGTTGGCATAAAATCATGGAGATGTTTAACTCCCGTTCCTGGTCAGTGCAGAGACAGAATTAACAGGAGAAAGTTCTTCCTTTAATTGCAATCTCTGTGCCATTTTCTGGGACCTGCTTACAGAAAATTCTCTGCAATTCAGATCCAGCTGAGGAATCACCCAACCAACTGCAATTTGCTCACATTTAGGATGAGGGTAGGAGCTGCTGAAGTGGCCTCAGCACACCAAGGAGCCTTAATTTACTATTATGTGATGCTAGTGAAAACTTAATAATAATGTGTCCCTGAGGCTGGGTGGCCTCTTTTTTTAAAGGAGACCATGAAAGACATAATATTTTTATTTGCTCTTTGTTTTCTTATAGGTCCCAAATCAAACATTTTACTTTGTGTGGCTCTGACTCAGCACACAGTACGTGCATCTTTGACAAGCAGGGCGTCTCTTGTACACAAAGACAAAAGCCCTGAGAACATTTGCTGGCTTAAACCAAAAGTACAGCTCCAACCACCATCTCAAACCCTGTCACTGTGCATATGTAAGCAGGTGACCTGCAGCTGAAACGTGAAGTCTTGCACTCAAACTTTTTTTTTTTAAAAAGAAACCACTCATTAATATTTTACATCAATTCCCATGTTCGAAACACATTTCTTCTAAGTTTTGCTCTTTCAGTAAACACCAGAATGGTTTTATAAGGCAAATGACAAAGAAGCTCTACATAATGACAAAAGCACCCCCCTGCCTTTACACCTTGCCATTCGAAGAACAAAAGCTACAGCAGAAGCTGAAGAGGGGACCCTCCCTAGTAAGGAACATTTCCAAATTTTTTACCTAACTTTTGTATACAGTTTCTGTGGCAAACACACACACATGTCCAAGAGCCACCCCCAAACTCAGTTCCTCTGGAGCAACACTTAGCAATGCTCTTCCTCCACTGATTGAATGGGCTCATTCATCTGAATGAGGTGTGGAACAAGCAATATTTAAGAAGGAACTGCTAAAGGAGCTTTCAAAGACAAAATGAGTGTACAGGTAGAAAAGCAAACAAGACTCCCTTAGACACAGCAGCCACTGCAGACCTGGGCTGTTTCTGAGAAGCTTCATGTTTTTCACTGCCACAAGTGCTGGGAAGAAATATACCCTGACTTCTTCCTTCCCTCAGAGGGAAGGGAATATGCTCAGCAACTGATGTGTTAGAGAGGGTGAATGAATAGAAAATAAATAAACTATTTGCATACGAATACATAAGTGCCTAAAAGAACAGTTATGTCTCAATATCCTAGGCAGCAAACAAAGTGTTAAAATATGTCAGAACTGCTAACAAAAGTAAGAGATTTCTCAATAAAAAGCCACCACAGTTTCAGGGTACTAGAGTATACTGATTATGGAAAACAGATACTCTTTTTTCAATCAATAGGCAATCCTGAAAATTTAGACCAGTGAGCTCCTGCAGTTATGCCCAGCTAAGAGGTTGAAATGGTAGAACCAAAATAGCATCAGGCCTAGAAAAAGACAATATAAAAACCAAGGAAATGTTCTGCAAAGTACCCATGTTTCCACTGATATTCTTTGAGCAGGATATTAATGTATAAAAAACCAGCCAACCAAAAAAACCCTACAAATTCTGGATACTGTAGTTGTGACTTTCAAATTACAAGAACACACAGGAGATGCAACAGAAAAAAACCATGGGCTAACTGACGATACCACCACAGGTGAAAAGGGAGAAGCGAAAAAAGAGGATTAAATGCACAATTCTCACCATGTAAACAAGAATGTGTTGCATATCATTTTGCACCAGTATTTGTTTTCAACATTTCATCTGCCAGTGGCACCATTAACACCAGCCTGGCCCTAAGGGAAGGTGCAATTTGCCTACACCAGCCCACAGAGCAGTTCCTCTCCCTCCCTCTGCCCACACTGACCAGGCTGAGGGAAGATGAGTGCAGTGGCCTGCAGGTATGGCATGGCATGGCCATTCCCACGTAGGTCAAGACACTTTCAGTAGCCTCTCACAGATGCATTAGCTGCTGGCTCCTAGAGCTCCTTCAATTTGTTTAATAGTGTGTGACAGAAGAACTTAGGAAAACAGCAGTCAGAGAGATTCACATTAAATCATATACAACTTGACCTGCAGGTGGGATAGGCTCAGCCATGTGTCTTAATCAGCAGAAACTGGATTTCAAACTCCTACCTGTTGTATTGCCTTTTCTAATCCATTTTTTTAAGGCTGGACTAAATAAATTCTTATGTTAAAACGCAAAGGCAAATAGCTTGGGGGCTTAATTCAGCATGTACTTTTATAATTGATGAAGCTAAAAGTAATAATGTGTAGCAGATGTGGCGGTGTGTTCTTCTCCATCCCCCACTTCAGTAATAACCACCAGAGAGTGTCCTGAGGGGTGCATCCACCCCAGGCTGGACTTTGGGGAATTAATGGCAACTCAGTAGCCATAGGCTGTCTGGAGCAGCAATGCAGACGTTTTGCTAGTACGTAAATATGACTGTAAGTCAGTAATCTTACTCTATAAAGAGTGGCCAGCCCAGGGCCCGTCGGGCTCTCCTGCATGGTGGTGGCTGCAGGCCAGGCTCTCCCCTTGAGCAGGAACATCTCCCAGGGTTACTCCTTCAGGCTGAGACTCCTTCCTGCAACAGATCCTCGGTGAGTGACTAACAGCCTGCTAAGCGTCACTAAGATTGTATCTTAGATGGGTTGTGCACACATAATCCTTGAGACATGAACCATTGACCAGGTCTGTGCCTAAGGCTGGATCCAGCTGCACCTGGCCTTCTCTGCATTGGAGGAGTCTGAACCTCATGACTCAATGGGATGGTCTCCCTGACACATCTGATTTATTCTGTTCTGTACGCACTTAATAATCAAGTGTACCTTGCCATCAAATCTTGTTAAACCACTGTCACATTTACCATTGAACTTTATTGACTCACTATTATCAATAAAAGACACTGCTCCTCTTGCAAGTGAAGTGCCTCACTCCATCTGGGACAGCAGACAACCCCAAAGTTCATAGAGAAAAATAAAAAGCAAACACAAAAGGTACAGAAAATGTTTTGCACTGATTTAAAAATGTAGGCTCAGATTTCTAATCCATTTAGTGGTAATTTAGGCAGCATTATTAACTTCCAAAGCCAGCTTTTAGAAACACTCGTGTGTGTGTGTGTGTGTGTGTGTGTGTGTGTGTGTGTGTGTATAGCCTCAGGAGGATCTCAGCCTTATGTGTTGTAAAGAACTGAAAAAACTCCTTCAGGCAAACAGAAGTGTTTAATTTTCAGGCTGATGCCAAAGAAATCCCAGAATATATGTCCACAGAAGAGGAGTTAAGATCTCACAGGGAAGCCAACCAATACAACTGCCTTACTTACTATTATTCATTACTGCTGCATTATTCATTCTGCCACAGAGCCCAAGGACCCCTGTGCCCGAGCTCATTCTGCTCGGGGCTGTGCAAACACATAAGCAAGAGTCTTTAGCCTGAGCAGTTCACAATCTGATGGTTAGTTAGTAAAATCAGCCACAGACACCGCTGTATAATCTTCCTCAACCATAAACTCACCTTTTAACTCACTCTAACAGTGCTACCCGTGTTACAAACTAAAATAAGTGACTTCTTTTGTCAGGATTGCAGTTTGGGGAAGAAGAAAATTAAAGCCTTGCCAAGTCACCCAAACCCTAATGTCTGTATACCTGTAAGCACAAAAAGAGGTACCACCTCAAAAAGCACTTCCATAGACCAGCTCCTGCAAAATCCCACTCTCTGCCTGTCCTTGGGCTGCTCTCTTTTTTGAAACACAGCTAAATTAGCAGCTAGCAGTGTGATAAAGGGCAGCAGACAGTAGGCATTCCTCAGGCCTCTAATTCTTGGTGGCATTCATAATGATACATCAGATGGTTATAATTCTTTTTAAGGCTCTGTTCACATTAAATCATTCAGCGATCTCATTTTTGCAGCGCTGCTGCATTTCTGGTGACAGACTGGTGAGTGCACTAAATTCTCTTCAATCCTCCCCCTGTCAGACCACAGCACACTATTAATTACATTTATTTGAACTTTTTTGAAAATACTTTTCTTACCAGATAACTCATCTCTTCAGCTTGAAAAGTTGTTTTCATCCTTCAATGACATTTTTATCTCTACGTTGAAGAGTTTTTTCTACCAGTCTGCTATGCAAGCAGATTTAGAACTAAAAAAATATATGCAGCCACATTTCCTAAAGTTTTGATCTGTTTTTAAATGTATCTCCATAGCTGCCAGTCCACAAAGAGGAAAAAAGGTTACCCATGGCAAATATTCAGAAAAAGTGTGTGCACTCTGCAGTATTCAAGTGAGACAGAGCTTGAAGTCTCCCCCCAGTCAATGCTGAGAGAATTTTTCAGATTTTTTTTTCCTTCAGCAACTTCCAAATCCTTGGTTTGTTATTTCTCATGTGGGGTGTACTGCTCATTCCATACACTCCAGTTTTCTCTCTCCTCTCTATCTACTTTCCATAGCATTTCTCTTCATTTTCTGGTCTTCATTTTCTCCAGCCTCACTTTCCAGTTTTCATTTTCCTTTCCCACAGATTCCTTCTCATCTTTCAGAACACTCTATTTGGGTTTCTTTCCTTTTTATAACCACAGAGTCCTTCCTTCACTGTCCCTGCCCACATCAGGAACTTCACCTGGTCAGCCTGGCACAGGAGCCCTGGGAGATCCAAGCGTCTTCCAAAGGGAAGAGGTGGCAGTGTTTTGGTGACTGTCCTGCTGACCGAGCTGGAGCGTGTCACTGCAGACATGAGCTGACAGTGCTTGAACTGGCTTCCCCTTTTCACAGCAGGCCACTTTCCCTTTGCACTGGTAGGCCTCCTGCAAAGCTGCAAACTGCATCTTTTAGGGTTGTATAGACTGAAAAACCTCAAATATTTTCTGTGGGATAGAGCCCTAACTAAGGGCTCTATTCACCAGAAATGTGATGCCATGGACTTCCACAACCCAGCATGTAGGCAGACTGCACTTGATAAATGTGTGTTTATCATAGCTGCAGAACTCAGCTCTGCTTTTCCAACCTCCTTTTCCCTTAAGATTAAGAAGATAAAGGTCACACTTTAAAAAGACATGCCTTTAAAGCTATTTTTAAAGTGCTAGCAGCTAAATTCTTTGTGTGAAAATATCCCATCCTTTTCTATTAAATTAGGCTGCACTAAATCAACATATTCTTTAAAGAACTGGTACATTACTGACAATGGCTCAAGAACTATTTCATTGCAGTGATACACAGAGGGTAAAAGAAAACCTCTGCTACTGAAAAAGGAAGCCCCAAAATACTGAACTGGAAATTCCAATATGAGTATGCATTCAGATCATATTCCAACCAAAATTCCTGTACTAATTAGAGATTGATTTTTACAAGGCTTTAAATCCTCTGTGCCTCAGGGCTAGGTTACAGAACTACCAGTTTTCTCTCTCTTACTTTTTAGACAAAGATTCATTTTCTGCTCAAATCAATACAAAGAATCTGTTGCACTCCAACCAACTCTACACCTTCCAAATACACAATCATACTCTATTTTAAAGATACACAGAAGTCCTCACCAGCACCTTTTTTATTTCAGCAAAGGCAGCACTTTGGAGTGTCACAGAGCAGAGGCAAAGCCATCCTCACCCTTGGGGGATGGAGCAGAACTTGTATGTTCCCCACTCTGTAGCTAACAGGAGGATTTGGCTTACTTTCACCATCTATGCTGCCCCTTTTCCTAACACAAGGTATTTCTTCTCAATATGTAAAATATGCTCAAAGACTTCCTTATTCTTTACTCATTCCAAGATCTCAAAGAGCAAAAGTGCTACCATTAGGCAAGAGGTGAATTTTTAGTTTCTTAGGGGAATATCTGCGCAGTTGAAATGCCATCCTAATCTGCTATCACTCTTTGTTCCACTGGATCTCTCCTGACTTTCCAGGCAAGGAGTACATGGCCAGTAACTCCATTCTCCTGACTGTGCCTTGGGCTATGGCAAAGAGCAGCTGAGAAGAAAGAAGTTTTACATATTCATGATTAAAAGATAATCGATAACCAGGATCCAGATGTTGGTCTCTGCTGGCCAGCGCACAGTGCAATTATTATTCCATTTATAGAAAGAGATGTTGTCCTGCCTTTTCCAGCCAACCAAAAGGTCTTCCATAAAATGCTCAAATACTCTGAAGAGAGGCATTCAAAACAAGGAATGAAGAAGGAACGAATCATATTTGCTCCACAATTATTGCATTATAAAAATTTAACATGGCCTCAGCCCTAGAGCACTATCCATTCCCACAAACTCCCAGGCTGACTGTGTCAGGGTGAGCTGGGATTTCCCTCTGCAGCTCAGAGTGCCTGTGGACAGCACTGCAGCACCCAAGTGAAAAGCAAGCAAAATGTGGGCTGGAAGAGAGGTGAGAGCAGCCCCTTCACACCCACAGCCCAGGGCGGCTTCTAATGAGGTCAGCAGGAACAGGCACAAATTGTTTAAGCCAAATGAAGTCCAACAGTGTTATTAAAGCTCTTCTCTATCTGAGCCTGACCTTGGAAAAACTTCTGAATTTGTTTAAAGAACGGAATAGTATTCTAATTCCCTGCGTTCCTGACAAAGAGCAATCCAGCCAAGGCATAGGCTCTCTTTTGGGGTTTTTTGGTTGGTGAGACTCTGGGCTGGAGGAAAGGGAGGGAATAAAAGTAAGTAAGGCTGAAAGGCAGAAGGTTTTCAAAACAGTGACTGTATTAAAATTTTAGTTACCAGGCTGAAGAATGGCCCACAGCTTTAACAAACATATTATGTCAATTTTAACTGTCTGACATCTGGCCGACTGTAATATTTTCATGATTTATCTTAATAAATTGTCAGCTTATTAAGTCCAGTCACAAATTATACCAGTAAGCAATACATTTTGGCTAAAAGCATCCACAATTCCATAAAGGAAAAAACTTCTTAGAGAGGTTAGAAATACTTGAAAAATTCTGACAATCACTACAAATGAAAGCCTGTGAAGTGTGTAACTTTACACCACATACTCAGACTCTGCACACCAATACATTATTAATCTTATTTTTCAGCTGTGGACAGGAAAATATATAAACTGTTAATCCATTATATACAGCCTTTTCCCTTGAGTATTTCTAAACAATGACAAAACAGAACTTACTGACGTTTAAAAATAACTTTTTGTGTACCAACATTTCAGTTTATTTTAAAAATATGCTTCTTACAGCCATAGAATCACTATGTATGTAGTGGTCATTTGTTTACTTACTATCATAAAAAGTAATAAAGATGAAGTTTTGTGGTTCCTATTAACATCACAGTTTTATAATTATACTGTGCATGCCATTCCAAGCATTAGTGGAACTTGACACAAACGCGATTTCTTCCAATCTTTTGCATTTTCTCTCTTCTCTGCCAACAGTTTCTTATTTCCTAAAATGTGCAATATGCAGCAATTTCTGCTTTGATTAAATAATCTGATTTTAATTTTCTCCTCCTATTATAAACAGTGCTTGTTCCCACAAAACATCATTTATATGACAGAAAAGTATTTACAGTCAGATCATTCAAACAAAACCCCAAAATTAGTATAGAGAGCTACCCATCAAGTTGTTCCTCCTTAAAGTGTTTTTCTTCCATAAAGCCTCAAATGAGTTTGAATCCTTAAGGATAGCCTAGATCCACCAGACTTCAGGTGATTATCAAGTTCCTGGTCTAAGGTATCACAGATTTTAACAGAGAACATTTCCAGAAGTTTTGCATGGCCTAAATTCATATTTTTATGACACCACTCTCAGAAACAATAGCACTATTTTGGCTGAAGATTTTGCACACAACCAAACAGAAACACACACTACCCCTGAGGCAGACCCCAGACAAATTAAATTCAGTGCTTGAAATCTGATGAAATAACAATAAAACAAAACAAAAAAAACCCCAGAGCTTACTAGTGTACTGTGTCAGGAAACATTTACAGCGGTGACTCTACACACCCCACCACAAAATAAATTCCTACCCAATTACGTTTGCTTTGGCCTCTGTTAATTTAATGCAATTTCAGTTGGATTTTGGTGGTTTCAGCTTTGTCAGCTCTACCAGGCTTTCCCAGCAGGGCAGGAAACCGGGTTGATTTGGATGAGCTGCTCAGGAGCAGCATGGGGCAAACACTGGCTGCCCACCCATCGTCGCTGCCACTGTGCACACTGCAGCAGCAAACCTCTCTGAGCCCAGAGAAAACCCCCAGCCGAGCAGTATGTGTGACACAGGAAGAATGCAGGAAAAAAAAAAA